>OW804098.1:75170972-75770972 GCA_942159475.1 Sthenelais limicola
CATATATCTTGAGAGAGAGGAACAAAAGATGCTTGACATCCCTTGTCAGGGCATCTCTCTCAGTGTTCGTGGGGGGTCCGACTGGAGATAAGAGGGCCACAAGACATTGGTTTGCAGGGGGTAATATGACTGGATCCCCATAGGGAGGGTTGATGGCAGTTGGTGTTGGTATTAAAGTGGTATAGTTTTGTGTAGTGTTCTGTGCTGAGGAATAAAAGGGGTATGTAGAAGTATGTTGGGTATGCTAGGGGTGGGGAACTAGACAGAGCAAGGTCTTTGTATGTTGCACATTTTTGTGCATTATTTTTTCCCAATCTTTTGTCACACTTTGCCATCGCCATATTGCCAATAGGTGAAGTATTTTGATCTCCGCAATTCTTCTCTCGACTTTGACACGTCTCTTGAAAGGCATTGTTGAAATATGAAAGTCTGACCTCAAATAAAACCATTTGAAATTCATTCATTTGAATTATTTTTTATGAACAGCAGGCGACTGACGATATGTCCTAATCCCGACAGGCCCCAAGTGTCTATACTCACGTAATATATCAGACAGAGTCAAATATACGTTAATACATAGAAATATTATATATGTATACATGTATATTTATATGTTATAACTACTGTTATATCATATATATATGATACAGTATATATATATATACACATACGTATCTTAACACCTCTCTCTAAATATCCTCCGCCGTATGCTATCCCTCAAAGCTCTTGTGCCCCTTTTGAATTGGATCTATGTCTCACCATCAGAGCTTCCTCCCTCCCACCCCCTCCCACTTTACCCCAACTTTGAAGCTTTATCTCCTAAATTCACTGACATGAGTTTGCCATTTCGCTGTAGAGGAAATGTTCCCTACGTGGTTAAACTTTTAAGTTCATAGTCTGTTTGTTATACTACACTAAGTTTAATTTATACGCGCTCTTATGAACTAGGATCGGATCATATCTCATTACATCAATCAACATGACGTATATATCCCAGGGTACAAAACATTAATGGTTGCTATATCACTGTATGTGAGAAAAACAATTCAACGTCCGAGACTAATGTGTATTATTTTCGAGAAAAAGAACCCATTTTTTTTATAGAGCTCAGAACATTCATTGTCATAATCATATCTAAAAAAGAAAAGGTTAGATTAAAAGTAAACTTACAAAATACTAAGAAAAGTAACTCACACACCACTAAACTACAATATTAGCATGTTCAGATGGATATATATACTCATCGGGTAGCCGATGTTATATTTGATGTTATATCCGAAAGTTACAGACACGAGACAAACATTCGATTCTAAAATGAAAGACGGTGATTCTAATCTAAAACCTAAAAGAAATGAGACTGAATAGTAAGGGTAGGGTGGAGAAAGGTGATTTTCCATGCTGAATATTTAGGAGGAAATGTAAGTTTATGACTCATAATATTGAGGATGGCACGAGAGACAGAGAGAATATTGAAATATTGCTTATCGGATGGAGGCGTGTTATGTTGCCGGCTCTACAGCGAGGCCGATACCCCTTAAATATAATAGCGTAAGGAAGGAAGATATGGATTTTGATCATGTGAAATTTGCTGATCCAAATTGCCTATTTAAGAGTCAATTTAGGCGAAGGAGCAAGATATTTGTCATTGGCAGAGGCAAGGGCCTCATACAGGGGCCTTCCGAGAATAGTTGGTAGACTTGAAAGGGCCATTCTTCATGATTTACCAAAAGGAGAAGAGGAAGGGAAGAAGAGCAGTGGAAGGTATAGAAGTGCAAAGAAAGGAGAAAGTAGACGATCTGTAAAACCTGCAAAATATAAAGAATATTATGAGATGGTGTTACAAGGTATTTCAAGGTATCACAATTCAAAGTGAAAACCAAACAGTTGATACAAAGGAAAGCGAGATACTGTAATCCGCAACCAGCAAATGTAGCATAAATATTATATAATATAAACATATTATATTCCTCTCTATTCTTAATATAATATCTATATAGATATATCCATAGGCCCTGCCTTGCGGCCCTAAGCCTGACAATTCATGAAGCTTCGGTCTCTTTGTAGCGTTTCCGTTATCGGACATTGTTTCCGTCACCACATAATGCCGGGTAGGAGGCGGGGGGGGGGGGGGGGGCAGGGGTCCTCCACACCAACTGATCACTAACAACTTCAACTAAATATCCTCATATATATTATATGTAGATATACCACCTAACCCCAAAATAGACCTTTATCCCAGTACAGGGATTTAAAAGTCAGCAGCCGGTTTTGAGGCTTTGCTATAGTAGTAGTCACACACCTCCGCCATAACACATGTCCACCTCTGGCGCGTTCCAATGAATGGGGAGCAATATCAACATTAATTCTCTGGTGGTTTGCTGCTGGCGGGAGTGACTCCCGGCGCCTCCTGCTCTCCCCATTGTTGTTCTATGGTGCGATACTACTGCAATGTAGGGCGGGCACGCTGTCTGTCATTATTGATGTTCTTTTATAAACAGCTTTACATTGTATTATATACCTCAACTCATCTCATCTTCCCATTCTCCCTCCCTGCACCAACTCATTTCTTGCCTCCACCCCCACTCCCACTCTCGCTCGCTCGCTCGCTCGCTCGCTCTCCTTTCTCAAATTTGTCTTTTTTATATCTATTTCTCATCTTTTCTATCGCTTCCTCCACGTGTACCTTGATTCCCTATTCCACCACACTCCCCTGATTTCTTTACCTTGGATTTATTATCCTTCTTCTCTTCTCCATCGTATCACGAGTTACATTTTGAACCTCTTCTCTGAACAATTATGATCAGTCATAATTTAATTTAAACAGCCATTTGATTGTAGTTAGAAGTGAGGACATATTAGATCATTTGATGTATATGGAAACAAGACTTGTCATGGTCCTGTGGTCTGGGTCACCCTATCAAGAGGTTTAGTTACCAGATCGAATGTCAGAAAACTGATTTTTATGCGACATGTTTACCAACATGTTTCGCACTCTATGACCTAGTTTTGGTTTTAATTCTGATAAATGACAAAATATAGAATTTTAAAAAAATGATTCAGTTTTATAGGGATTACATTTGAGGGAAAATAAAAGCATGTCATTTTTGCATTAGCAATCCACTTCCCTTTTTCAATGCCAATGGTGGAAATGATACCTATGCACACCACATTGCTATCGAGATGGGCAACTATTTTATTTACAATTTTTATTTTTACTATCTAGGTCTTTAGCAGCACACAGTTATGACGCAACATTTAATATAGCCATGTAACATTTCCCTGTCAAAGCGCGTGCTATTTACGTACTACACGCTACCACATAATTTGTTACATTATAGCCTATAGGCGTCCCAGGGAATTGACTCTTTTCGAAAGATTCAACTTAAATTCCAAATGTTCCTATATGTTCTACACTGGTCCTACATTTCTACAATATTTCGCTGTTTGAAATGACATTTCCTATTTTCTCTTTGGATTGAAATTAATTCAGAAGCAGTGGTCACTAATATAATCTGTTAAAACTGTTAAAAGTCTAAACCGATGTTGCACTAATCAGTCTGAATGCACCGAAGGGACCTATATATTATGTCAAATCGCACGTGGAAATTGTGGAATCGTTTCCCCCAACATTAAACTTGGTAAATGTATAGTCAATAGACCAACAGGATAATTACTACAATTTTGCGTTGCGGGATCCAGTGGGAAATATGACTGAGATGATCAGGATACATATTTAGAGTTGGTGGGTAGAGTGCACTGATATGAGGAGAGCATTTGATCTAGGTTAGCCTGTTGAACTGGCCTCTGTAGTGGACCCAGGACGAATCCTCTGTCTAGATCTAGGTCTGACAAGTTTTCATAGTTAGATTTGTGTATTATTAGAGGACTGCATTTGGAATGACACTTTTTCTGATAATGCCTAATGTTTCTACGCATTTTCATCAAAGTTCTGCCAAAGCTGTTTCTTACTGGTCTTCCTCCCCTTACAGCCCCCCCCCCCCCCCAACACACACACACACCACACAATCTCTCTCTCTTTCTCTCTCTCTCTCTCTCTCTGTCAGTATCATCCCTAATATCATCATCTCTACACACGGCAATCTGCTCATTCGCCAACCCTACCCTAACCGACCAACCGATCATTCTCTTCTCCGTCCTCTCCCTTGCACTGTCCTGAATCTGTCGGACTAAATTCAATTTCAACTCGGCCATATTTCATCTGATTAAGGTGGACCAGTCTCCCTCCACCATGGCCCGTCACTTTTGTTGTGCGTGTGCTTCCAGCGCTGATTAAGAGTGGGTCTGGGACAACTTGTGTAGCTTCCCTTTTTCATATGGCCCCATCCTATATTCAATAGCTCCAACGACCCGATTATTCTATTATTTCAATTATACTACTGTATTTAGATAATACATCAGAGAAAGTAGCATTGGGGATATATGTTTGCGTCGCCTATATACGTGCATGTATTCACGCATAATCACACATTTTGATATGCCTAATTATTTTCCTAATTCTTCAAAGGCCCATCCCATTTCCTATGTCAGTGTTTCATTCGGTCTTCTCTCTCATGATCTCAAAATTTTCTCCGTCCGTCTGGCTTTCCATTCCTCCCATCTATAAATACCGATTTCTCTCCTACTCTTCCTCATCTTTCCCTCTCCCACCTCTCTCTTCCATCAACCTGGTCGCATCTCCGCACACAATGGTTGTAACATTGCATGTGCACTACGTCGCCATCAACCATGCACATTCGCGTGTCTCCTCCTCCCGTTCCCTTCTTCTCCTACACCTAAATGATGTGCAGAGGAAGAGCGCGGCAAAATCGGACCATTGTCATCCGCTCCTCCTTAAGTGGCTCTTGAACAATAGTACATTTGCAATGCCGTCATTTTGAAGCCATGCTAACCGCAGATTATTTGAAATAGGGTCACTGTCCTGAAGCTTAGAATGTATCATCCACGCATGTCATTGTATGTACATGTATACGAAGAGTATTAAACTATTAAACCCTTCCCTTCAACATACTGAAAACGTTTGATTCGACATGCATGAATCATTAAAATAAATCCGGGCTCACCCTGCTTTGTTTGTTACCCAACATTTAATCTGAATCTGGGGTGCGATAGGGTAGTCCCACTTTTCAAGATATATATTATATATATATATAGGCTATAAAGGCATTATTCAAACCATTCAGGACGATCCTGAATGCGAACTTCGATACGAAGACATGACGCTAAAGTAAGTCTTTGTCACAGTAGCCTCTAAAGGGGCTGGATAGCTTGGCTTTTAGGATGGGGACTGGCGTGGAGGAGGG
Organism: Sthenelais limicola; assembly: GCA_942159475.1. Classification (NCBI taxonomy): domain Eukaryota; kingdom Metazoa; phylum Annelida; class Polychaeta; order Phyllodocida; family Sigalionidae; genus Sthenelais; species Sthenelais limicola. Next base: position 75,176,294 of record OW804098.1, read on the forward strand.
CGGCTGGGGGTGCAGAATTGGATAATGGCTACACGGTAAACCATACGCAGGGTTGGGAGACACGCCGTTATGTAAGGAAGCGTGAGGGGGCATTGGCTGTGGGGTGGGAGCTGGTGCTGTTAAGATGGCCCATGTCTCCCTGATTGGTACTGATCTGGCACACCAGCCACTAATCGCTTGCACTAATGGCTTTCTGCATGTGCTCAATTGCTGGGGCTTCCAATTCTATTCCATAACTATTCACTACATACTACGATTGACGCCTCGGCATCTGCCTATATCATTATATTGCTGTGAAAGGTCTTGCTTATTCTTTTTTCCTTCTCTGGTCTCCTACTCGGTTCCCAGCTGATCCCGGGATCAGCAAGCTATCCCCATCTTATAATTAATGTACCAAGTAGTCAAGTTTTTATTCTTGCACTAATTGCGACAGCAGTAGACTTTCATTTGTTGTATGAGAGGTATAAAGCAGGCGAGATCTATCAAGGAAATTTTGTCTTTTAACTTCGCCCATTATGTATTTTAACCTCAGTCCTCATCGCTCATTTGCTGAAAAATCGTATACATAGAGGAATGGACAGAGGTGAAAGGGTGTGATTTTAAAAAAGAAGCAGTTCGTATAACTATAAGTATAAGAGAGCATATGCACGGCAAGGAAACTTCTGGTTGAAGCTGTGAATGAAGAAGAACCATCGATGGACATTCCTCAGAGACCCTCTATGACCGCAAACTACTCCCAATCGACGCTTCAATATTTGCCTGCTTCAATAATTAGCCTCTCAGGTGCACATTAATACTATTAGGTGTGGGGCATGCAGGGGGCAATCACTGCAGCCAACGTGGATGGGTAAATTTATGGTAGGGGCTCCATCGGTGAGCAGCTTGTTTTAGGCCTTGAGGTGTCTGTGTGTGAGCGGGGTGGGATGGGGGTTATTGGATCTCTACGCAAGGATAAGTGTAATAAATAACAGATTAACTTTCATGTCCTTTTATGTAATTTAGTAATTTGTAGTGATGATGAGTGCAAAGCCAGAAGGTGTGTGTGGTGTTGGTAGTTGGTAGAGTGCTAAACTTAAGATTGCGAGAGAAGACAGATTGAAAAGTTGATGTCCACGTTTATTCTGAGAGAATATATAGCCTCCAACCTTACTAAACGTGTCTTTACAGTTTACCTAACTAAAATGGTGGGTGGGGGTCATCTAGATCTGGTTCCACATTAATCTCGGACTACAGGGCGCTTGATCTTCTTCTTCCCTTTCTCGCGATCTCCCCGCCCCCCTCCCCCTCGGATGCTCCCCCTCGGATACCTACTTTTTTTTTATTTACAGACTGGAAGTGCCCCCCCCCCATATGCAGCTAGCGCCTACCAGATACAAGAATGGCTTCATTACCCCTTTCAGACATTAATAGGTAAACACTGGAGAATACAAGTCATAAGAAGCCCTGTTTGATATCTTGGCACTCTCAATCTTCCTCCCTTACGCCCCACCTCTTCCCCACTCTCACCCTTTCAGCATTTCAATGGATTCTCGGAGAAGGGTTTTGGCGGGGGAAGAGAGGCGTCTACACAGTATCATCATCATATAGAAAAGAAGAAGATGGCTTGACCAAAATATATCGAAATATCATGCAAGGGAAGGAGAGGTAAAGAACATGAATTGTTTTTAACGTGGAGTGCTACTGAAAGGATTCCAAGTTGACACACAGGTGATGGGAGGCTCAGGGGTGTGTAGCAGAAGCAGCAATAGGGGAATATGCTTTCAGGAGAGAGCTTCTATTGTGCGGGAACAGCGGCTAAGGGAAGGCAAATCGGGCGTTCACGCTGCGCCGCTGTTTGCATTGAGCATCGTAATGCATTTGAAAAAAGGTTTAGAGATCACATCAGCATGTCGATGTGTGCATTTACATGATGGGTGAATCAGGAGGGCTGATCTGAATTGAATAACTCAGCGAAGGAGGAGACACTAGAGATGGCGGGAAAGCATTGGGAAGGGTTGAAGAGAAGGATGGGAAAAGAGGCAGAGATTAGTTGATAATTCGGGCAGGGCGAATGGTAGCGGGGGGGGGGGGGGGGGGGGGGGCGGAAGAGAGTGAAATTTAGGGAAGAAATTAATTGCTCAGTTGGAAAGAGTGTCGGGTTTGAATTGGTTTCTCCATTGTAGCTTGAATCAGTTTTTAAATGTTTATTGAATACATGGCGGACAGTTGCAATGATACGCAAGACGTAGACATAAACACATACAGATTACCAGATCACAATTGATGGCGAATAACCCTTCTCAGCCACAACGTGCTCTCAATAGGATTAAATATAAACCTACGTAGTCGTATATGTTCGGATTGTCGGAACTCTTTCTGGTATGAGTTTATCACTCTTAGCTCCTTCTCTCCTTGACCAAAGTATACTATAGTTTGAAATCCCATAACAGGTCACTTGTACCCACATTACTGCCTATATACCTATATGTATGTAATTCCTTGTGATTAGCAATGGTGTATTAATCATGTCCTTACCTTTCTTGTCACTTATTTTCCCCTGAATTAATTCCGGGTGGGAGGGGGGCAGGGGCTCCCTGTGGCACTATCCCAATCTGTATTTGTTCATCATTTAATATTGTTATTGGAAGATTAGGTATCAAACTCTGTTCTGTCCAAAATAAACGATGTACGCCCTGTTATTGTTAAAGTTCAAGTTATAGATGGGATTAACTATAATATCGGAGCTCTCGCGAAATATTAATCAATGTGCGTTTTATAGCAAAATACCCAAAATGCCAAATAAAGCTTTTGAATAAGAATCAAGAACAAAATCCCATGAAAGGTTTGAGCAGACATAACGAGCAGACCATGTAAATTATTTCATTGATAAAAGACTAATAAGAGGTGGAACTAGTATTTGAGGAGCCTTTAGAAACATGAGACATTCAACTTCAAGCCGTTGAGCTGCTATCCGATGGTTAAGAAGTTGTGAAAGTAAAAAAAGAAAGGAAAATGATACCAAAGTCACATCGATAACCTCTGCCCGAGCTCCTAGTTATTTTACAGCCAGATAATACTCGTTGTGATCCTCCAGAGTCCCTAGGGTCCAGACGCAGAAGGGAATGAAAAAGACAAAAAGCAGAAAAAATATAGTAACAACACGAATCAGTCACTACAACTAAGCGCGGGAGGGGGAGGGGGGGGGGGGTGATTTGGAGACAGCAGCAGAGTGAGAGAGTTGCTCGGGGTTATTCAGTTGTTTGTTTGGTTCTCATTAATTTGCAAGGTTAGTCTGGGCAACTCTCGTTGGTCTGGGTGGATTAAGTGGGGAAGCTTAGATATTGGATTTAGGTATAATTAAAAATCATATGTTGCCTCATTGGAAAACTGAAATGAAATGAATCGTGATTTGCTGCGATTTTGTCGGTGTGTGGTGGGTGGGGGCGGGGGTAGGGGGGCCGTAACCCCCTCTGTATCCGCTACTGAATATGGAATTATCCTTTCAGTGTTACGATCATGAGTCGCGCTGCACCTAATGGAACTACTAATTGAAGTCAGACTATGGATTCTTTCCCATCAATGACTCTGTCTCTGTCTCATTCTTTCTATCCATGTATTGATGAGGAGCAGGCAACTAGGCTAATGGCCAACTTCGACCGACTGGGGCATCTTGATAATGATAGTAATAAAAACAGGAATTGTTCATTCATCGAACCAAACAATGTTAAAATTCGGACTTGACAAAATCCTCCAAAATCAAAGTTCAATGTTCGTTGATTTTATGCTGATCACAGGCATTAATGAAGATGGGGATACAAGGCAGGGTATTCCGGAAAATAGGAGTAGGAATAATAGATGTATCTATAGGTGATTGCTATCGGGTTACTGCAAGTATTTCAAAGCGTACCATCAATAAATAACGACGTAGTCCTTATATCCATTGGTCTTGGTGGTAGAGTTGGTCTGGAGGTGGATTATGGTGATTAGAATGTAGAGGATGGAGAATGCGAGTACGTGTACATGTGGGAAAGAGATTAGTGACGATGGCAGGGTTCTGGATACGGATTGGAGACTGGGAGAGACAAATAGAACGCCATTTAAGTTAATGGTTTACAAAATAGTCTACCCTATGGCATCAAAAACATGTCTTAACATATATGCCATAGCGAAAGTTATCCTTTAAAACGCAATTAAATATCACGGAAATTTAGATCTTTCTTGCTTAATAAGAGTAAATTTGAGGGTTATTTCTCAGACTACTGAGCCCAGGGATGACTGACCCAAGTTTCCAGCATTTACAGGAGACTACTGTACTTTATCAGAAGGTATGTGAGTACTGATTATAACTGGCTACAGTACATTATTGATCATTTGGCAAGAGGAGAAGGGCCCGTAAAATGTGCATCAATATGATAAGGTACTTATATCAGTGCAACACAGTCTCCTTACTGCTCTACAGCTCAAGTTCTTAAAACGTGACCACAAAATCAGATTTCGACGATGAAATTGATTTCATACTTTATAGAAATATATCCGAAATACCATTCTTTTATCCTACCATTCTCCTACAGATTTAAGGGCAATTCTATTAAATATTAGTTAGTATATAATTTTGAAGAGATAATACCAATGTTTAATGAAGATATCTTACAAGGATAATTTCCATATACATGTACCGGTAAATACCTATATGTGACCACGTTGTATGTACACATATCGCCCCCTCACCGTATCATAGGATCCAGAGAGTGAAGAGAGTGAGTGGTTGGCCAAAGACAACCTACAGTTAGGTCCAGGCACCCGAATTCCTCGATACCACATCCAGCGATAAGGCTAAAACTAAGGCTAAAGTGTTAATGACTCCCTGAAACTTAGGTGACCACAACTGCCTTCTGAACCTGACTGCCTAGTTAAACACAGTGAAACTTAATGTTGCTTCTACTTAAGTTATTTTGCTTATCCATTCCGAATTGTTCAAAAACGTTCGAACATTCTATCTACCTCTCCTCCTTACCGTTTATTCGCCTGCTGTACGCTCTTGTCTCCTGCAAGCAATTGTTGGTAGACAACATCGACAAGATGGTGAGATTACTATGAAGCTAGGCTAATCCAGCCATAATGTCCGGTATCTTAATTACCCAGTTGATATGAGTTTTTATTTTAAAAGAACTCATTGATTGTCCTTCATTTCATCTATGGTTATAATGCATTGTATTCTAGCCACTGACGATTGGCTTTTCTGCCCCAGAAACGATGCTCTGCAATTTCGGAACGGTGATATATGGAGCAAAATATTTATTTCTGACATAAATGTGCCTCCTAACTCTTTGTCATACATTTCCACAGTCGGATGGGAAAAAATATTTTCTTACGGATAGGATTAATCCTCATGCTTTCTGTAATAATTTTTTTATCCTCGAAAGTCTTCCATGAGACTCCCCTCCCACCCCTTACCCACCCCGATCTCCAACAGTAGTTCCCTTCACCAATACACCACTACCACAAGCACTTTTGCCATGCTAGAATCTATAGCGAGATCAATGGTGCCTATCACTTTATCTAGGTCATGACATACTTTAAGGCATTTATCAATACTACAGCTACACCCTATCAATCACCTCATCGCATACACCAACAAAACCATGGTAACCTTTCCCTCCTGACTTTCAAATATAAATTCAAGTGCGTAAAGCTTAGAAATGTGAATCAATAGCAACTGAATTACGTGTGCTAAATAAATAGGAGTTATGCTTTTACCCATCATCAACCTGATTACATAGGCCTACAAGGTAGTATTGGGTGTTTCTCATAATGTCCGATTCACAAAAATTCTAAAATTTAAACCATTCAGGGGACGTTTTACGTGACTCTACGACCGGATGGTCTACAGAAATGTATTGTATTTGTATTTGTATTGCCACAGGAATTAGGTGGTTGAGGAAAGTGGTTTTAATGGTTAATTTTAAATGTCAGCATAGCATGTTATGTTAGGCGTTATGGATGTCAAATGATGATATATGTTTATGTATGTCTTATAAGTCATCAATCTAGCGCGTTGATACAGAAATACATGGTGTTAGTGTGGCCAGGTATTGTATAGCGATCGTTCAAGGTGCCATTCAGACATATATACCATATATATATTATGCATATACTTATACAGCATGCCATGGATCTCTAAATGACTCGATCACACTTGCACATGTGATACCGGGGCTAAGCTATATCCAACATTATAAAACAACACCAGGGAAAATGATTACAGGACCTTCATTAATTCCAGGTTACCTTCTTTATCTTGTGATATCTTGCCTTCGTGTGTCGATCCTCTTCGGCGTAATTTATGATGAAAATAGTCCCAAGTTTATTTTTGTCTTTCTTACCAGCAAAATGTGATTTTGCATATGTCCTTTTCCTTTTTAAAACAGTTAACTTATTACATGAAGTAGTCCAATGCTCATTATTATAATTATTACAAGATGTATTTCAATGTTTAGTACCACCACTGCCAATGATGATATAATTAAATATCACTTCATCAATTTCATCCGACAGATTACCAACAATTAAATTCGTAATAAAAATCGTGTTTTGATATACACGTATTGAGTGTCATTATGGGTGTTCTTGATACGTTCTACGAAGACTTATATTCCACATTGTCGAAGTCTTACAAAACTAGAGCATTTTTGTATGCAAGAAAGTTCAATTAACTATTAAGGCCTATTTTGATTTGAAATTCTAGAGCGCCAGAAATATCAAATTTATTTATGAATGTATTTTGCCCAGCGGTCTTAAGACCCGGTAACAACTCGTCGCAATTCACATATAAATATAAACCTCGTTCAAACCAAACACCTTTTTAAACTGAATAGGCGGGTCCTTAAACTGGTCTTCCGTCTCGTTAGTATTTCTTTTACCTGTATTGGAAACACTAGCCCGTTAGACAGACCAGGGGCGAAGCGGGTCAAATGTTGTTACCCTTGAATACTCGAATTATCATATCCTCGGGGGGTAAGAAGAAGATGAAGAAGTTGAAAGCTAAAAAACAACAAATCTGGATGTAATCCTAATGCTACGTGGGTGTGTCTAAGTCCCGAGCCTACGCCTCATATCCCGGGTAAATATCTCAAGGGTATGCTTGTTCCGACTCCCCGGTTCAAATCCTCTTAAATAACAAGGGAGTTTTCTCTCTCCTTTCACCTCGATTGCTCACTCATCCCCTGTACAAGCCGGTTCAGGGATAACATCCCCGTGCGACCCAAGAACTAGAACAGCCGTTGGATAGGCTTTTAAAGCCAGAGCCAGAGCAAAAATGCATCCCTCGATAAATTACCAGAAATACTACATTTAAACAAAGCGTATCTCTTGATAATTAATGAATGTAGGTCCTGAAAATATTCCGCTATTGCGACGACAAGTTTTTATGGAGTTTCATTTAATGGCATGGTTGTAAATTGGCAACTTTTGATGTCCTCCCCTGCTCCTCTGCTCTCGGATGATTAGGATAAGTAGCTCCGGGGGAATTGGCGGCGGGAGGCCGACGCACGCCTCGGATTTGCCTACGGGAGACGTAGGGACGAGTTCCCGTGCAACGCGCCCGCGGTCGTTCGCTCTCCGCTTCGGGCGGTCTCAAGTAGTATATAAAACAAAATATTAGTCCCTGGAGCGAGCAGAAGTCGGCAGCTTTAATGCCAATCCCTGACATAAAATAGCATTGTAGAAGCTAACTCTAAATCAATGTCATCACTGGTTTTATTTTGATGCTTTGCTTCGATTAAACACAACTGAAGTAGTTGAGACTTAGACTGGTGTACATGGATGTGCTTTTGCGCTTAGGTTGAAGGCGAAAAAAGTATGCCCGTAAAGTGGCGCCCTCGGTTGAAGAAAGAAAGAACTATACCCTGAGCCGAGAGGCCACCGTCCGGCCCAAAAAAGAAAGACGCTCGCTTGGAAGGGAGCACGAGAAATGCTTTCAAATGATTGTATTTATGCTTTTAAGAGCTTTGATTTATTGTATTTTAAATCTTTTATTCTCGGGGTGATCGTGGTGTTAGTGAGGCCACGAGGACGGGAAAAAGAAAGAAGACGAGATTTAGATGATGACGAAGGTAGAGGAAGAATCGGGAGCAACTATGGCATGAACCTTTTTTAGTTTTTAGTTTTGAAAAGCAAAATAGGGATATGAAGGGGTTAAAGATATATTAATTCCAACAGATCATCATTTCTGGAATTATTTGCATATTTTAACTTGTAGTGAAAAAGAAAATAGTGAATTAACGTGCGAACAGGAAACTTTTGGAGAGGAAGAAAATAATCGATTAGGCTACGTTTATAAAATATCAAACGTCAAAATGAGCACAACTTCTATTTGCCACATTCGAAACCCAAATCCGGTATTCAGAATAAGCCCATGGACCGTGTAGGGCTATACGTTCCAAGTCTATAGCATTTATAGATATCTCCTCTATTCATGTCTCCCATAGACATACATGAGACCAGCTTCGCATGCTGTAAACCAAGCAAGACTCAGTGAGGCATACATTCAACTCAAATGTTGGCAGACTTTGTGTGATCTTAATATTTCACGGTCAATTCACAGGAGTCACTGGATTCTCCACTTATGTTTACCTAATACAATACCCGTCCTGTGCTATATTTTTTGACTCCCACTTCTCCTCCATTGCCCCCACAGTGTACGGATAGGGTTTTTCTGGAAGATATATTTTAGATAGGTGTGTGTACTTGTATACATGCACATGCCTGTGTAGGCCTAATATTAGAATTAGAAATGCTTCGCGATGCCTGACATATGTGTTGGACTAGTTGCAGCATGTTTCATATTGGTTATTGATGGAACTGTTTTACATTATGAATCACATTAGCAAAATATGCTGACCTATTTTGCGAATATTTACTTTTGTCTTTGAGCCAGTGGTTTGGCGTGTGCCTATCCGTGCCTGTCAGAAAAGAGCCAAAACAAAAGGCATAGGGACAATAAATATACAGTATGTTATTCTTAGATGTGTTCAGAATATCTAATGGATGGCATTAGTGTAATATATTAAGGTTTAGGAACCCAGACGACGACTAAGTCTAGGCCTATTCTTAAAAAGCTATTACTCATGTCCATCCTCGAAACCTTCCAGCACTGAGCATAAAGGAAAATCTTGAATTGTGAGGAACAGTTGAATATTTTTGTATGTAAAAACTCTTTATTTCCCCTTTTTTTCGAGCATGAGAATACCCATGAGCAACCCCTCTCTCCCCCGTTCTCTGTACCTATAATTATAGCAGCTTGGTATATAGGAAACCTTACTGAAAGGGGATCCACGTGGAAATATTCGGACTCTAACATGTGAACTACTTTGTAAGAAATTGGAGTGGCAGGAATTGACTTCTCAAGCCTTACTGCACCCAGACTTAAGTAAGGATTTCTTAAAGGTCAATGTGATTATACTAGATCTTTTTTCGAAGTAATTTTGTCACTTTTTAAAAGGTTTTACATAGTTGAATACATGGAAAGGCCAACATGTGAATAACCCCGAATGGCTCCAAAGCTACCCAAGTGGTTTGACTTAAAAAAAATTATTTTTGAGAAAGAAATGTGGAATATATCTAGTAGAGAATGCTTTTATAGGAAAATACAAAAATCAGAACAGCCCGTACCGAAAAGTACAACATTATTTAATGGGTTTACTCTATCTAATAACCCCAATAAGATAAAAGTTTTAAAAGATTATTTTCAGCTGAGGTGATAGACTTCATCATATACAGTCAAAGGTTTTGACACCATTTTCAGTGCAGTAGGAAGGAATAAATGATGGTTCGGTGGGTTGTATATCTTGTTATCCTGACTAAATAGTAACACTACAGATTGAACTCTGGACCTTGGCCACACATCCGAGACTCGACTCTTTATCCCCAAAGCCTGCCCCTGCTCTTGCCAATAGCATTTGTGAGCGTGAATGTTGAGATTACTTTCTCTGCACAGGGCTCTTCTCTACCTCGGCCCCTTTTCTTTCACCATTCAACTCTTACAGAAGAATCCCACTTAGCCCTAAAGCATTGAACTATTCAGTGCCAGATGATACCATCGAGGATATAATAATACTATCATTTTAATGTGTATGGGCTATTACTGTATTTTATAGTCTACTTCTCCTTGTTTCTGAACGTTTCTTTTATCTGTCGCCCTATTTCTTCAATATCACATGTTTAGATTTCCAATATGTTATTCTATATCAATAACTAATTTATCATATGTCGATATTTCTGGGTCGAAACCTCTCCCTTTCTTTGGACCCACATCCGTCCCCGTTCTCTATAACTCTACCCAAGCACTTCACTCACATCAAATACACACAGAACCTCGCCCGGGTAAACACGAACGAGTTAGAAAGATAACAGATCGAAAGCATATTTATCAGCGCAATCAATCCCTGAGTCAACTTAAAGCTAACCAACCAACCCTAAGCCTTTTGTACTATATCCATGGAAAGGTGATAAAGGACTCACTTTTCCTATGCTTGGGTGTCTGAAGCAAACTTTGTAGTCCCTGAGCTGTTTAAGCATCTGAGAAAAAAAATCCAAAAAATTGGCGAACTATTTTGAGTGGTATGAATTCATGTGTGATATTGCAGTTGGAGTATGCGACGAGCAGCCCCTTATAAAATGTCTTTTACTTTCTGTCTCCTTCTTCACGTGTGATTTATATATATAAAAAATAAATTCTAATGCAGTCTTCCCTTGATAGCTTCTATGGCACCTACCTGTGCGTGGGGCAAAACGTTATTGTGAACAGTAATAAAAAACCCAAGATCTTTGATCTCTACTTACAGAAATGATATGTCCTCTATGATTTATATCTCTGAGTATGTACTTAAAATGAATGGTATAGCGCAGTTCCAATGTGCTTTTAATCAGTTATAAGATCCATCGTGAGGTGTTATGTTATTATTTTAAATATTTCCAACAATAATAACAACGAGAAATATCCTATGCAGCGTGTTCAGTGTGTCAACACAAAAGATAGAGATAAGTATTTGAGACCTATATAGCATATGGGGTGGCTAGGGAGAGGGGCACGAGTAAGAGCGTGCATTAGGTGTATGGGGGATCGTATAGAGTTGGAACAAGAAAAACTGCTGTTCTCTTCGCAGCCCACTCTTTCGACTCTAGTCTCCCCCACTCTCTCCCTCGTGCTCGCCTCTCTCCCCAGCCTCCACCAGACTGACTGACGTCCGCCGAGCTTGAATTCACGCGGACTCCAATCTTTGCCATCTGATTGGTTCCTGAAACGCCGCCCCGTCAATGTAACCCCGCCCTGATTTGAGACATAGGCGGAGCTAAACCGGGGTTGGACCGTTCCATTTCCTCTTTATAGTGCCGGGCATAATCAAACAAATCATCATTACATCGATTTAGGGGCGTCCATCAAGTCTGAGTGAGTGGGACCTAGAACGGGACGTCAGCCGTCACCAAACGACATTTGGCATCATAATCAAAACTAGCAAAGCGGGCACTGCTGTCAGTCAAGTTGTCCGAGGCCTACCAATACCTTCACCCTCGACAGCTTCCAGTATAGTGCAAGGAAGAAGCTTGCTCGCTTGAGCCAACCGACTACCTTTAGTTATCATCAACGCTAGAGTTGAAACATAGAGAAGAACTACTATACCAGTAGAAACTGAAGTAGAGGTTGGGGGAGAAGAAGTGTATGTAGTTGGAACCCACGCAGGCAGGAGCCCACGATGGTGATGTTGATGATGGGAAGAAGTAGAAGGAGAGGTGATGCCACGACTAAAATACTCCTCTAGGGCCTGTCATGTTATTATTATTGCCATCACAGGAGCTGTTACTCTTACTGCGACCAGGATATCAAGGATAGACTGAGGGATAGATAGACAGGCATCAAAACACGTAGGTATTTCTTAAGGAAAACATGGACTATTCATGTCAACTTTTAGAGGACACGGAGTATCCATATATATGTACACAAATAGGGACTTATCATTCGGATCACAGGTTCTTTTCATATTAATTGTATTATGTTAGTTTATTGTGCTGCTTATATTTGTGTGATGGTGCTTTCACCCATGTGCACTACTATGATGTATACGGTACCACCACTACCCCCATTTCTCCTATGGCAATGGTGATCAAATACAACTGTAAGCCAGTGATGCGAATCAAATTCAGGCAAGTGATCTTTAATACTCACCACTATCCAGTCATGTGGATTTGACGAGAGATCTTCAACGATGAGAGAGATAGATAACAATGTCAACTACTACGGTGTCAGCTTTTGAGAAGCCAGGAGAGACACGGAGAGAGTTGTGTGAACGTTAAGGGAAAGAAGATCAGCATGTTTTCATGTTGCCAATCTTTTCCACCAGGAGCGGTACTAGTCATACGTCGGCCCTGCAAGTTCTCTCACACAACCTCCTCTCACTCGCTCCTCAATCCCCGCGCGTTCGTGCTATGATATTAGGTTTTGAGTTGTGAGCGAGTGAGGAAAGTGGAGGAGGTGGGAGTCGAGAGGAGTGCGAGAGAACAAGGAGAGAGGGGGAGCATCGGGAAGGAAAGCTTTCTCCGTCAAATACAGACATTTGCGTATATGTACGCTCTCCTATTTTGGATCTTGTGCCCCGAGAAGAGATTAAAAGAGACGAGAGCGGCACAGAGAGTGAAAGAAGGAATACGGTGCACGACGTACACTATACTCACTCCCACTTGACAAGAAGCTTCCACTAGGCCTGCTAGGAGCCCGTCGCTCAAACTATAAAGGACGGGCGAGTCACTAGCAGCTGTCGGTCGGTTTGGAGATCCCCCTCACTTGGGTTACAGGCGAAGAACAGTGCTCGATACTACCACTAGCACCGACACGACAACTACTACCTCAACACAGTCTCTTTCAAAATCCACACGTGCATGCAAGCAACCAGCGCCATCATCGTCACCAAACTGCTATAACAGAAATATCATCCTACTAATGCTACTACTCCACTTTCTACTACCCTGTGGTCAGATCAGCTACCCTAATAATGCTGCTGCTTATGTAGTTTACTACATGTTTATTCATTAGCGCCATCCTCGTCGAAGGCTTGTGTTATGATATAGAGAGCTCCAGTATATAGTATTGTGATAAGTGTTAAAGCTGTTGAATCTAGGAGCAAACCGGTACGGGACCGATTGACCGCTTGACAGCTTAGCCCGAAGACACAAACGTGAAAGAGGAGAGAAACAATACGGGATAGAAGAGGAACGACCAGGAGAACTATACCAACAACATGGATACACGAATAGGAGCATCACATGAGGGGAACAGGTTCAAACTGTGGAGAAATTAGGAAGACATACCTCAATTATTTGGGAAGGATTCTCAAGTCAATATTGCTAGGAGCTGATAAGATCTTGAGCTACAGCTGACTGTACGACACGACCGACCGGCCTGGTGCTTGCCTTCCCAACACGGAATCACACCAAGAACCGGCGGAAAACAAGCATACCCCACGTGTATTACAATACAAACAGCTTATATTATGATTCACAGGGACACCAGCTTCGTATTTCTCAAGGAATTCTATGGAAAACAAGATATCTAGCGCCAGTCGTGTGAGGGGAGAGCCAAAGCTCCGAGGAAGAGGTTGTTGCATTGGCATTGCTACTACAGAAGAAGTATACCCTCAAAACACAAACGGGGCCGCCGATAGGCGCTCCCCCTATGGAGAAAAAAATGAGTTTCATTTGACAGCGCGCATACACACATTGTGATACACTAAAACTGGCTCCCATGCGAGTACACTCAATATCCTGAAATTTTTGCAACCAGTATCGTTTGCAAGACAATAAATATATTAGAGAGGACAAACCGGGCCATTTCCTCTCTCGTACTCTTCGTCTATGCATCGGAACCTTATGCTGATATTGATTATCTGAGTTCAGTCTTGTTACATACTGTATATACTCTTCTACCAGGAAACTGAACAAATAATATCAGCTGGAAAAAATACAGTGGGGCTACTCCAAGATGAAGTCACGACATTATTGCCATCTCACACGCCTTTGGTTTGCCATTTCTGAAAAATAAACTTGCCTTGATAAAAAAAATAAAACTTTCATGAGGAAGAAAGGTGAAAGTCGCAAGGAAACGTAGGAGGAGGAGGAGGGGGTTGTGGTGGTAGCGCCTGAGGATAAGAGAAAAAGTAATTTACCTGTTGGAATCTGATATTTTAATATGATTTGTGTACATTAAAAAATAAAATCTAAATAATGTCAAAAAAGGCGAATCGATCCTTTTTCGTGCATGATAAGTTGAAGATTATACTTCTACTCTTAGCTTAGGCTTTGTGCCGACAAGAACCTGACCCGATTGCCAAACCATTATTACATTCATAAAAAAGTGGCTGAACATATTTATGCTGAAACACTGATTCATTCATATACATCCGAGTAAATAATTTATATAGGGTTATCTTCGCTGCTTCATATTTTAGGAACACAGATATATTTTCACATGGGATTTACTAGCATCATAGCACTGATATTTATTATATGCAGGATTCATAATTGTCTTTATGTATTGGGGATTGTATATGTACATTTACAACCGACACGGGAGCTTGGTTGAATTGGCCGTCAACCCACATTTTTGCTCCAAGTTGACCAAGAGGTGTCGTGGTTAACGTTAGGGTATTACTCTTTTCTGGCCACAACGTTAAACCCCTACTTCTCCACATTTGTTGACCAAACAGCTCTCTTTTAAGAAACGTTATTACTCTTCTGATTTCAGTATTAATTTATTCCGCAATATAAATGCAACATGTATATTATGTTGCTGTGTGTCTAGATACTATTGTTGCCTAATCTATGATTACGATTATAATGTGGTTATTTTTTGTACTTGTAGGAAACTGCTACCACTGCTTCTAATTGCCGAACGATTGTAGTAGTATACTGCAATCAAGTGCGGACCCTCAGCATACATTTGTGCATGTAAACACACAGTATACTACCCCTTCTTGGAGTACGGGAAGAGAAGGAAGGAGGACCACCGATATACTGCGTCAACACTACGTCTACAGGACCAGGACTACGACTACGAGGAAGGACTACTACGGCTCGGCTACGACGATTACAACCAAGGACATTCAAGGAATAAATGTCCATCTCCCTATTCAATGCACTTTGAAAGACCTAAAATTAAAATTGCCTTTTGAAGGAGCTTTCTATTTTTGAATAGTAATATTAGCAAGCTCCCAATTGGTATTGCTGCAGGTGTGAAATCCCAATATTCACTGGCCATTGGCATCATTTTCTCTACATCTCATCGCTACAAAATTATCAACACCAACAAGTTAGCAAAAAGCTAACTTTTCCAATCAAGCGACTCTTTTCTATATCCCTATTCCTTATATATCAAGGGTGGAGAAAAGGCATACAACAGGAAGGGTTTTTCGTAGTGCAAGGAACATACAGTCAGTCCATCGGAGGAGTCCGCGCCCGCGGACAAAAGCCCAACCGAACGGGATTACGTGGAAGCCGAGACAAGGGACGGAGTGAGCGCGGGACGTTTACGGGACCAAGTACCCGTACCCCCGCCCCGAGGAAGTACGCGGACCGAGAAGCATTCTCAACCGGCTTGGAAGCCGCCCCGGCCGGCGGGATATTTAGCTCGCCAGTCACCCGGGTCCCAATACCTCTCAAATGGCAACTCCACGGGTAGGCACTTCGGGTGTTGTAATCAAAATGTTACAAACCCAATTATTTTCTTTTCACAAATTAATACCACTTGTCATGTATAACGTTGAACTTAACTAAAGAAAATTATTGAATATATCTTGATCATATCACCAATTCGGGACATATTTATAAGTTTATCTGTGATGTGGTTTGGTTGATATCAGCAGGGGCAATTGGGGAAGAGATAGACGGGATTACGTACAGTGACCCGCTACTGTTTGGCTTGAGTTAATAACTAAAGCTAAGATTATATAGCTATTATTATCATGAGATGGGAGAAGAATGCAGATTAGGGACGATAATCGCAGCCAAATCCTCCCATCCTCCTGCTCTCTCACTCATTCTATCTATCTTATCTACGTATCAAACTCATAGGCCGAGAGAGAGAGAGAGAGAGAGAGACTAGAGAGAAATGAGGGGCCCTAAAACAGTAGCCTCTAATATGGGTCCTTAGCTGTGATAATGATTTGGGAGAGCTTCTCGCGAAGGGCCTTGTTCTTGATGTTTTAACGTTCATTAGTAAATGGCAAACAAGCCTCAAGCTCGATCCTACAAATATTTTCCAGTTGTATCTCAAATATCGCAGGATCGCCAGATTTGAGCCCAATATTATTTAACAAAATTGGCATTGTTAGTTTTCACTAAAATCTAAAACGCGTATCCTGAATTGGGTATAAGAAACTCGATATCTAAAAAATGGATACTATCTGTATGAAACACCAGCCTCTCATTGCAAGATGGTTGTTGGAGGGGAATAGTTTGATTTTATGAACTGTCTGTGGGTATATTTACGACCCATACTCGTTTTTATGACGAGGGACAGATTGGAGAGTGTCAAATATTGCTCACGCTTGTGAAATTCACTCGCGAATTGCCCATACTAATTGCTAACACTAACGATTATGTACATTTTCACTGGACACGAGTCAATCTCATCAAAATTCATGACCATAAAATTTTCTACCTCGGCCCTGAGGTACAATTCACAGATGTGATGCTACTGAATTTCTGTAGTAACTGTTGCTGGACTTGGGATTATTTTACCTATATATATATGCATGGCAAGTCTTTTTACTTATTTTTCCTTGTGATATAGGAATTGTCTCAATGTAAAATTGCTCCCAAATTGGAGTTTGGGGCGTATTGATAGTATGTCTATACTGTGAATTGCTACCAGTAGAAATTGGCATAAGTTGTGAAATCAAGATGTAGCGTACATACACATAGGGAGATTCTTATTTTATACAAATTTATTAGACGAATATGTACATTAACTACACATTACTGACTGAAGCTTGCCACATATTGGTTAGCCATTGTTAATTGTTATGGGAACATCACAGTTAATGACACGATAGTTAGTACATTTCTAGGGATTGTGTAGCAACATGCGGGACACATTCCATACATAATTGAAACCCCCCCGAGTGTATGCTTGTATATGTGGTCTACCATACTCTATACATTCTTAATCTATTTTAATCAATATCGCTTCAATTTTCAGCCGTACGAGAACGATCTCCCCCATTTTGGGATGGGAGATGCCCACACACCAGTTTCCTCGATGTATGACCCACACAGAGGCCACGGGGCTATGCAGCCCCACCTTTCCCATTCTCCGGGCCTCAACCATGGGCCCCCGTCCCTCCACTCACAGTACCCACCCTATGGGTCTTCATCCACATCTATGTCGGGCGTCATGAACTCTTCTCCACAAGACAGTCAACTTAAAAGAGACAAAGATGCCATTTATGGGTAAGTTCTTGTTTTCAGAAAAGAAAATCAATCGAAACATTATATGGAGGGGATTTGCGTGTGTATGGATGTGAGTGTGAGCTTGCCGATTCTGTGTTGAATGTGTGATGTATAATGAGGTGGGTTAGAAAGATTGTGACTGGAGAATACACTAGTCAGAAAGCTGTTTTATCCCATGTCCCGGATTGTCACCCCGCATTCTTGCTGTATAACGTATCAACCCGGATTCCTGTGGACAGGGTCATATACATTCTTTACTAAAATACTATACCCAGGAGACATGGGAATGGATACTACTGCTACCACATGGATACATTATAATTCACACTAGTAAACTACTCCTGGATTTACATTGCTAGAAGTTTACTACTGCTATGCGGAGACATTATATCGATATATATATACTCTCATAACGATTGGATAAATTTGGCCACATGAAACCATACTATACATATATATACATACACATGCGCCTATACTCAGACATGCATATCACATTATTTACATGATAACACTGTGTAATAGGACAATTTCCCGGGACACATCCACACATATATTCGATATCATATTATGCATATTTTCATACAAATAATCATGCACTACCACCACGTAATAGTCGCACCACACACATGCACTAGTATGTGACCTTGGTTGTGTACATGTATAGAGCTATACACACAGGGTCAGTCGCCTTTTGCTTTTGTTTATGTGCCCTGATTTTTGATTATATGCGTGTCATATTTCAATATGGAGAAACGAAGACAGGAAGGAAACAACTTGTACAAGTAGGGAGCCAACCACTGTATTACACTATATGTATATCCCAACATACTTAACCGCCATCAGTACTACCAAAATGCCCAACGGCCATGTTTATTTAATCATCCTCTGTAAAAATAATTTGACCCAACACAAATATAAATGATATAATTAGACCTATTATATCGATATCGTAGAACCAACCTCTTGCTATCAGCAATGTAGTACACAAAATTACTATTTCCATTTGTTCATGTGTTCCCCAAACACACAAAAAATTCTTTCACTAAAGATTAATTTGGATGTAATGCTTAACGTGGCTGGAAAACCTAATGGAATTAGTCAGTGTGTGTGAAATATTATTATTCGCAAGGAACTGATTATACTAAGAACTGATACAAAATATGTCCTCGTATTCAAATAAAAAATGATAACAACAAATAATAAAACATCGCTCTCTACGACGCACCACCCACAATAGGAGGACGGTATCACAAAGTACGATACAATATTCCAATAAAAACATTACCACACACAAATACATTGACCCTAGGGTGTAAAAGGAAATATGGAAGAAGAGTGCCTTTTAATTGTTCCCCTTATTGTGACGGCATTATCATTAGAAATGGGTTATATGTAGAGGTGAACAGTGCCAATGGGACTTGAAAGAGAGAATAGGGGATTGGGGGATGGAGAGAGGGAACTGCTGTTCTGTTGATGGGTTAGAGGGTGTTAGAATGCGTGGTGTGTGTGCGTGCGTGCATGCATGTGTGTATGTGCCTAGACCAGTGGTGTCAAGGGCTCTATTATTGAATGAAACGATCATGTGAGAGAGCTGGGGGTGTTGGTGAAGGGGAGAGGCAGTGGGATAGTGATTCGGGTAGGAGGTGATAGAAGTGTAATATCTGAATAGAAATTTTAGGAGGGATGGTGCCACATTTAAATATTGATTGGCGGATTGATATAGTTGCAGGAATATATTGATATTTATCTAAACATATGGCAATGTGTTATGGTTCAATGCTCATGCCTGGTATTCCACTGGTTTCTCAGGAGATATTCTACCTCATGTTGTGCCAACGAGAAATCCCATAGACATTTCTATTCAATTTTAGATGGTATCTGTGGCTTTTAGACTGGACCAGAAGACTTCTGCAATTGTACATATTACACCCCATATTATTATGTATAGATGGCTAGGTATAAAAAGGGGAAAGCAGTGTCAGTACTGTCACTGTGTGGGAGTGGGGTATATACTCTATTCAGTATGGTCAAGCAGCAGATTTCAGGACTATGAACATTATGCATTCCCAGTGTGAATCGAAAACGTCTTGGGATCGATCCATAATTCACACGCTCTCTCTCTCACTCTCCTATTGCCTCTCCCTCTCACACAAACGTCTCAGACTCATATACACCCTACAATCTGATACTGAAATCTAGTGGTGGCGGTGGAAAGAGAGGTTGTACCACATCTAGGGCTTCATAGTTTCTGTATACGCTTCTTCTCGTGATCAACACAAACGATGATTCTTCCAAGTATATATGATACATTGATGTCTCCGCCTTCTCTTCTTCTTGGGCATTATATGTATTGATATATATATATAGAGAGAGATATGCCCTATAAGTATAAACAGTGTGCACTCTTAGATAATACAGTCTACATACATCGCCACAGGGATACATGAGCATTCTATACTATTTCACACTTGCACATATATAATATATACATGTATATACATAAAACATTCATATTCGCATAAAACATTGTCCATATACATTAACTCATTTGTATATGACAATAGTCCTTTATTTATAGTCGTGACAATGGGTTTAAAGCAATGAGATGACGAAACCTATAATCTATTACGTGGCATACTAATTCTACATTGCAAACACAGGTACCATCAGTTTTTACTTCCAAAATAATGCCAAGCAGAGCCATGCCAACTCACACATACTGGCTCATGCACACACTCTTTCAGCCACAACATGCATGGTTTTGAGGAGAGGGATAATATAGCCATCAGGACAACAGCTGTTTCCAGACCACAGCTTTCCCCTCATTATCACCCTATATGGGGCATACACACTCTAAATATTACACAAAAATAGCAATCGGCCTTGCCTGACAGAAGGATGTTTTTGCGCCCGAAAATACGATACATTTGCATATTCAATCTTTAATTTGAATAGGTTATTTGCATTTTTGTATCTGCTCGGGTGCTGGTACACAATTCCGTTTATGTATTAGAAAAATGTGAGTCATTTTCCTCAGTGGAACTTAAACAAGGATTCTTAGATATTTGTTCTAAAAAAGAATAACAATAGGTTATGTTGCAATAGCAGGAATTCGGGTCATGGTTTATTACAAGAGGTGGACTGGAATTTTTAGAGATAGTTGTCTGTCATATTTCTCCGTGGAGGGATGGGGTTGATACAAAACAAAAAATAATTTCAAACATCAACCAGCTAGATTTCCAGGAATTTGTCTTCGGATTGGCTGTATTGGAAGGGACAAGGTCGAAGATAATGATATAAAAAGAAGGTAGACCTGGGGAGTTCAGTGGGAGGGAGAGAGGTGTTAAACTAGTGTCACTGCAATCATTATCAAGCTGTCAACAACAACACATACCGGCGTTTGGGCGCGAGAGGCTATTTCATTCTCATCATTACCATAATTATTATCTGGACCTATTTACCATTGTGTCCCGCCTTATGGGAAATAAATGAACGGTCAATGACTTGCACATAGCATTGCTCACTGAATATATTAACTAGGCTGGGACTAGGGCTAGTAGTATATGGCCTTAATGTTCTTAACCCACGGCCATGCTGACTTTGGTGTCTGAACGCATGGAAATAACTTTAGGGCATAAAGGGTAGATAAATATAACCAAATCGACAGTGCATCATTATGAACAATTCATGGATTATTACACAGGTGATATACAATCAAGGTATTTGACTGCATAGTTAATATAGGCTGTAAGGATAATGTTTTTGGTTCTCTGGGGTAGAATGCAACTAGATATAAAGCATCAAGGAAAGGTCTGGCTAGTTCTTGTAAGCGCCCGGTTAATGTGACCTCATTAAAGGACCGATGTTTCTCCTTCTCTGGCACTGTGAAGGAAGGTGGTGGAGGAGATGGTGGTGGTAGTGGTGGGGAGGAGGAGATGGTGCCAGCCACTAACAGATCGATACACCCTAACGGTGTCTTCTTTCTGAAACAAGAAAACATGACGACTTATGTTGACGGTCCCTGAGAGCAAATTTACTTTCATGCAAACCTCACCAATTCATGATGGAAGATTGAACCTATTTTAGTCCATTGAATAATTGAATATTGTTTTGTTTAATTCCAAATATTTTTTGGATCGTGAAATTCGCCAAATTGAGGCATTTGGAGATTGAGGGCTGTAGGTGTGATGCTATTACACTGGGTGTAAGACGGGAATCGTATTAACGTATGATGACAAGAGCATCTAGGCTGTGATAGAGATAGGAGAGAGGGAAGGATTGAGAGGGATACAGGGGCAGGGACAGGGATAGAGGTGGGAGGCATAGGGACGGTCAGAAAAATAGGGAGTGGGATTTATAGTAAAGAGGAAAGAGGGAAAACAGAAAGGAAATTACAGATGTAAAGGAAAAAGAGAAACTGAGCATCTGAGCGTCTGGGAAAAGCATGAGTAAAGGAATATATGGTAGCCTAAATAGACATAAGAAAGCCCTGGAATTATCAGAAACAGAAATACAGAGAGAAAGAGAGAGGGAGAGAGAGAGGAGGTAAGTGAGACGGTGATGTGTAATTTAACCCCTTGTCCACTGACCTCCCCGGCTTGTGCTACATCCACAAACACAATACAACCAGAAGGAGAGAGCACAGTCAAGTCACACTAAGGAACACTTTGATGTGAAAGGCTCACAACTGCCACCGATTATATTCATTGCTAATATGGTCTTTCCCTGTCAACTTCAGTTGATTCCATGGGTACACATCATATCACTGATTATCGAATGTGGAAAACTGACAGAGGTCAATCATATAAAATCCATTACGATTATCTTGGAATTGCTATTTTGAATTTTGAATAACGTTTAATATGTTGGGATCGAAAGGGAACGGTTAAGTATTGGGGTTAAATCCTCCTTGAGAGCGTTAGAATTTTCCCTGAGACGCAGGCTAATGCCATTACCCCATGATTGAAAATTGGGCCACTGGAAGTGGGCGGAGGACGATGTATGAAGAGTTCTTGTGGGGATAGGACCTGACAGTTACTCTAGAAGTCCATGTGTCCACCCGCTTGACTAAAGGACCATGTGGTCGTCGATTCAAACCCTAGATCTTTTCTCCTGGGGCTTGAGGAGCGCCGTCTAAAGAGTGGTCCCTTAGGGCTTCAAGGTTCCGGATGCCGGAGGAACGGGGCCCAGATGACCGGTGAAGCGGGAGAGGGGCTGGGTTGCTGCCGACAACATGGCTACAGAGTGGGGCGGGTACCAGAGGTCTGGGAGGAGGGCGGTGCGAATGGGGTACTTTGCTGGGGGTCTGAATTTCGGGGGCAGAAGGGAGCGGGTTTGACAAGGGCGAGTAAAGCTGAGTTTGGTGTGGATTCAAGAGTTGGTTGTTTATAATTTTAGACACCGGCCGGGCCCAGCTGTCCAAGTTACCCCGGGGTTCTCCATGCTATCTCTATCGATTCCAAACCATTACATTGCGTTATGTTAGCATTACCTTATACGTTATGCCACCAAGCTCTCTTCTCTACCAAACATTCAAGTCTTGAGTTCCCATAGATAGAATTTCCACTCTATCCCCAAAGTGGTCTTCCATAATATTATATGAACTTTTTCACCATCCAACTACTCCTATCACCGACTCAGTTATTCAGTTCCCGGCAAACAATTGGCCTCTCCTGACGGGATGAGGTAAAGGTAGTCCCGATACTGCTTTCCGACCAGCGCCGGGGTCCCGAGGAAACAGCAAATAGAAGGAATATTAGGTTTATAAAAACCGATACTCTTTATTTGAATAACATCAGAATTTTCTGGAATGTTTCACTTAGGAGACTGCGTCTGCCAGGAAAGTCTTTGGAACAGGGGGTCCAAAATCAGCCCGCCCCGTATAGATGCCATTTCTGTCTTGATGGGCATACATGTTGACATAGCAATTCTCGTTATCAATCATCAACATTAGCATACCACCTTTCTCCTCTCTAACACTCTCCCCTCCTCTGTCTCTTTCTCCTATCCTCTCTCGCGCTTTCCCTCTCTTCCCCTCTCCCTCCATCCTATATTAGCGCCAACTCCCTCATTCTCGTTTTCTCTCCTCTCTTCATCCCTCCTCCTCCTCCTTCTCTTTCTCCCTCTCTCACTCTTTATCGGCCTAATACAACCGTCACCCAATAAAGCACAAACCATGCGTCCCCTGCTCACACAAATCCGCGCTCATTATACGTTCAGTCCAAACACATCAACACACACATTCACCCTCTAACACACACACAACTAAATTGATCCAATCCCCGATATCTCATCTTCCTTCGTCCTCCTCCCCATTTGGTCCACACATCTTCGCGGCCATTCTCCCGTATTTACCCACACCTCTCTCCCTCCCCTTTTTTCCTATTCTTCTCTCGCCTTGGCATCTACAACCAGTATATTATTATTTCTCAGAATATTATCTCGCATATTTGTGCTGATTCGGGTTGGGTATGCTGTTTGTATTCCTTATATTTACACCAAATGGATATAACCTGCAAATCTTAGAAATAAGGCTTCATTTCTTCCATGCACTTTGCCTCTCTCTGTACCGCCTATGCCTCCTCCTGCTCCCCTCCTGCTCCTGCTCCTGCTCCCCCTCCTCCTCATTTACTGCTGTTTTCCTCTCATTCCTCATTTCCCGCTAATCTCTACTCCCCTTCTCTCTCTCGCTCCCCTTGGAGTAAAATACAAGCTCTCCCCAACTACCTTGTTGCCATCCCCCTTCCCCCGCTCTCTCCCCCACCCATCCACCCCACCCCTTTATAACACCACCACCACCACAACTGCCACCCGCTCAATTCCAGTGTTGACCTACATTCAAGCAAAACCAAACATACACCCTCTGCCAATTATCCCCAACACCCAATCTCCCACCAACTAACAGCTGTATGCGTTAATTATTCAACTTTCCAACCTATCCAAGCCAAATCTTATGACAATCCATCCAAGAATTAAACCAATTATCTGACCAATTCTCAATGCCGAACATTCAAGTGTGAATTCGTTCAAATAATTTACAAACTTGTGAAAAATAAATGTAACAGTTAATATTTTTGCAGGGCGAATTAGCTTTTGCTTGTATACATCTCTCGTATCTTGATGACTTATGCATATTTTGTGCCGCCTTTAGCAAATGAAAATAACGGCAACGAATCTGCAGCTATAGTTCATTTACGCATAATAACGCATGTATGAATTAACCAGATTTTATAGACGTCAAAACTCAAGTTTGAGTGTATAATGTATTTTCCTAAGCCCTTGGTATATTGTTCCTCCATTTTATGGAATAAACACTTAATCCTAAAATGGTTTCCTACGATTACTTATATATTATTAGTAGGCCTATGTGAATTATAATTGAAATTATACAAATGACTCATATTGAATGTGTATTTTTTTCTTATTTGCAGCCACCCACTCTTCCCCTTATTGGCACTTATATTTGAGAAATGTGAATTGGCGACGTGTACACCCAGAGAACCCGGGGTAGCAGGAGGCGACGTCTGCTCCTCAGAGTCCTTTAATGAAGATATTAGAGTGTTCTCCAATCAGGTATTTTATGAAATGAATTGTTATAGTTGGATTTCTTTTTTTTTAAAAAATACAAAAAACAGTTCAGTTTGTCCGTCAATATAGATCAATACAGAGACAAATGCTACAAGCCTTTCATCAATAAACTATTTTGCTAACCGTTTAACACTTTTTAGGTGTTTTGAAATAAAAAATTACGTATGTCTATCTTTCAAAGGAATTTTAAAGAATCGAACCACCTTTAAGTTTACTCATCGGAAATCTATTCATTAAATTATCTCATTCCGTTCATTCAATATATCTTGTTATGTACCATCCAAAACATCAGAAATATACATATAATATTAATTGCGATACATGTATAGAGATCAAACAAAAAAAATGATCCCATTGGCAGATCAATTGCTAAAGGCAGCAAAGAACCAAGGTGTTAGTAGCATCACCAGCTTAAGCTTAAGCACCTTCTCAATAACATTAAATAAGTGCAAGATGACTCCCAGGTAATTAATGCTATTGTCCTCTTATTATTGTCGTTTGCATAGTAATGTCCCTAGTAATTTTATCATTGAAAAGGCCCCCCTCTGGAGCCCTATTTAGGAGGATGATTAAGACAATTTCTAAAGGCCCCCCTTACCCTTGTGCGCTTAAAAGCCAGAACCACTTGGTTGGTTGCGGTGATGCTGAGCGCGTCGTAACATGAAAGCCTAGGATCAACCTGCCAAGATCATGATCAAATTTCACAAAACTTCTCCCATTTGAAACCGCTCTTTTGTTGTCACCCGGTTTCTCGGGTTACCAGGACAATCTGATTTTCCTAGCAGTATTGGCTGTGGGGCTACTTCATAGATCAGGAAGCATTGTTATAGTACTACCATTGTAAAGGGGAAATTATTATGTCTTATATATGTCCATTTTCACCCTTTTTTTTATCATTGATTGGGATACAACTATTTGGCTGGCATACAAATTGCGCATTCCTAACTATATGCGGAACAATATTTGAAAGCGATATTTTTCTTTCATACTTGTTTAAGACATATCCATATCCATAAATTCCGATTGCCATCGTTAATGCACAAATTTGAAATAAATCAAATATCCACAAATTTAATTCCCCGAAAATAACCCTTTTAATACATATACAGTATGTAGAGAGTTCATGAACATCGGCTTCAATCTCTACCTCTTGCTACTCAATGTCTCTATCATGCCCTCAAAAAACAAACCCTCCTCCCCTTCTCCCCTCCTCTTAGACATTACAGAGGGGCGAGAACAAGCATAAATGATAGCTTTTATCCCATTGATTGTCCAAATCACGAATGCCTCTCGCCGGTGCTGCAATTTTTCGCAATAATTGATGTAAAAGTTGCTAGCACGAGCACTATAAGTGGCATTTTGCATGTTATTTGAGAAAGGGTTTGTCTGGGTCCTGTCTCTCTTACCAACTGGTTTGTCTTATCTTTTTCTCTTTTGCCACAGGCCAAAGCAGAAAAGCCCTTTTTCTCTGCAAACCACGAACTCGATAGCTTGGTAAGTAAAATTGTTCCCGCTAATTACTATCAAAACTAAAAGAGGCAATATGAAAAATGACGAAACGCATTTGTCTTAAAAATAATTTGATTCGATTTGAATAAATCTCTTTAGAATAGATTAAGAATATCATATTGTTACATAATTATTTGTGTTTTATCTGATTTTATGTACATGTTAAGTGTTACTGTTCGCTCTAATGTGTCTCTTTCGTGCATAGTTTGACACTACTTCCTGTTTTCTATCAATATCTTGGCGCTGATAGTTTGTCCACGATTTGATACAATATACATTTTATTACGATTCCTTCCTTTCCTTTGGTTGACCTCTCTCGCCCGAGTTGCACCTCTATCCCACCCTCCATCTTTCCAAGTAGTGACCAAGCAGTCCCAAACAAAATCACAGAGAGAAATGCCAGGTATCTCTTCTTAGGATACACGAACAGCTGGCCAAGAAGCAGTATAGGGATTAAAAGGAGGCCAAAGAGAGAGAGTTAGAGAGAGAGTGTGTGTGTGTGGGGGGGGGGGGATTAGAGAGAGCGAGAAAGATCTCACCTCAATCACTGTCGATCTCATTTCACCCGTTCGCACACAGAGATACACACACGCACAGAGAAGAAAACCGCCTTTTAACCATTGCCTACTCAGTGTATGGCCTTGGCATTCTCCTACCCTTCATCATTGCAAGGCTTTGACCATATCCTGGGGACTATATATGGAACAGTCAGGCATATACAGGGGTTGGCGTTGGCAGGGGGACCAACAAGGCTTGTGACCATAGGTGAAGCAGGACAACATATATTTGTATGATGACATTACATAAAGAGGCAGACTAGGGCGAAATGGATACGGGTCTGGTGGCAATGGATGGCTTGGGTGGTGAAGGGTTAATCGATAGAAAAATATAAGCACAACGCATTGGGGCTAAAGAGAAACCCAATCTGTATAACATATGTTTTGCAGGAAATAATTATTCAAAAAATATAAGTAGACTCATATATTTGCATATTGCTCTGGGGGGTATTTTCCCTTTGACTGTCGTTTTATATATCACTGCCACTATTCACATTTGGTGTTTTAAATCACGAAATTTGATTAATTTGGATTTATGAAGATCGAAAGCCCAGGCCATAAAGAGAATAGTAAGAGCTTCCTGCATCACCAGTACTGATAACAGTACCGCCACCACCATTCCCACCACCTACACCACCACTCCCCAACATCTAGCTGAGCATCAGAACGCAGAACAATATTACTACCTCCTCCCCTCCTCCACCCTCCACCAACTCCACCACCACCAAACCATTCTATAGGAAGATTTTACCTCCGTACCTCGCGGCCCTCGTTGCAGACACTACCCCACCATCCTATTAACCGATGTAGGTCAAAACCATGGCGCCTCCCTTTCTCCTCTCACTCTCGCACTATTTTCCCTCATCTCACCCTCTCCATTTTCTGTATATCATCCCCCGGTGCCCTTACGATCCAACTGTGTTACTTTCTCGTTTTGCACATTCCCTTGTTTAAATCACAATATGGCGCCCCGGTATCGATAGCCCATCCATTGCTACCTTTGCTTATTGGGGACATTATTATGTTGCAACAGATAAAAAGATTTGTTGCTCACACAACTCTGGATAATAATCTCTCTCCTCCCTCATCCAAGATGTTGTTACATTCATGGGATGGTATCATTTATTATCGAGGATTATGTACCATCTGCTCCAGAAAAGTGTCACATCGTGCCTCTTTTTCCAAGTCCCATGCTTGTCTATATGTTTATGTCCCATATACCAGTGCACCACCTCCTCATCCCCCCTCCTCCTCCTCCTCCTCCCCCTCCTCCTCCTCCTCCTCCTCCTCCTCCTCCTCCCCCTCCTCTCCCCGATTCTGCTCTTCTTCTGATTTTCTCATTCTCCACCCTGTTATTTCCTTTCTCGTTTCGGCCACATATGCGTGGGGACTCAGGAATGTATCAATGTTCCTTCTTAGTTATAACAACCCAGCACAGCATTATTGGAAAACTCCCCCAGTGAACTAAGGCCGTTTTCTCTTCGTAAAAACCCTCGATCCCTTTGGGTGCCGAGATGGGGATGGGGAGGGGGGGGGGGGGGGTTAGCATCAGAGAGTGGATAAAAATAGGGATTGATTCTTTATTAATGCAATAGAAAATATTGTGTATTTGCCTTTGCGGTGAGCGGTAGAATGCGAGATTGTGTTCATGTTGTTATTATTATTGACGTAGGGGTGAGATAGGAAGAGCGCGGGCAAACGCAGACGACATTTTACATCATTGCTCTCCTATCCTCCCCACTCGCCCAATAACCCCAAAATCGGCACACAAACGCGTGTTGTGTCCCACTTCCTGACGCGGAGATGAAAATGTATCATTTATGGCCGTTGGCGCGTTGGAATTTTAATCACAATCTAAACATAACTGCCCAAGTTATGGCGACCTTATGAATCTATAATCATCAGGAGCTGTATGGTTTCTCCCTCTGCTGCTCCACTATGCACAACCCTATGCTAAATAGCAGAAATCTGCCAGTATAATGCATTATTCCCATCAAGGTAGTATCCCTGATCTGTGGCAACTCTGTGACGTGATATTTTATCCTGAGAGTAGACACGGAATGTAAATAGTGGAACATATGTTACAACAATTGTTGAAAGTATATCAGGAAAACATTGTTATATTGAGCTTATCAATATCGACAAGGTTCCCTCCCACATTTGCGTCTGTATATAGGTATCCAGAGGAGAAATTTGATTGTCCCAAAGTGAGAGTGGCAAAATAAATTTTAGACGCAATTATCGGTATACCCACGCGTTTGTGTTAGCTTACTTTATATGGAAAGCCGTGCATTAGATATTAGACCATTCGCCACCACATTTACCACCACTAGCACCATCACCCACTGGCTGACGACGACGAGCCCCCGGCCCGTATTGCTAGAAATGAATTGGCCTCTTCAGAGCCATTTAGGGGCTGGTGGCAGACACAGTGGCAAATGGATTAGTGTGCCAGCAAAATGCTCCCGCCATACATGCTGCACTTTGGACGGTCACCGAGTCAGCAATGACTTTAATCTCGTTACTGACAACTACAATAGACATCAATGTTTGGGGCCTGCATGGCTGGGTCTGGGTCTGGGTGCTTGTGTTGGTTGTTGTTGGTGCTATATGTACTGGTGGGGTGGTGGTGGGATGGATGTCGGTCCGGGGGAACATTCAGAAAATGTTCGAATATATCGGGTTCTGTTAGAAGGTTTTATTGACTTTTAAAAACCATTTTTTACTTACTTTTTACCAAGCTGTATCTAGTTTTTGAGTTATAGCGCCCGACATTTCTACCTCCTCACCATTTTCAGACCCCATGCATTTATACTCTATGCTTATTCTATCGGTCTCCCGTTCCCTCATCTCTCGTCTTTGTCCTTTCTGGAACTATGCTCGTGATCATGTTTTCAATAACATTTACCTGTTATTGGCTATTGTGTTTCCTTCAGTGTTTAGGGAATTTTACGCACCGCATCTAATTTGTTTGTTCACATACTATTTTGCAGATGATACAAGCCATACAAGTTTTACGTTTCCACCTATTGGAACTAGAAAAGGTAGGTGATATAGTTGACCTAAAAAGCCCCCATAATTATATACATTCAACACCTGAACATTGAATCGTCCCATTTACTATCTCTCAAATCCTGCTTGCCCTATCATCTCATTTTCACTCACCGAGAAAAAGTAACCCCAACCAGATTTTAAGATCAAACACTAAAGATGTAATGAAGAGAAAAAATGTCCGACCCCCAAATTACCCCTGACAATTTCTTCACACTCTCTCGGTGTAAGACTGGGCCCATTTTCCCCTCCTCTATCCCCAGTCTTTGACACCTCAAGGCAAAGACGGTTTTTATGTGTACGTTCACGGCGAACCCCCTTGTTGGACAGTAACCCGAGCAGAAGTTAATTTGGTATCGATAGACGGACAAATATTTACCTTTCCAATAAAGGCAGGCTTGTTTGAGGCACGGCGGAACTCTCCCTCTCCCCCAGTCTCTCCAATGCTCTATCCCACTCTCCCACTATCTCCACCCTCCTCCCACTCTCGCTCTCACTTCCAATACAATACAGTGAGTGGAGGAAGCAGGTGGGTTTCCTTATACATATGTGAACAAGTATACAGGAAAGAATAAGAATAGATTAGAAAACGGAAATCCAAGAAAGAGGTGCGCAAAATATCCCTATGATATAAAGGTTTATTATCAGGAAGATGCAGGGTAGTATGATGCACAAAGTAGACGGATGGAGAGCATGAGGAGGAGGGGTAGACATTATTGTAAGGATACGTGCTTTGTTTTGTGTTGACGCAGTGAACAGGCAAAATGTGACGCCTGTTCAGTGCTTCACGCGTCAAAACACACCTTTTGCCAGTGGCATTTTACCCCCACCCCCACTGCCTTTCCCTCATATATTCTCCTCCCCATCTCGCCCCCACCCCCCCAAAAAAAGAAAAAAATCTTTTCCGCCCCTCTTCTGCTGCTTTTGTTCATCTTTCGTTTCTTTCCATCCCCTCTTCTTCCCCCCTTCCTCCCTCTTGTTATCTCTGCACTGAACTCTGCTTCAGTGCACAGTGCACAGAATCAAGTTGTCCTGTCAAAACCACTACAGCAACAACCTCTGTATCAACCTTTTCCCCACCCCTGCACCCAATGTCTTGACCCAAGATCTTGCTAGGTCGATCAACTACTTTTTTAAAACTTCACATTTCGAAACCTTCCGATTGATGGATCTAGAATGTGGAAGCTCTGTTTTAAAATATCGAAGTCAATAGACCAATCGGTCCGCCTGAATATTGATCAAACCTGATACAATTACCATCTATTTCATGTCATTTCACAACTTCATTATTCTCCCCATTGAAAAAATACAATTACTTAGCATGTGATGACGTTGGTATAATGAGCTTGGTTAGAATGATCAATTAATATTTTTAAAACCAGAGTGACTGGCCTATAATGGGAATAATTATGGTCGTTGGGCGTCATGTAGATTATATGGATTGATAATTTTCCAGTTTAAGTCTGCTATTGATGAGAAAAATAGTTGCCCTGGACAGGGGAATACAATAAAATGAATAGAAATACATGTAACATGGAATGAGAAAAAAATCTGGCCTAATATTGAGATATAGCCCCTCCCCCGGTCTCCTTAGCACACTCACTGTTGACTCCGAACAGTAGATAGGTGCTGGTGAAACTGTCCCAAGAACACTGCTAAGACCGTTGCGCTAGAGGCACACGTTGTGGACTTTGGGCTAATGATTGGTAATAAAACCTGAGGGTAAATGAACATACACGAGTGTGTGCAACTCAATTAAGGACACAATATAACTTTTATTGGCCCTGAATTTTATATTATGGCCTTGTGCTATGGCCTGTTGTTGAGATGATTATGATTACAACTTACGATTATTATACAAAATTGCTGGGATATCCATAGCGAGGGTTATTGCTCTATAGCCACGAATCCGGTTCATATATGGTAACTTTAATACGGTATATGATAAAGCTTTGCCGATTTTCGTGAGGAATGATACAGACTGACACTGAAATGTGGACCCATCCCGAAGAGTCGAACCTATATCACAGAGGCACATGGCCTAAATTATTTTAATTCAATTATTATTAAAACATCAAGGGTATCAGGAGGCTCTAGCCCAGATAGACCCTTAGGCGCGTTGGTGGTGGCATGATGGAAAGGACGAGTAGCACTAGTGGCAATGGATTAGATTTTTGTTGGTCAGTGTCTGTCTTTAGTATCTCGTTTGGCATCATTGGTCAGTGATGATAATTGGATAATGGTGTGATTGGATGATCATGTTGATGGGACGAGTCAGAGCGAGTGGAGAGGCAAAGACGGGGGAAATGGGGAGAAGGGTGAGAGAGGGAAAGGGTCGGGGGAGTTAGAAAATAACATGAATTAATGAAGACGAATCAGTAAAGAGATCGACAAATTGAGAAAACTAAAAAGTGAGCACAAACTTCACTATGTATAGTGGATAAATGGCATCTAAATATGACAATGTAAAATGGAGATAACAGCTAAAGATAAAAAGCCCCACAGGCAGTTCAAATTGTGTTTTAAAGGTGGGCTGCCCGAGGGATGTATCTCTAGATCTGTTGGCTGCTTCAGGCTAGCTTAGCAGCATTATCTGGTACATGTACCTTTCATCCACTGCACGTGCACACGCGTGTCCTCGTGTGTGTTGTAGCGTGCTAGTGACTGGCTGGCTGGCATGGCCTACTCCCCCTTTCCGCTATTCCCCCCACCTCCCTCCCTCCCGCTTTATTAGAGGTCATAAATTATTTTCACACATGTCTTCTAAGGCTGGGAGTAAAGGTGAGAAGAGGAAGCATGATTGTGGACAGGGTATTTATTCAAGGACAAGTGACAAGCAACTAGAAATAGATAGGGTTAAGGAAGTGAACTAGGGATAGCAGGGATGGTAGATATAGAACTAGGGGTGGAATATTTTAGACGCAGGAAGAATGGCAGATACATTAGGTGATGGAATATAAAAAATGTAATAGTAAAGATTCTAATTCTGAGGTAAAGATCATAATTTGTTCTAGCGACCTATCAGCAATGGGATGCCCGTCATCATAAATTATTTGCCTGGGTAATTATGTTTATGATAAGGACTAACATACGGAAATGGACCTAATGGACCCAGAGCAGCGGGCCTCTGATATAATCGCACACTCTCCCACACAAGAACATGTGTGTACTGGTGATTGTCTTCCCTTCCCTTCCCCTTCCCTTTACTCTTTCTGGAAAAGGAAGAACTGGGTAGGATAAGAGAATGAGAGTGCGAGTAGGGAAAACAAATTATAGTCAGGGTGACCGAGGTTCTATCAATTGGTGCCAAATGAATTTATTACATTCAAACGTAGGAATTCGCATCAGTGCATGGAAGAAAAAAAAGGCAATGACTAGGAGATTCACATAATGGCGAAAAGAACCCAGAGCCTCCTTGCTTCATCATCTTGCCTGCTAAAATGATAACGATAATGGTCATGCTGATGACTATAACATTCACCTATAGATCGAGGCCTTTGGTAGATCTTGGTAGACGGGATAGAAAAGTGATAGAAGTATTCTGCCAAATTAATCACCATTATCAGCATCCTTTTATGTATGTGTGAACTTTAGATTCTGAAAGTAATTTGGGTCCAAACGGGTATTCATTTGAGCTGTTCTTAAAACAACAGTACCAAGTTACTTTTGATCAGGAGCCGTATAGACTTATAAGCCCGCCTGGGAAATACGGCATATTCCATATAGGCCTATATAGCGAGGGAGGTGTCTAGCTGGAACTCTATATTTCTTATCGAATCTAACCTAAAACATTTTTCCATTGAGCTATTGCGACTAATTTAGTGAAGCTTGGACAACATTAAGTCCAGGCTCAGAGATCAAATAGTTCACATTGATCTTTCAATCTTTGTTACCCAGTCCTTGTGATGATCACTTTGAAATCGACCTCTCCGACTCTTTCACCGAGGATAGAGTGAGTAAGAGGGAGAGAGGAAAAAATCAATGGCTTGCGAGTCTTTTAAATCAACACTACAGGTACGACTGTAGTTTACCTTCTCGTCGGCCAGTCCTATCTTCTCGAGGGTTTCCCACTATTTGAATTGTGCACTGCCAATAGAACGCATCCCATCCGTACCTAGATATCTTCCAATTCCCAAGACCTGTAAAGGATCCGCATACATTTCGGTCATACAGGTCGACATTATCTGGACAGCTCTCCCCAAAGTTGTCACAAATATTGCACGATCAATTAATACAATGTTAATTGTACCCAGCCTCTTCCCCTGTCCTTCATTTTCTCCCTATACCCCTTTCCCATCAATCCCATCTCTTTCCATCAATCCCATGGGCCCGGTTACGCCGAAACCATAATTTTATGTTCACCGCCACCTATATCTAAAATTAATCTTTAATATTCACTTATTTGACAGGTGATATCTCTGTTTTGCTTTATGTCTGTTATATCATTAAATCATGTAATTGAGTTATAAAGTGAAAAAAAGTTCTGAAAGTAGGAAACCAATATTATTTTTTATTAGATCGTAATTACTAGATAGTTAACTTTAAATATATTTGCTGAAAAATTGAAAATATTATGTATTCATTCACCGTATGATTATTGTATGTGTTTAAAGACACAACCAACATGTTTTCATTTTCCCTTCTTCTTTCTTCAAAAATAACAATCAACCTTCAACTTGGAAACGTCTTCAACGCCTACCCTCAACCCCATTGATCAACAATTGTACCTGACTGCAACCTGAAAATCATCATATCAACAATGATGCCGTTGTTGATATACATATCCCTGCCTGCTGATGATGTTCATGACAATGATGATGATACTCTCTGATGTTGCTGAAAATCTACCACTACCAAAAATCAACTAAATCGACTAAAAACCAACATCATTTTTTTTTAAAAACCCAACAAAATCAATCTCGACAACTGCATCAATTACTGCTTCAACAACCATAGGTTCACGAGCTGTGCGACAACTTTTGCCACCGATATATCAGTTGTTTAAAGGGTAAAATGCCAATAGACCTTGTGATCGACGAACGGGACACAGACAGTAAAGTCAAACCGCTTGGCGCCGGAAGTACTGGAAGTGGAGGAAGCACGGGAGATGGAACAGGAATGTTAGGTGAACACGGTGTGTCTGCGACAGCACAGGAACAGGTACGGACCGAGTGCTAGCTGCCTCGGCACCTTCCCTCCTTCCTATATATAATTATCACGTTTACCTCCTCCCAGTCCTCACACCACTGTATACTATACTACTACTATACTACTACTACCACTACTACTACTACTACCACCACTACTACTACTATAACTCATATACTGCTACCTACCCATCATCAGAAATAATAATAATGATTATAATCAGAATAATAATAATAATAATCATGATAATGATATACCACTGTTGCTATTGCATTATTATTATTCTTATGTCCTACTCATTATTACTCGTACTGCATCATCTGAGCTCCTTCTGTGAAAGAAAACGAAAAATTAGGAAAAGTAGAATACACAAATTTTTTACTAATGTAAATCGTGTCTACATGCTGATGTAAATTTCAAAATGCATTAAGTGATATGAAAGGAGCAGCTATAATAAGTGAAACTCGTATGTAGCAATACTGGTTATTTGAAAGGCTAAATTATCATGAAGACAAGCTAAATTTGCGACAGTTTGCAATAGAAATTGTCCACAAATTATAGGACATGTAAAAAAATGTTAGGAAAGTAGAAACACTACCTTATTCAACCAACACGTGATAACATATATAACAGGACAGGAAAACACACAGATCTTAGTCAAATTAGGAAATTTAAAGAAAAGAACACAGCCGACACTCAGAGAGGTGTCTTAGGTAATTGTAAATGAACGTAGTAATCACAAATTTGTGTGAGAGGTCGCGAAAGAGAAGTGTTTTGTACACTACTCGCTGACAAAAGTGAAACAATTATGATTGTTTTCTGAACACTTGCGACCACAGCTTCCTCTCTTTCACAAAGTCTTAGGCTATCTATATATCTACACACACATATTATATATATATAATATTCCATGTTTTTTAAAAATCATGAACCTGTTTTGAAATTAGTAGGTTGTTTAGAACAACTATCCTTTTATCTGCTATTATGTGCGCTATTAGGTCGTAACACTGTTGGTTGGCCACAAGGGTGCTAAACGTTTTTGTCATTATTTCAGAACTAAGCACGAATTTTACCCATGACTTGCTAAGAAAAGTAATTCAAAAGAAAAAAAATCATTTGTAGAGTGATGATTGTACCGGAGAGCAAGCTTGTTATACTTTTGTAACTATAATAATCCTAGTCTCTAGTAATGCATTTCCACGTGATTCAAAAGTTGGAAATTTTATGAAAATTTGTACATATTAAGATGAAAGAACTTGCAAGTTCTTAGATTTCTGAATGATGATATTGATGATGACAAATCTGTGGATTGTACAAACGTTTTATTTAATCCACTGAGAATGGAAGGTTAGGTAGATAGACTGCAACATTAGGAAAATATACACCATATTACACCCATCCACCCACACACACACACACACACTTACATTCGCTGAAACCACAAACATATAAGAATAGGGAAACAAATAACACGAAACCCTCAATATATAAATAATTAACACTCAAATATTATAGAGCCTGATTGTGCCATCTATTAACACCACCTATTCCCCCACTACACCTAAAAAGAGTAGTACATATATCTATATCTATCTTTATATATCTATATATGTTGCATTGGATGAAAACAAATTTATTTCCAAAAGAGGCCTAATTTTGAAAAAGAGGCTGTTGAGAAAAAGTCTTACTACATTTGGAAGGATTGCTTGTGTTGTTCTCTATGTTGTGCCATATAAAAGAAATAATAACTGACCGTCCCGTACGCCAATTAAATTGCGTACCAAACTCGAGGAAGGGGTAATAATTATATATACATGGAAGCGAGGGGGAGGTAGGGAATGATGAGGCAATTCTTATATTTCAATAATGTCCCTCAGAAAGAAAAATATGAGGGGCATTTAACACAAAATGTGCTAGCACCGGTTGCAACGGACATGGAAGAAGTTCCTTTATGGTACATATTATACATATATCCTTTTAGAATATACATATATCTATTAAACAATATGGACATTAAGGAAAGTGATGATGTCCAATGCACCAATTTGTTATGTGTACTAGCACTGTAAGGAAGAAAGTCTGAAATGTTAAATATATATATATGAAAACTTTCTGATTAAAGAAAATCTGCTATATATGGTATATATGTATATATACTTACATATATATATGTCTATACACATAGCTTTTACATAATGAAGAGTTTTAGTGGAAAAGGACCTTTATTAAAGTTTTGATGTAGAAGTTACAATATAATTGTGATCATCAAGCTAAAGACCGCGGTGTGAGAGAGGGACAAACATTCATACGGCTACAGGGAGAAAAGCGGAAATTTCGGAAAAAAAGATTTTCTGGATTCCAAAATAAAAGCCTGTTGTGTGATGACAATGATGATGATAATGATTATGAATGAATAAGATGTTATCATCATGACGATAGTGTTTTGAGCTTAAGGATGATGAAACTTGTCCAACCCGATGAAGGAGATTATAATACGCTATATAAAACACATACTGCTAAGACATTTATGAAATTGATTGTGAGCATGATAAGAATAGCTACAATATCTAAAGTGCCACTATCATTTCAAAAATGAAAAACAGAAACGAAAAAAAAACTAAAGACTGCTGCTGTGAGTTTTTTCTCTCTATTTCAAAGTCCCAGACTTCTAAACATCTCTGAATCAAACAGTTCAGAGAGACAGTTTCAAAGTGAGAGTTTTCCCAGCAACCCGAAAAAGTAACGCTTTTAAAAAATTGATTCAAATGAAAAAATTTTGCATCATCAATTCAATTGTCGTGTTTGAAACATCAAGTATAGCTCTATATATTATTCACACAACATTAACTCAGAAAGGCTGATTCATCGGTGAATTCGCAAGCTACCCCAAAAGCCTTGGCTCTACCGGAGTTGGATTATATTATATATATGTAATATATAGAGACATATATATATATTTGTTTGGAAACCAGATTTATTAGTGAAAGATATCATTCTGTGCCATTGGTTTAAAGAGGGAGATATAAACCAGTGTTGTGACAGGAACCTGTTGTTGGACCCAGGGACCCCGACTGCATGCCCCTGTTCAACTACGCGTACCATACCGTAAACAGGGGCTCTACGCTTTTTACGCAAAAGGGGCACTAGGACATTTACAGCCGGAGAATGCATAAAGTGTTCCCTCTCTAGGAAAGGGGCACAATATAGGCAAAAATCATGAAAATTACCCCAAAATTCACCTCCACTCCAGGAAGCCAAGCTCTAATGGTAGTCACCGACTTCAGTCACTTCTTCTCAAAGAAAGGTTGGCCCGGTTTGTGTACTTTTTCTATTTTTTTAATTATTTTTTTTTGCTTCCTAAGAACCGATTTAATAGGAAATCAGTCTGAAAGACATGTTTTATAGTAATAGAAAAGTAATGATATTTCGAGTGTTTTTTCTACACGTGTCATTATTCTAATTATCTCAAGATTATTATGAAGCATTGTTATTTATGGTAGTTTTATGGAAAGATGTTCATATTCGCTGGCTCCTGTTATATTTTTTATTTATTTTTGAGAGAAATATGAACCCATCACGATGTTTTATATAAGAATTTATGCCTGGATCACAAATGAATGTGAGAGTATCCTAATTAGAATAATGACAACCAAATCAAACGGTATCAGAAAAGTTCAACTTTATTATTTCTTTCTTTTTGTGAAATATATTATTGAAGACTTCTTAAAAAGTTGTAAATTCTCTAGAAGACGTAGTTGCTCTTAACTGCTGTAATTTTCATGCAAAAGAAGGAGAAATCTAGGTCTGAGAGCCCTAAGGAAAATTCTTTATTTATCCCTTGGGGGTCGTCTAACGGTGGGCATAGGACGAGAGCAGGAAGGAATTCATCACAAAGAACTATTATTTGGTCTATACTCATCAATTCTTAAGTTCTAAGCACCTCTCTCAGGATTGAATCAAAAGTCAAAATTGAAAAGTGTTAAACTGGCTGAAGTAGAGAAAACACAAAGAGCATTCGGAACCATCGAGAACTCATTCTTAGAACAAAACACTGTTACATCTTTAGGTCAATTTATAACGTATGCTTCCTTGGTCTGGTAATTCTGTATTAAGACAGATTTCTAGTCTAGAAATTTATCCAGCCTTGACTAATGTCCAATCCTTATGCAGAGATCACATAAAACTTGTCCTTAGGTTCACCATCGACGACCTCCCCATTTTCTAAAAAAAAAACGGTGTGAAGCACCCTACAGTTCCTTATATTAAACTACTGAAAGTGAATCTTTTATCACTGCAAACAACCCTAAAGGACTTTTTTTAGCTTTTCTACACCAAGCATGGCCTGAGCATTTCATCCTATTTGGCAATTATACGTGAAAACGGCAAAATTAGGATCACTACAGCAGTTAGGGCAAAATCGGACCGGGTCAACCTAAAAAATCTTGTTTTTCTTAGGTCTAGCTCTCTCTGAAGGGAGTGAAGCTTTTATGAGGCAAATTGAGAAAATGGACGTGTTCCATTATTGATTTTCATATGAGCTTGAATTGTACAATGGTATGTCAGATATATCGGTGCAATTATTATCCTCAAAGTGTTTTAAAGTGAAAAAATAATGTAAGTAATTTTGAGACTATACTTGTAAAGTTGGTCTTTTTTGGAAAAAGAATTATATATATTACCCTGGAGAGAATTGGCCTGGGTACTTAAAACTAATATTGGTGACAAGGCAGTGTGTTCAGTTTTACTCCTGTAAGCACTTTGTCAATGTTGTAAAATTTTTGAACCATTAAAATGGTTAAAAACCACTCAAATGGCGCAATCCTTATTCCACCTTTCTATCTAAGCATAGAAAAATTAAGAAAGAATCCAATGTATATGAATCTACGCAACATATTGAGGAACAATAAGCAATATCCTTCCATATGAGTGAGAGAGAAAAAATATATTGAATATCTGATTGATGTAAAACATTGACGACGATATCACTTCAATGTTGTGTTATGATTGATTAGATCAAAAGAAGTATAATGTACAATTTTGCTTGTTGAAAAGTGTGAGGAACAAACGTAACAATTTCTTTATTTTATTTTAAAAACTGGGAAAATTGTGAATTTGCAGTGACAATAGAAAATATTTCCCAAAAAGAACATGTTATTTCTTTTTCTTCCATCGTTACATTTTGTTCCACACTTACACCACCCAGTTTATTAACATAGACGATTCAATGCAACGTTTAGACGATTATTCAATGCAACGTTTAGTATTCCGTTAGAGAAACAGAGGCAAAACTAGTGTATCGCAAGGCAGACGTCCTACGCGGGCCAACAAATAACGTAAGGGCATCACGTAACATAAAGCCAATGCAGGACACAATGCTGAACCTAATTGGACTTCAAAATCATAACAAACCTTGACAAATCCATATAGATATAACTGCGAAAAAATAGCTCTAATAATACGATCGATACATTACAGGTTCATAGCGCTTTATTCTCTTTACAATAGTTCATAATATTCTAAGGTACATAATAACATTCAATAATTCTTCATGAATCTTACTTCAATTCGGTCTTAGCTCAGAAAATGCTGTACGAGTATGTATAATGTAGTATGGTGTTAATCTGTTCAAGAGGGCAGCATTATCTTCCTAAATTAACAGAAATTTGAGAGACATGCAAAACGTGTACACCTCATTCCTTTCTATATGTTCTTCTCAGAAGAAGAATTTCTTTTCTGAAAACCTTCCGAACACATTCACCATCAGACGGCGATGCTGTTTCACAAAGCATTCACAAAAATACGTATTTCCATTTGAATGTATCAATTGTTTTGTGCAACATTAACGGTAATGTATGTTAAGTGGATATGAGGACGATTCGGAGGAGGCAACGTGGTAAACGAAAATGTGTTATTTTATCTATCTATATATCATCTCTCAAAGTATCTATTCATCCATGAACTCACTCTCAACATACTTCTGTCTTGCCAGGGCCTAAGGGAAACCGAGACTGTTCCCTTTTCAGTTGTTTGTTGTGACATTCTCACATTGTATATTGTATTATTTTTCGTATTTTCCCTGACTGACTTGCTGTTGTATTTTGGTGGTGTTTTACCGTGTATAGTTTGTACTTTCAGTTAATACTGGTACTAAGGGGCAAACACTTAAGAACATTCTAGAAACAGATGTGCATTTGTTGAGAGGGGTGCAGTAGAAGAAGGGGGTGGACTGGTGAGGGCAGTAATTTGATCTCACCACCAGTCGGGGGCGTTCATTTGGCGGATTTTTCCTACCTTCAGACTGGCGCCAGTGTTACGGGACTGTCCTGGGAAAATCTGCCCATTCCTACTCCCTACGAGCAGCTAGCTTTTAAGTAACTTTCTCCCTTTTCCTATGTTCACTAATGGTTTTGTTCCATGTTATGCCCATCGAAACCATACTGAAGTATCATCAGATACACATCTCCCCTAGACATTTCTCCTGCAAATATTATATTTCTTTTTGTAGTAGTGCCTAACTTCCAATCGATTCTCCCTCCTCCATGCCCTATCATAGGCTAAATCCATATCCCAATTATTCAATTATACACCAAACTTTGTTTAAGGAATATGAAAACATCACGGGGGTCTATAACACATTTTGTCCACTTAGTTTACACGGATGAGTAGCCTGTAATATTGAGACTGTAGCCTACACTCTTAATTCCATTCCATTTTCATATCAGTTTCAATCTTCATCTTTTGGAGCATATTTACTATCGAATTCTGATAAAGAATGACATTTTATGCACTCATATATTGAGGTCTCAATTCACATTGTTTGTAAAAAGTTACCTTATGCCCCGCTATGTTTCACAGGGATTGTGTAGCATGTGTGCATTAGTGTTGTCTGAGTGGAGTAGAGAGTGCGGTTGGAAAAGGGTTCTTCACTTTGTTATATATATGCCCACCTGGGCGACCGACCGACAGACCGACACAATTGTATCCAATACATGCCCCAGTCTGCGTGGGGAAATATTTAACATGCCACAACCCTGGCGTTCGGTCCGAGAGCAATTGGCAGATGGTAGACATGTATGTATGGGGAGTGAGGACGAGTAGGAGGGCACTTACAATAGTTAGGGTTACTGTGACATCTTCAGAGGTTCTTAGGGCGTTCACTTGTGTCTGAAAGAAAAGAGGGCTCCAGGAGGAACCCATATTTATAGTCCTGGACAATTTGTGTTCTCAGGAGGCAACGAGCCTTCATCTTTGAGAATATATGTAGATGGGATACCTTGCAGCAGTTATAGTAGTAGCACTCAGTAGCAGTAGTTGGAAGGAGGCTTGTATAGGATAAGGTACAGATGTTTTGTACAGCAGATGCACAGTGGAGCAGATGTAAGTGTGGTTGATATATCGTAAGATGTTAGGGTAAGGGTTGAGTGAGGAGTACAAGGAAGAAGAGTGGGGAATCGTATAGAAGGTCCTGGGGTTAGTTGTATCAATAACTAATGTGATGTAGGAGTGTATTGAC
The DNA here is from genome assembly GCA_942159475.1 of Sthenelais limicola. Taxonomy (NCBI): domain Eukaryota; kingdom Metazoa; phylum Annelida; class Polychaeta; order Phyllodocida; family Sigalionidae; genus Sthenelais; species Sthenelais limicola. The sequence continues at coordinate 75,219,137 of OW804098.1, forward strand.
CTTCACACGTTTTGAATCTTGTTGTGATCGAGAGGTTTTGAGAAGGATCCTAGCATAAATAAGCTCGAGAAAATGACATAGCATATCGCACTCCGGAGGGTGGTGGATGAATGTTTAAAAGAGTGGGACCAATCACTACTTTATCATTTATCATACATATTGTCCAATTTCAACTCAATCTGACAGGGTTTCATCATAGAGATCAAAAACCAGCCGAGTGTCGTATAGCTTATCCCATCATGGGTGGTATATGAGTATTTTTGATGCATCAATAGCGGAGTTGCAATCGCCACTATATAATCTGTTCTGATCAATGTGGAATATAGGGAAGGAATGGACAACTGATATTTGTATTTAGCTGGAATCGAAGGTATGCATTTTCTTGTGGAGAAATTTGGATGCTTTGCTGGGTTTTGTTATAATGCAAGGAACGTGAATAATTATGTGCGTGTATATCGTGATTAGTTCTCTATACAGATGTATGTCACTATAAATTGTGCTTCCACGGGAGATCTGGGCCAGTGTATCCGGTCTGTATTCGTAAAGTTTTGTGTCCGCTTGTGGTCGCATACACCAGTATACTTATCTTATGTATTCTTGCAAGCGTGTACATCCCCATATATGGCAGGTGAATGTTTATTTACATGCTGCTATGCATATTTACATGTCCACGTGCATAAATGTTCACTTACTTGCTTACGCTCATCCTCAGAAGTTGCATCCAGCTTACCATCGATACATACAGTATAATGTGTATGAATATGATATAGGCAATATATATTTATTACATACATGTGCATATATCCTTACATGGATAGGTGCACATACACAAAGTCCTCAGATCTCCGCATCGAAGATAAGTAACTGCCTCATTTTGTCTATGTATAAATCGAACTCCCTGTTTAGTGCCACATATATTTCATACCTAGCATCTCCACTTTTGCCATTATATCCTTTATATTGCATTAGATACAAACCAACCCTTTTGCTTTCGACCCAGCAAATGCCTTTAACCCCTTCCCTCCCATTATCCCATAACAGAGCTCTGCGCCTCCTGCTCTTTCCATTCCACGCCCACCGCTGCCCGAACCACGCTCATTTATATGTAATTTTTATGTAATATTTCATTTAAGGATGCAGCATAGGTACACCGATATATTACCTTTGATGAGAAATAGCGAAATTTTAAGCTTTCATGAGGGTAAATTAATGTCTAAATATTCTAGAAATTGTCTAGAAAATCCCCAAACATTAGGACCTAGAAACCGTGTAGACACCAAGTTCACTTAGATATCATCCTGTCATAACATAGCAGAAGTGGCCTCATATTCACTACTTGTTACCAATTGCCCTCAGCTTTAGTTTTTATTCACACCCTCCCTCTCTTTTGGCTTATTCCCTCCTGCTCCCTTACCCTGAACCTCTACATCTCAGGAATTCTAACTTATCTACCTCGCTTTCTCCGTTTTGTCCCTCACCCATTCCTCTTCATTTTCCTTCTCCTCCCCTCCCCTTCCTTTCTTTCCTCCAACCCAACCTTTTCCCCCCAACTCTCTGACCCCCCCCCCCAACACTCCTCTAACATCTACCTACCCCTCACATCCTTCCATCCAACCTTTCTCCATCAACCTCCTCTTACTCCCTCTACACTACCAGCGGGGCTATAGCAATTCCCTGGAGGACCCAGTTTTCCCATGATGGCCGTCTCCGGGCCCTAGCATCGGTCGGCTAAGATATTAGCATTAGGTATGCCCTTAGTATCATAGGCAGCAGGCTTATCTCTTGCAGGAGGGGAGAGATAGGATCCCTGTACCAGGCCCAGATACAATACGCCCTGTTATGATACGTATTGTGGGTAGATAAGCCTGGGGCCGTACGTGTTCTTAGTATAATAGTGGAGTAGAAAGGAGAAGGTGCTGGAGGAGGGTGGAGAGGGCGGTGAAGGAGGTACAGAAGAAGAGCTATTTTGAGTAAAAATTCAAGGAATATAACTCATTTGCTGGGAGGCCGATTGATCTAAATGTGTGCAAAAATGGGAGGACATTAAGATGTATTGTATACATATTTTAAATTGGCAGTATGGAAGTCATAATAATGTGCACCGATTCTGTGGAGAATCAATGATGAACCAACTTTTTACATGATTTTTGGCTTTTAATTACAGGTCATTGAAAATAACCATTATTGTTAAAAGGTTAGTAGGAAGCTCACAATCATTCACATCACCATATAAAACCTTCCCATCAACTCCCCCCTCTATACACTATCCCGGGGTCATTATTATATGCCAGTAAACTGTGGAAAGGCTTAATACAGCCCCACGTCCCACCCGAGCTCCAACTCCATTCGCCCAACCTTTATACCAAGAACATTATCATCGTACCTTTTAATACTACTCATAGTCCCTCCCATTACCATAGACGAGCCAGATTATTATTTTCTCCAATTATCGCCCAGGCCTTCCCATTCCCCCTTATATCGCCCACCTTAAAAACGCAGGGCTGCCCTGGAAGAGGACTTGTTGTTGCATTATGGGACGTAATAACAACTGGGCATTTTCCTTTAAATGATCATCTCATTCTGAAAGTATTACAACTTGCTAACACGATTCCACTACCAGTAATGATGGCTAATGTTTTAAGAAATATGAATACTGGTATGAATAACATTAGTCGAATTTCAGTTTATTCTGAAACATCATTACCACCCTCCTTGTCTTTATTCAAGGATCGTGCAATCATTCATGCTTTGCCTTCTGTCGGTGAGATATGATAATAATGTAAAAAAAAACACCTTTTGTGGGTTGAATGAAAGCGGCCCTATAGTATCAAGTTGAATGGGATCGCGTGAGTTGCGATGGTTAAAGAGGATTGGGCGTCAGCAACTCTTACTCGACGATCTCATTGTCCTGTTGGCTTGACGTGTCAGACAGTCTCTTTGGCTTAGTGGTGGGCAAAATTACACAATTCCTGGCAAATGACTCTCGATTGGTGTTGTTTTTTCTTCATTTATCTGAAGAATTATTACTGTTCTTTTACCTACCCTAGCCATATAAAGTGCTGGGATAAAGTCTTTACTTGATCTGGGTGGGTGGGAGAAAGAGAAAAGGTTTAGTATGAGTTTCAACATTTTTATGACGTTTTTTATGAGCTATATGTAGTAGAGAGCACTACTTGATTCCACTGGGAAAGGATTGTCGTACATCTCGGATCGCAGTGCCCATGGGCATCTACTTGGCATTAAACGGGTGCATTTGAGGGCGAACAGTAGTTTGTCAGAACCTGCCTCAGAAATAGTCCTCTTCAAATACCTCCTCCCCAACCCCTACCTCTGCCGGAAAGATTTGACGTCTACGAGATGTATCCAATACATCCCTTTCACTGTCTGTGGTATGGATTTCATTCCAAGAGTATCAGCATATGATCTGTGGTGTCCACTGGTTGCCCGGTAGTTCCCCACTGGTTGCCTGGTAGTTCCCCATCAGTTCCGTGGTCACTAGCCGCTTCCAGGGGGATTGATTAAACAGATGTGTAATGGTGAATCAGGTATTGTTGTCACTTCCGGCGGAAGTGAGATGGTAAGGTGCGGAGGAAATAAGAGAACGGTTGGAAGCCGATAGTAGGGAAATGATGATGCAGGCGGGAGGTGCCGACAGAGAAAAAAAGAGGAAGAGAAAGATTGTTCTCAGTAGCAGAGCCGGGTAGAAAATAAAGCCCGCAGAGGAAGAGCGAAAATATGACATAATAAGATTGAGTTAATGCGTTGGAATAACAGCATAGAATGTAAATACGTATAAAGAATACACCAGTATTTTGAAAGGGGAAGAGAAATTAGAGGGGGCTATGTGATCGGCAAAACAATAGAATTGAATATAGAAAATTTCCAAATCCCTAGAAGTGAATAACAATCCCCAACTTATCAAATGACACGGCGACGGGTGGTTGTGGGATTCGGCACTCGGTGCAGAAGTTGTATGCTATTTGCAGGTGACGCAGAACAGACGCTGAAAAATATCGTCTGCTGCAGGTGACATGCGCCTGACAAGGGTACACTTTGGCGCCCTGAATCATGTCCGAATTTCCAAATGTTGCCGTCATCATTCTGGCATTCTTTTTTTTATATTAAGTACTACAGATTTTTAGCTAAAATGAAAAAAATCGTTATTTGGTCCCTTGCTTTTTGAACATGGATTATGTGTTATTTATAATCCCATGATCTTTCATTTCATGCTCGTGGGTTATTTTTAAAAATCCGCTAAACGAGCTGTTCTCAAATCCTACTTAACCTTTTACTACCCAATTGGTTTGTCCTAGAATAGTGCGGGGAAAATATTTTAAAATGTAACTTTAACATCAGGTGGAAACCCATAGAATGACTGCCCCACTTATTCTGCCTACGGAGTGTTCCGTTGTAGGAGGAGGTGGAGGAACAAGGATAATTTAATGCTGGCCAACAATAGACCCTCGACCGAAGCATTATTCCTAGGCATATTGAACCCAACCATAAGTACCTTTGTGCGCTTATTAATTCCCTTTCCTAATTTGACCCATATTCTCTGAGAATGACCAATACTCCGGTGCTACACACAATGCTTCATTCAAAAAACACGATTAATCATATTGACAGCGGCCAATATTATTTTTACCCCCCTCCTACTCCTCCCATTACTACTCGTTCTACTCCTAACAACCCAAACACTATACAACTGAAATGACATTTTAGTCCGTGATTTTAAGATTCTCAAATTTAAGATTTTTTTTAATTATTATTCAATTGATCAGCCATGTAATATTTAACAAGTGTAAATGAAAAACGCATGTCCGCCTTGCGGATGTATTCTTGCGTTGAAAAACCCAATATGGACATTGATGTATGGACCAATAGATAGCTTTTGGTGCGTAACGTCAAGATTCGGCTAGGTTTGTTTTAAGAGTGTATAATCCACATAGCTACTTTCAAGTGCCGATATCCATTTCATTTGAGGCCTAGATTCAAATTGGTGGTTCTAGACCTATTAAAAGGTTATGATGACCTAATGCCCACATCCATCAGATACGTCATCGGCAATGTTGATCTACCACGTCATAAATAAAATGGCGTCATGTCTAGTGCGCCAAAACCATGGGTACGATCTTCTCTTCAAGCTTACGCTCAGATGTAACCGTATTTTACCCACTAGTCAGAATTCCCATAACCCACCCACAGTCAGCCACCCCTCCCTATCCTTCCCCTTCTCAACATATATTCATCCATTCCCATATACAATCTCTCAGCATATAACCTTGCCTGTAGTCCATTGCAAATGCCAGCCCCCTTGGTGGCCAGTTAGTGGTCACTTGAGGCTAGTTTCTGGCCAATGCAATATACTGGTGTTGCCTGGCAAGTGCTGGACAGCTGGCTGTATGTAATACATTTTATATAAATTCTATGCAGCCACTCTCTCTGAATCAGAAGTATTTTCTTTTTATTTCTTACCTCAGGTGCCTCAATTTTCCCCTCTCCCTTTCCACTTGCTTTATGTATTCACATCTGGTTCATATTTCAATCCCTATCCCATCTACGCTACACTCTCTCTTTCTCCTTTTCCTTATGTCCTTTCGCAATTTCCTGCCTTTCTCCAAAGATGGTCAAAACGAGTTCATTAATTTGCTTAATCTAAATTTATCGGATTGATTTTCAAAAAAGTTTTTCATCATTGATACCTCGAACTGCATTTCCCCTTCGTTCATAATACATAAATCATGTATGAGTTGGTTGCGATCTAAAAACTATACATCACACAATCTAGATTAAGCAAAAGGAAAAAGAACAAAATTCAGTTCCATCGTAACATATAGTCCTTGTCTGCTAATCCATCAACTCCTCCGTCTCTCATTTGCATATTTGGCCTGATTATTTTGCGTGGAGGCGCCGCCCGCTTCCGTCAGACCACCTAAAACCAAAATAAATAAAAATAATAATAATGGTGTTAAAAAGACCAACACTACCGTCCTCAGTATCTCCACGCCGTGATGCTCCAATGGATCTTGGGCTTGGAATACCTTCTCGAATAATACATTCAAATCTTGTATACCAATTATTACTTCTTTTATTATGTCATGTCCTATGGGTTTATATGTAAGCAATATTGACAGCAGTCATACATGTTACCATTGTGCTATTCTATAGCTTCCTATTCTGATTCTCTTCTGTTATGTCACCCCAGCCGCCATCTATTATTCTGACTCTTGGCCATTTTCTTCTCTCCCAAAATTGTCAGCTCTTATTTTCCTAATTTTCTTCAATACCCTCTCTCTTTGTGTTTTCTCGATTCCACCTACATCCTATTTGTCTCCTACCTCTCATTCCACTATTTACAAACATACAATAAAATCCTGCTTGCTTGTTTGCTTCCATCCACTCATCCATAGGGCCCCAGGCAATTAATTTAAAACCTATTAATCATAAGCCCCCGTTAAATCCTTCACCTCCTCCTAGTCCCAGTTGTATTTAGATTTGGAGATTTATTACATATTCATGTTTCAAAATCATAAATGAACTTAATCCCACCACAATCCTATTCCTCCCTTGCTTCCTCTCCTCCCTAATCTCATTTAGGGATAACATATGCTCTTAAGGCTCCTCCCCTAACTAAATAGGATTATCCATTTTTATACCAACTTGACTTTTCATTCGTAGAGTGAGTGAATGAGAGGTGGTGAATTATTCAAGTCGATACGATAACATATCAGCAAATATTTCTTCTACTTTTTATCCATAAAATGGTGGGCGTTTTCATTACCATTGCCATACGGTATTTTGTTCGATACTCCATTTATTAGACACTAATCATAAACACCAAGATTTGGTAAGTCCTATCAAATGGTTTATAAGAAAATTTAGGTGTCTGGAAATATTGGGGAATTTCCAAATCAAAACAAAGCCTTTCAGGAGCAGCGAATGAGGCGGCCTAATGGCACAATGTGTATGGCCATGGGTTAAATCATTATCAGAAAGTGTAAGTGGCTTTCTCTCGCTTCTCATCCATTAAGTGCTGCATGCCTTAATACTATGTTAATGTGCATCGTAGCGTCCGCTGTTTTAATCCATAAACAGGTTCCAGCCCTTTTCAGCGGAGGCACTTGTTGGGTTCATAAACCCCCTATGGCATCGATCCTGAATGGTTTTATCAAATATCCTCTCGTCTTTAGGGCTTATATTTTTTTATTTTATATTGGCAATAGCTGTGTAATATTTTATTTTTTTCAATTATACCCATATTTCCATCCAGTCACTGTGACAGGGATTTTATACTGCAAGCTAGTACATGCATTCGTACTATTTCCAACTATTTAGCCTTGAGACCTCCCCTTCCAACACTCATTGTCGGTGTGTCTCTCTTCTGTCTCACTGTTCCCACTCCCGTTAACTGTTAACCGCATTCCTTTTTGTGCAGCGTTCTATTGTTTGTTGCTTGGGGGATCAATTACAAAGAAGAATATCATTGCGCTTAGGCGCTTTCCACTTCACTGAACCAGAGAGGAGAGGAGGGTAAGAGTGGTTGGGGAGGAGGGAGATTTAAAGGGGGTCGGGGACGTAGGGACCCCTGGCATGAACTGAGCAACGTTGGATTTTAGGAGCCCCTACTGCGATGGCCTATTGTTGGTAAGATTTGCCCTAGGCGAGAGACATGGTGAGGCTTTGGAAAAAGACCGGTTGGGAGAGTTGGTAAAAATAAGCTTTTCTCGACCCTACCAACTTAACTCCTCCCCCTTTCCACTTCCAACACCTCTTCCTTTCCAGTTCAATATCCCCCTTGGTGTTTTAATTCTTTGAACGACTCGGTCGAGCAGTTAATGACAAAGGCATCAAAATTAGATTACAAAATATCATTGTAATGTTCGAATCGAATGCAAGTTCAATACAACCGCATAGCAAAAAAAACCCAGAGGAGGTGGACGCCCGATACAAAGCGGAAAGGGGGTTTTATCTGTCACTTTTATTGGCCACAACAATAAATACAAGAGGAACATCAATTTGTTTTTATCTCAGGAAGAATGGTTGATAATCGAGATGTTATGTTGTGGTTAACGATTGGCTACAACAACAGGGAAAGCTTTGATAGAAATCTGATATTGGGAGATTAGGAAAATGTTGAAACAGGCATTAGGTTCTTGAGGAGAGAGGGGGGAGGTGACAATAGAGGGCTAAGAGGGCTCTAACGCAAATATCCTTTCGAAGTCTTTTCAATGATCACAATAAGTAACAGAAATATGACAAGAGGGAAAGCGGTGTCAATAAATAGGAGACCCGAAGTCAATACCTTTCTGACTGAAGTGAAGCTACAGAATAAAAAGTGGAAACATGTACATGTATCTTCGAGGTCATACAGAGAGGGTAGAGAGGAATTAACGTGGTGGTAGTGAAAATAACATGAAAGCTGGAGACAGAAAAGAAAAGTAGAAAGCAATATATATGAGGAGAGAGACTCGGGCAAACATTGAGAGTGGTGAGAAAGCGTGTTTGTGTACTAGTATAACTAGAGTGAGTATGGTGGGTATGGTTATTGTTGCCATGCTACCCTGCACACTAGGAAGTGAGAATGATTAATGAGGCTAAGGTCAGATTGTGACACTCCTCTAAATGCACCACTCTAGGGTAGGCGAGATCAATCACTACCCACTCTACTTCTATAGCATAGAATAGGCACAGGCAGAGTACAGAGAGGCCAGTGAAGAGTACGAGAGAAGAGTGAATAGGAGCTAGATGAAATGTAGTGAGTGAAAAATATTAAGAAATTGATAGATCTTATAGCTTATGTTTTTGAAATATTAAGTATAAAAAAGAAAGGGACTAGATAGGATGTAAGGAGCGGGGAGGAAGAGGAACAGACAAATAACTTGATAAATATGTGAAACATACTGCAGTACAAGGTAGACTGCTAGGTGAGATGAGGAAATAACTGTCAATTTGACCATTTAAATGATATTTCTTAAAAAGTTGCACACTACACTCTGAAATCAAGATGAGCATATTTACCTTATAGAAATAGGATGTATAAACAATATCCAGTATAATAGCATTAGTTCTTCACCCGACCCATCTAGGACTTTATAGGGGGCATCAGAAACCTAGAATGTTAGCGTTCGCATAGCACCCCCACTCTAAACCAGACACAGGAGGAGGTAAGGCATCTAATAGGTAGGGGGCCAGTCTACAACCCATCAGCGTCTCCTCATACCAACCAGTGCATACCAATCCCTATGTTTCTTCACAGCATAACTGGCGGATGCAGGACATTTGTCCCTCTTGGATGGTTGAAAAAGTAAAGCTTTTGTTACTAGAAATTATGGCCTTCATCCTAACCCATCATTAATTTTTTACGGAATTTAGTGAAAATTTGGAAAACATTTTGATCCATTTCAACTGGTTAACTCCCCCACCCCAGGATCCGTGACCAAATGCATTTCTACCAGGTCTCCCACTAGCCCTAGATACCCCATACCTGGTTGCCACATTAGTATTCCCGGTATACCTTATATCTTGGCAGTGGTGATTTTCACCTGCTCGACTCCCAGTTCTCCTTATCTCACCCGAAAATGTGGTTTAATTCCGGATATCATCATATCATTAAACCTGCTTAACCATTCGCCCCAGGTTGAACACTATAGGCAGCTCTAGGTGATACTCTGAAATAGGCTAACCATGCACAAGCAGTAACATACAATTTAAATGCACATGAAAGCTTTTGATGAAAGAAAATTTAGAATAGAATTATTCATATTGCTGCCTTCTCAGCTATTATGACAACAAGATTATCTATTTTTTCAATGTCTGACTGAAGTTATCGACAATTTGCTGCTGCTGTATGTATAGAACAATTTGAAAGAACATGTTGGTCAAAATTTAATGTCGTTCAGATGGATAGGAAAACAACGAATCAAAAAGTAAAAAATCTTTAGCTTTTGATCGATGTTATTAACTGGAAATGCAGCTTTAAAAGCAAAGACGTCTTTTCAGTGCTGTTCTATGCGAGAAATTGTTGTCTAAAGGAACAGAATGATATGGGATATTATTTGTACGGGATGGACATGCAAAGTGGCTGGAGAATCTTGCTGATAGCTAGTCTTGACTTGACCAGAGGGGAAATGTCATGATATATGGTGAGCGCATAAATGAGCGCACGAGATCTATGTGCGGTAAAAGGGAGAGAGAGAGAAGGGGGGGGGGGGGGGTGAGGGGGAAGAGAGAGATGAGGGAGGAGGAATTCGAATGATATATGGTGAAACGATGTAAATATGGAGTGTTAGGAAGTGATGGATTGGTGCCGTGTGGCAGGCATTGACGCCACACCACTACCTCACAGGTTAATGAATGGGAAAGCCATACTTAAAACAAGACGGTGGAGTAGCAGTGAGGTAGAGGAGTGGGGTGGGTGGCACAGGAAAGAATAGGTGCCGGTTGAGGGTGAACAACACACACACATGCACACACTCTGAGATAATCCAGTCAGAAACAACTAAGAAACTCACTAATAGCCCCAGATATCTAAGCATATTCTAGCATCAATAGTTATGGCACTACATTAGGGAAAATACCCATCTACAGGCAAATACCGTCATATTTATTTAGATTGACAAGAGTAACTAATTATGATATTAAGTCCGTCCGCCTCGGGAATCCAAGACTCACATTAATCTCTCATTACGTAATGTCAGTTTCTACTCCTCTAGTATATCGTAGGTTTTAGAAAGAGGTGATTGACGCATTTAACGATCACGAAGTTAATATATATTGTTAATAATATTTAGTGTAGGGACGTCTTAGTCCATTGGGGACAATCCTCCGGCTACGTTGATGAAACCTGCCCGGTGGGCATGATATCGAACGTCATGGAAATGAACATCACAACTTCACGTAGACTACGTGGATTAGGCCTATAGAACATGGAACAACGCGAGTAGGCCGGCCCCATGGTCACAGAAGGGTAATTTAAAAAATCCATGAAACCCCCAAAACGTATAAACTATATCAATTCTTTCTAGTATAGAAAGCGATGAAAGTGGCAGATTGGGTTCATTTCTTTCACGATTCACATTCTAACGCTTAACAAAAATACAAAACCCAACTGAAAAAACTAATGAACAATGTAGGCCTATTACAAAACCCAACTGAAAAAATTAATGAACAATGTAGGCCTATGTACAGTCGAGCAGAAACAGCAAAACACAGAGGCGGCCATCTCTTTGACCTCTGACACCGATACAACGTTCATCAACGGATGTAGATAGAGCGCAGGCCCGTTATTTCGACTAATCAGGGCACGTGTAGGCTGTGTTCATGCTGTGTTGAAATGATTTATAGGCAAGAGGTCAAAATCTAGCCTGTAGTCTAAAAAATCACGATAATAACAAAGAAAAAGGTTCTAGCATTTACATTTTAATGCTAAAAGGACCGGGGAAATTTTACCAATTGACCGAACGGTGGGCTAACGATGACAAATCACTCTCAACGTAACCAAGTAGTGAAAAACCGTCTAACACGGACGGAATTTACAATGAAATTAAAGAAGGCCCTCGCTCGCGGATATAATTCAGTTAGAACTGGGTCACCTCATTAATCATTTGGCTGCAAAACCATGGGGTGGATATTATAAAAAGAAATTTTACGATTACTCAGGTGTTTGTAAGGGTTTTTTATTTGTAAAAATGCTCGCTCACCAATGGATGCCTGGTATATGGCCTGGTTGGGGGTCCCCTAGGCAACTATCACACTGAAAAATGATAACACCTTGTAAGCATGCGCTAAGCCAATTTTTCTTGTTGACCTACTCAGTCACTCACAGTCAATGTTTTGGTGCTGTCAAGAGTTGTGACAGGAGCGGATTGATGCACTGACACCTATACTTATTAATTATAGAAGGTACCTTATGACAGGGACTGCCACTGGCTGTCAATATGGGGGTTGTTTGTGGGCCAGACTAGCTTGCTTCGTGGGTGATTTATTTTCCCAGGTTGTTTCATGGGATGTGGGAGTTGTGCGCTATAACCTGCTCCAGTTTAGACATGTTGTCTGGGCGTAGTACTTAGTATAATGGAATATTAGGATAGAGAGAGTTGGGGTGAAAAGGGAGATGGGTGGTTTGCATACATGCGACTACCAGGTAGAGTTGATCTTATCAAAAGCCTTGATCAAATTTTAGACAGTTTATTCATAATTTGATTTAGACAATTTCCTAATTATTTCGAAATATTCCGGTAGTTTAAAATCGGAATGGGCATGCTATCAATACACAAATCATGATTATAATTTTCTATGGGTTCCTCCTCTTTCGGTAATGAATACATAGTTCACCTCTTCCTCTCATGCGACTATTCCTCCCGTTCCATCCCTCACCTTACCTCCCATTCCCCTCTGCTCACGAAGGCAATCATACCTAGAAGTGTGTTCCATGCCTGCAATTCTGACCTCTTTGACTCTGAATTCATTTAACCCCGGAAAATTTGCAAGAAATATCAATCTGTGGAGCGCACCACGTTGCTAAGTGGCGCAGGCGCTGGGTGAATTTATGCAACGGAGTGCCTCGTTCATGGGGCCAGCTTGTTTCTGATGGATCGGCCCATCTCAGCTGCTGTATGGTCAACCAGTGGAGGATGGCAGAGTGGGTGGGGTATGGAAGGGTGAGAGGGAGAGCGAGGATATGCTATAGGAAGAGACCGAACTTAAAAGCTTACCACGAAATGATCCGAGAGAGGGAAAAGTACAATGAAGAGAACATGAATATTAGGATTATATAGAGCTGAAAGTTACTGGTATGAATATGAGCAGTATGGTAACTAACGTTAAATACATGAAGGCATCAGGAAATGGGTGACATACATAGTTGAATATAATGGCATGGAAAAAGTCCGGGCGAATGTATCCGGAGCTCTAGAGTAATAGCATAACTATTAAGTAATAGCATAACTGAGTGTGAGGTATCACAAGAAAATTTTGCCCACTGGAATGTAAATAGAGGAATCTTCTTTATTTGGTAATTTGTTGCCAAGTGGAATGTAAATAAGAGGAATCCCCTTTTATCGTTCCCACATCTCATGTCAATCTACTCCCCCTTTACTCACTAATACTATATCATCCAGCTCCCTTACATATAGTTCCTCTCCGGCTGTCGACCTCTTCCTCCTCCTCCTCCTCCTCCTCCTCCTCCTGCCTCCACATCATAACTAGAATTCACCAATTATCACTCGTCAGGCTGAGTGTGGAAGCCAGGTTTACTCAGCACTCCACTGAGAAATAATCTGCCGAATTGCTACTGCGGTTTGAGGTCATTTTTCTCGCTTGGTGCAAACATTGCAAGGTGTATGGTTAAACAAAAACACCCACAGATTGATAGGACTAAAGCAGAGACCATAAAACTTCTGGAGACTAAGGCCTTTTTCGGCACAAAGAAGAGTGACTCGGGCTATTATTGCTGTGCTTAATTGTTATAAAGTAGTTCATATTTGCTCATTTGTGCGGTCGATAAATAGTTATACCTAGTAGGTCAAGAGTTGTTTCCGTGTGCCTGGAAAACTATGGGACACCGGTCGAATGAACCAAAGTAGATGTTTCGGGTGACAGTTTGAAATATGCGACAATTCAATGATTTATGTATGTGTTATGGGCAGACTTCTATGATATTCATTACCTGTTTTGTTAAAATTGTGTAATCTAGTCGGGACCATTTACCAGTTCACTAGTTTATTCTTACTTCATATTCTCTTAGTCTAACAATGCTTTTGAGCCAATCAATCCATTTTCGTCACTCTTCTAAATAGTATTCCCTTCTCAGCCTTTTTACTTTATATCCTTTTTTATCTTTATATATAAGGATTGCATTATCCCACCCTGTTCCCTTACCCATATCCTTTTGCACGCACATAACGACAGGCATACACCTTATCTCACCAAATTTCCTACTCCATTCCTCCTCCACCTCCACTTGGCCACCTCCTCCTCCTCAATAGCCCTCCTAGTTCCATATCAATGCGTATTTTCAATACAGCAGAGCGCTATAATGTAGCCAGCGCCATAGAGGCAGTGGTGTGGAACCAGTATGCTGGGGATTAGCTCAATGTAAACAATACAAAGCAGCCTCAGCCTGCTTCTATTTAAAATGTGCATTCTCACAGAGTCACCACCATCACCACCCAACCCTCCCACCCACCTCTTCCTCCACCGGGGCAACCACTATTTCCATAGTTAACACTGTATACCAATTGCTAGTGTCTGAAACGCCGGCCGCTTTTTACACAAAATATCTGTTTTGTATTGAACATTTTAGCTTTAGAATGCTATTTATTTCATATCTTTACTCGTAATCGTGATTTAGGTTTAAGTTATTCTTAATGATAATTTGGCAAAACATCGTCACAGATTTTTGTTGCCTTGGGCTTTTCTAGAATGTCGGATTTTTTGTATGATATCGGTTGCTAGAGATCCAGAGCCAAGGCTCCATGTCTTTCTATCTTTAGTTATTAGGTGAGCATTAGTTTTGATACATCACTTATGTATTGATTTTGTCTCGTTGTCTCACTTAGACCCCATAACATCTGTATTATTCATCGGGACTTCCGTAGTTTTTTAAAATATTAACTCTTTACGACTATGTCATTTAATTTTTAATTAAAAAAATATTAAGACTGATAATTTAAGGACTTAAAGGTCAACAGTGGGAAGATAGTATATATATTGAGTGATAGTATCTATGTTAAGAATGAATGATTTTTGTTTGAATTGAATCCTTCGTATTAGTTGAAAATGAAAGGTAATATACTAAATTGATATAAAGTAAGACCACAGTATTTAGAAATTCAATTCAGATACAGAGTAAGATTTTCCCATGTAGGAATGTTGGCACAGGTAGATATTTATTATTTATTAATGTATAAGAGCGCCTAAAGCATTTCATGAAGAACTGACTGAGCTCAAAGATGATGTAGCCATTTAGCTCCGGGGCTAACATTTATCATACTAGCTTCTCCTCATTCTCCTCATACTCTACATAGTCCCTCAACAATATTTCCTGTAATGGCACAATTCCCACCTGATCCTCTCCAACTCTCCTGTTCCTCCCGTTCCCTCTCCTCCTTTCCACACCCCTCTTCCTTTTCCTCTAGTTTAACTTTCCTTCTCCAAAAACTATTTCACCTTTTCCTTTTTATTTCTTTATTTTCAGCCCCTCTTACTCCCTGATCTGCGCATTTTTCCTTTTTCTCCTAATTCCCTTTCATCAGTCTCGTCTCCCGTTCTAAAATTTTAAACCTTTTTTAAGCTTCCCCACCTCCCCTTCTCACTTTCTCCCTGCATCCCAGTATCTCCTCACCACACAACAACCTTCATCCAGTCACCTTCCATCGTCACCCCAACCTCCCTTTACGCCTTTTGAAATGGCATTTCATTGCTGTGCATGTCCGCTTTGTACCCTGTGCTTTCCAGGCTCCCTCTGTGACTGCGATGATCGCCCCCGCTTGCTCGGTCGATCCCACACACTCATTCACTCACTCACTCACTCACTCACTCGATCTCTTGAACTCACAAAATACCAACATTGAGAAGGCTGCCCACCCATATAAAAAACATATATCATTCGATAGTAACCAATACATTTATGCAAATAAGTCTTTTGTGCTTATTGTTAACTTTTATTCGAATAACTCTATCTTTTGGGAAGGGGTTGAACCCTAAAACAGTATTAGATAGCACGTTGTTAGGTTTATGAATGGAACTATATTTTGTATGCTTCCTAGAGTGGGTTATGTGTGTGGCTGGGTGGGGACTTGTATTTGGATCCCGAAGTGGGGACCAGGTGACCTTTTCCTCTAACTCACTTATCCCTCCCTCCGATGTTAGGCCAAAACACCAAAGTGCCCAAGCCGGCTGACTGCTCACTCAGTCCTACCCACCTCCTCCTCCTTATTCTCCGTACAGGGACCATAACATAGCTGTATTACAATTAACACGGACCCAATGGAGAGGAGGGAGAGACACAGTGCTGAGACCACTTTTATGATCTCTTGTTAGTTGCTTGATTTCTCCCAGTGGACGTTGCCTAAAGTATGATGGTTACAATGAATTTTGTATGGTATCCTGGGAGTTTTTACACTCTGTTATTAGCTGCAATTAAGTGAGGGGACAGTTTTATTCCAGGAAATCACAAGGGTTTTGACAAGAATAACGTTTCCATCGTCTCCTCTCAACTCAGTCTCTCAACCATTCGCAGCCTTGTTTAGAGGGTTCACTTCTATAAAATTAATCATTCTGAATGATACCATTAGAGGATTATTTTATCTGGCAATCATTCTAATGGATTTACACTGAAAACGGTTTGGAAGGGCACTTTATAATACACGGTTTACATAAGCAAAATTAATACATAGTGCCAGGACAGAAGAATACTGCGATAAATGCATGGAACGACATAATACTAAGGCATTGAGGGCTTTTTTTTGCTAGATTCTACTATATTAGAAAAGGTGTAAGAAGAACGTATATACATGTATAGGGAAGTCTGGGTACAATTAATTCCGAATGACTAAATGAACTTGGAAGAAATCGCCAAACGTAAGACAAACTATCAAAAAGAACCCGTTAAGAAATTTCCCCCGGCTTTGGCATGTGTTACATTTATACATAACATAACAAGCGTATCACCACTCCAAAGCCCCAGCCTTTAGTCAGGGCTTCTCAAAAGACTTCAAGCTTCTCCGTAAACACTCAAAGATGTCCTTTTTCCACTGCATCTACCATCAATGGGGTTTCAGCTTTTTAAGTCCACCCCTTGGTAGGCCTGGGTCTGGGGTCTTGGGCTTCTGGTATCAAATGATTACTATGGGTTCCTTCCACATATTCAGTCCGATTTGTACGTTTATTTCCATAGGTTCGAAACATGTGAAATCAGACAGACTAGTTACTCCGTTTAAGAAAGCCGTTCTATTGATTCCTTTTTAAGGTAATACTAAACGAACAAATTGGCCATCGATAGATTACTCCCTTAGTTAATGACCTTGGATAACGACAATATTCCGACATAAACAAGTGCATGAAGAAAATACGATACATTTTTTTCACCTGCTTTTGTTGAAGACAGTGGTCCTCACTACCTGCAGCAATTCATTCAACAAACGACGTCAATATACATCATGAAGTCACCTGGTGCTTTCCAAGACGACAAGGAATCAAGTCCACTTTGGAGAGGAGCTCAATTAACTCTAAACCTTTCCATGGTGATCTATTGCTAAGAGAAGGGATAAGGATATGGTGCGTTGATCTGTATGTTTGCACCATCAGAACTGGTTCTACTACACAGAAACTGGGCTTATCGTTAGGTCCCCTACGGGAAATGCCCTCCACTGCCCACTCGCCTTCTGCCACTACACTCCGGCCAAGATCAAGGCATTTCAGAGGTCTTGGGAAGAAGGGCACTTGTTAAAGGGAAAGTGGAAGAAGGATTTGTAAGAGAAAGTATGTGCGTGGAAGGGAAGGAGGGGGGGAGGGGTAATGATACTTTTCAGTGGCAAAATCATCAACAAATTGCCCGTGGCAAGCAAGATTTTCTTGTTTAAGAATATTGTACACAAAAGAACATCACGATCATAACGATAAAGAGACAGATAATCAACTAGAAGAAATGTAATGCATCTGAGACAGTTTTTAGATTTTTAGATGCTCGATGCTGGTCGTTGATGTAGCATCCGTTCACCTTCTGTAGGTCAAGTGCTATGAAGGGCTTTTCAGGGTCGCCCACCCTGACCTATTCGAGCTCACCAAACGGCCTTGACGTGACCTTGGTCAGCTTTGTTTTCATCATATTCATATCTCAAATGCACTCCGGGTAATGGGCTCGCCTCGCTGGGCAAATGGAACAGACCCTTGACCGCAACCTCTCCCTCACCTCCCCCTCCCTCCATCTCTCGCCCTCTCCTTCTTCCGCCTCAACCGCCCCCCCCCCCTAACACACACACACACACACACCCGTGCTCTTCGCTCTTTACATCACTCATGTCTACCGTTCTTGCTCATAATATCATATGCACCAGTGACCTCGCGAGTATTTTAGTGATATCTTGCAATCCTCTGCTATATGTAACCACCTAAGCAGTCCGTTGTCTGATCGAAGCTCGGAGTATATATACTAAATAGGGATTGAAGTTTCTTACTGAAATATTAGTATCCCTAAGAAATAAACTCGCAGATACATATGTGTTTTGACTTGTATATCTATTATATACATGTACACATTTACTGAAGTAGTGGACCTTTATCTCTCCCCCTATTTCTCCTCTCAATGCCCTGTGACTGGCCCATGGGCCTGGTCCACAGCTGCGGCCCTCTATAAATCTGTTATGCACATGTGTGCGAGGAAAAGAGGACGGTTTTCATTTCATATTTCCATCAAACCCAGCGCACGCCCAATTCATATTCTCGCAACATGATATCTTATTAGGTTATGCCGAATTCCCTAGAGGTTGAGGACTTTTTTAAAACCGAGGGTAAAGGAGTGAGAGAATGATAGAAGAGAAGGTCCAAAAAAAGTGAATAAGTGTGAGATCGACTGTATACGCTGGTCAGAGGTAGACATGTCGGAAATCTTGTAGGTCGAATAAAAAAGAACTTGACTTCAGACACTTCAGTTTGCCATCCACCCGTTCCATACCCAATCTTTCAGACTCCCTCTCATCATGTCCCATCTTTGCAAGTTCCCATGGTTCTTCATTTTAAGTCCCCCCTCACTTCTCCGACTGTCTCGGCTCCTACTCCATCCTTTCACCTACCGTAGCCTTCACCAACCACCACAAACCTGCCACCAACACCCCCATTAACAATTTATAACAGAATAATTTGATTTCCACTGGTACAAATCAGGTTACCTAATATCAGGCATCTTTAGCTAAAACTCAATGCTAATGTTTCAGGGCCTTTCTCCCGTGAGGTCCCATTGTTTCTCCCAAGCCTGCCTCGGAACAATGCAGGAGACACTACTCTAATTGTGATTTGGTTAGGGACCCTTGAATGCCTTTTCAGTATTATTGGACCTACTCATTTGGCAGATGGTGCATTCGTTTTTTTCTTCTTCTTCATGGGCCCTTTTCCTCTTTTCTGCGCCAAACTTAAACCTTGGAAAGTGTAAGTGGTACTATGCCTCTATTACTGGGCTTCTCAATGCTGGCAGATATTGTGATCCATAATTGATTGAAATGAGATAATAACCAAGTACAAGTCCTGCCTTAATATAAAAAAGTCAACCAAAATGGAATGATTCATCAAAGCCCCCAGCATTGCAATATAAATTACATGAGATGTATAATTAGCAAATTCTATCACAACACACTATCTTTCCCTAATGCCTTATCTCACCCCTTACATCTAACTCCACCCTCCCCACTATAGCACCACCACTTAAAAGAACCACTTCCACTACCACCAGCACCACTTCTACCAGCACCACTTTGGGCCGCACCTCTCTTCTGCTCCTCATCCCTGGCTTGCATGTGGGATGCCCATTGCCGAGACACACCTTCGCCTTATTGCTACATTGACAATATCCTCCTTCCCAGATCGGCAGGGCTGAAACAAAACTGTTCTCTACTTAATATTGATAGGCTAATGCGCGCAGAGCTGGGCCGGGTTAGTACAGTCCATTCCAATAGTTCCTAAGCCAGGAGAAGCAGTAAAGCTAACCCTGTCACTTGTAGCTAGAAGGAGTTGTACGATTGTGGAAATATGCAGCAGCAACTCCATGGAATTTCCCGTGTATTTGAAACAAGACAACATGCAATAAATTATGTTCCAGAGAGGTGTCAATCCAAAATTCAAATTATAAAATAAATAATTTTCTACAAATGGTAATTATTCTCTCATATCAACACCCACTCCGACATAAGGAATTCTCCAGTCTCAGTAACCATTGGAAAGGACCTTAGATGCGGCCTCTGTCGCAGCTCTGACAGGCTCTGCTTGGCAGTATGATTTATGGCCTGATTACAATACACATTTTTGACACACTTTCCCAGTCAACTTAGACGTGCTAAAACAAAAAAAATTATCATCGTTGTGATGAGACGGGCACTGCTGTTCTTCGAGCGGTTGAAGGAGTAGAAGGGAAGTCAAAGATTGGTATACATATTGTATAACATAGAAACAAATATAATATCCTTATTTCAGGTGCAAACACCAAATGACCCAGGGATTCCTGCTTAACGGAGTCTTGTATAAGGTTATAATATGCGGTCTCAGTGAAATGCTTTGGATATTAGACCTTAGATGCGGCAATAAACAATTTTTAAAAATATTTATAATTATTGTCGAAAACATTTGAAGGAAATAAGAATATCGAAGAATTAAAGCCACCTACCAACTGTAACGGAGTAAGGAAGTGTCCTTCGGCGTTATTGAGCACTGTGGCATACATACAGAATATCAAGGCCATGGCGGCAAAATTAAATGAAAAATGTGCTGGTGATCTAAGGGTTTGAACTCTTTTTATTCCAGTGCACTTTTCTAACACGTGGGTTTGAGGGCTGATCAAAAGGTTAATGCATTTGGTGGGATTAATGGGGTGTGACTGCACAAGCAAAGACCATTTGCATATTTTTAAGTGGCAATGCAACCTAGGTTCAGCTGATGTAATTATCACACCCAAAATAGAATATTACCTTTGGGCCGATGTCTTGCCAGGACCTTATGTTTCGATGGGAGACGCAGTATATAATATTATGTGCGGAATAGTTGCATTCATGAAGGGCAGTGGCCAGTCTAGGCTCCGAGTTGAGAGTCCCAAACTGAAGGAAAGCCTCTCGCTCCGAACCGCAAAATGCCATTATAATCCCATTAGGACGCCTACTCCAGGGCCAGAAGGCCATTAGCCCAGTAGGCGTCCAATCAATGACACGCCATTCTTATCTGATTTGATCGTTTCTTAGCCTAGACTGGCATACAAAGGAATAGTGATCTGTCGTCATAAAAGTAGTGCAGATGCAGAGGATATGTCTCAAATCCATTTTGTCTAGAACTATTTTCGTTGTGATATTTTGAGGAAAATTGCTTATCGGTCTGGAAGGGGGGAGTGTGGTCTGCAATACGAGACGTGTGCGGCAGTTGTTCCTCTATTTGAGCCTGATCATTAAATCAGGGGCATATGGTGCCTAGGCCTGGCGTGCGCTAATAGTCCCAGGTTGATCGTATGCATCTACGCATTTGTCTATATTGAAGTGCTCAATATTGGGAAGTGCAATATTCAGAGTTGCTGTTGGGGAAGTAAGTGCAGGACTGGCTAGTACTAGTAGTAGTATTGGGAAAAGTACCAGAGGAGATGGCGAATCTGAGTTGGGGAAGAGGGGTTGGAGGAGCGATAGGCAAGAGAGGAAAAATTAATCACAATCACAATCACAATCACAATCACAATCAGAGGTAGGGAGTAAGAGAAGGGGAATAGGAAGATGCAACTAGAAAGTGTGATTAAAGAATGTAAAATTCATGAACGCATTAGATTTTGGCAACGATGGTCGGTTTCCAAGATACATTTTAAACTGGTAAAGGAGTAGTACGATGTTAACACGATTATGCTATTGTCCATGTCTTAAATTGGTGCGTATTCTTTCCAATTCTACGTATCTATCTGTTGTTACCGTCCCCTCCCACCCTCACCCCCACACCCTATACATCTCGACCGTACCCCTGTTCCCCACCCTCACCTTTTACACTGTAACGCCCTCGTCAATCCATCCCATCTATCCATTGCCAGCTGTTAACCGCCATGTTAATATCTCCCCTTCGGCTTACCCATTTCATGTAAGACCCCAGTTTCCAATGAATCAAAGTACATTTGTTACTAATCCTATTTGCAATAATGGGTTTTATTTGCCTGGAATAGGGTCAAGTAGGCTATGCACTGATGCTAACTCACCCTGGCCACATCATCATCCACCTCTCAAACGCCCCTCAACGCTAATTGATTTTGACTCAGCATTATCTTAACTTTCACTCCCCGGTCTGTGTAACACGAATGGAGAAGAGACAGGGACTGAAGAGACAGTGTGGTCAGGTCCATAACACAATGATAGTCTTGTTGTGTTCAATTGGGCCAAGAGAAATAAAATATCTGTTATGTATGATGAGTGGGGAGTTAAAACGATGCTTAATTCTTTGGCTTTAGCTAATTGTGAAGAATCATCTCCAAAGTATTATTTTGCCATAACATATTTACCGTTTTTCATTTTGAAATAACGATTGATTATAAATCCTAGGGACATTGCTTTCCCTTCTGAATAAAAAAAGTCAGATTGTGGCGTCTGATACTATTTTGAACATGGCATATGGAAATTGGAATTACACACAAATATATGTAATATTGCTCAGCAGTACCGTGTTTAATCACCAACATATGTAGAGCCTGACAGCCGCCATGGTACAAGCAGTAACCTGCCACAACAGCACCTCATTAGAAATGATGGGAGAGAAAGAGAGAGAGAGAGGTGGGAGAGAGAGAGCCATTTTGAATTTCAAAGGAAAAAGTCAACGACAATGGCTGTAGTGCCTAACAAGGGGTGGGGGGTTGCGACAGGAGGCAGGGGCGATCTATCATGTCGTGCGACATTTTCTGTTTTGATCGCCAGATTCCTTGAATGCTCTGATAGGAGCAGGTGGAATAGGTATCCATATCAGGATTTCCCTATTGTTGTCAAGACGTTATTCATCATACTTTTGTGCATGTATATGCCCTCCCTACTGTTTCTAGTCTGCAGGAATGCAGTAACAATGTTTAAAGGGAGGAAGAGGAGGAGGTGGTGCAGAGAGGAGAGGGTAGGTGCAATGAGGAAACGGGGTATACAGGGGTGGGTGGAAATTTCTATAGTAAGAGAAGTTTCTAGAATGAAGGTACTGTGGAAGAGCAAGGAGGGAGGGCGGTGGTGTTGTAAGAGACAGGAGAGAGAGAGAGAGAGAGCTAAGTGATAATAGGTATGTGCATATTCAGATATGCTTCCTCAAAGGCGAGACGGTGCCTAGTTCATCATTATGTCTTCCTTTCCCTTCTCTTTTCTCTATATTCAACTTTAAAGGATAACAACAACCTCTCTCATCATCATCACCATAATCATCATCGGCATTACCGCTACCTCCAACTACATCCAGCATTAGGCTTTTCGAATGAGTCCCTGTTCAGACCTCTGTTATGCTATGCCTTTAACTAGTACCACCCCCTTCCCCCTCCTCCCTCCTGCCTTTTTCCTCATCTCCCTTATTCACCCCTCTCCTCATTCGACCCTGTACACATTATTGCTATACATATTATGTGAATTCTTTCTAAAGGATATTCAAATTGTGCCTTCCTTGGTGTCTTCCTTATTTTTATTGTATTTTCTTTTCTTTCTTTTTTGTCAACAGAGACCACCATCACAAGGAAATAATCTATCATTTAGGGACGATGACGTTCACTCTACCCATTCTGCCGATACCCCCGGGCCTAATAGTCAACCGAGCCAAAACTCCAGTCAAAATGCTGACAACAACAGCGAAGCAGGTATGTATTCTTCCATTTTTGCAAGGTTTTATTGATTTTAACTTTTGTACATATTAATTAATGCAGATATCTATGAATTAAACAACGGTAAGGGAGAACGTTTGGTTTACTAGAGTTCATCTGATACTTGGGAATATGACATAAAAAGTCAGAGGAAAAATCAGTCAAGGTGTCTTTGAAATATAAATGAATAGGGTTGTGACAATTGGATATTGAGAAGATGTACTAAGAAATTGAACTATCGTACATTTCTCAGGGTATTAGAGAGAACATTGCTGCAATTATTGTTTCAATAGGAGAACATGTTCATCTCTACTCTGCTTCTCTCTTCTGTTTTCTTATCCCTTTCTCCCCGTTTCACTGATAACGGTTAATACAGTCCCTCCCCTACTTCTCTCCCCCATCCCCACCCCCACCCCCTCCATCTCCCTCACTACTACCGTCACCCATAGTCCTCCGTTTGAATCATAACACTCGGGTTGGCCATGTTTTTGTGTTAAACTGCCTGGTACTTAATTTGCGCTGGCAGACACCTAGCCTTTGGGCTTAATCACAAGTAGGGAGCAGAGAGAGAGAGAGGGGGGGGGGGGAGGGAATGAGGTGGTGTTTGAGCGGTTTTAGAGGGAGGGATTTGGCGTGAGTCAAATGCAGCATTTATGTTAGGAGGCCTTGTCACAATAAAGCCATTCCATAAAGGCATTTGACCTCTATTGCCAGCGGTAATACTATGTGGCAATATGGAAAGAAGGAGGACTGTTAGTGTTATGGAATAGGAAGAGTAGGATGTAACACTAAAACATTGCCTTATTAGCAATACTATATCCTGAGCCTGTTTGTAAGTCTCATGTATACTTTAGTTTAGATTTTGAATTGATTTAATTTGAAATTTCTGTAATGCTGAAGGAAAACCAGGTACATTGGATAAGTCTCGTTCGTAGCCTCGTTCATAAGAAGAGAAAGGGGTTCGAATTAAATTATGAACTAAATATATCATATAACGTGGGCTTTGCGTATTTGAAGGAATATTCAGCCTTATACAAGTTTCAAAAGTTATGCAATGCAAAAGTTATGGACCCGGTTGAGTATAGGAAAATAACAATGGTTCTAGAACTAATTCTCAGAACATCCAGAAAAAAATGCGATTGCCGAGTTTCATATTTCATATTCAATCTTCACCTCCAGCTTAAGGGTTGTTGGAGTGAGAGGGGAGAATTATGTAATAATCATGTGCCAGGCTGTAAAGAGGAGAAATCCGATCGCTCGTTGGGGTAGTTGGGTTACTATTGCAATAGATAATATAATTGTGATGATATTGCGCGGATTACATTGCTGTAACTGCAGCTGCAATTACAGAGTCGTTCTACCCAATGCCCCATTCTATTCTTCCTCTACCCCTTCTTCTTCCCTTTCCCTCAACCAGCTTCGAATCAGAACCACACCGCCACTACTAAGACCACCACCTCTTTCTTTTCTTTCTCAACACCTTTCTAATGGTAACGATAATGATGATAACAATAATGGCCATTCTCGTGCCAAGGCGAGGAAAGGCGAGAACTCACGGGAGTTGGTGATTAAGAGGGTAAAAAGGAACTTTTGCTGAATGAAAGTTAGAACAAAAAGCATTAATTCTCTACTCCTTAAGGGACAGCTTTTCCTGGGCAAGGATCTACCAGTACTTAAGACATATGCCATAGCTTTATATCAAAAGAAAGATTAAAGAAAACCATGGTAACCTTGCCTTCTAACCGGTCCCCTTTTAGATCATCTCTGAGTCCTCTCAACTCGACTCTGGATCTCCCCATCTCAGGCACTTGGGAGATCACTCAGTTATCTAAGCCAGGACGAAAGTGAGGCTCTTTTCTACTAATGTATTTCTCCTTTTTGATCCGCGTATTTAGCTATATTTCATAATCGCCCGGTGAGTAACAATTGCTCCGAGAAAGTATGAACATGAGTCGCTGGGGTTTTAGAGGAGATTTTTATATTTGATTATGACCGATGAATGATCCCGATTTTAGCTGGATCTAAGAATAATAAACCTGAAATCACGAAAAATCATTTTTATCAAATACGTGTATAACTAAACTGGGGCCCATATATATAGTAGTAGGCAAAGGTATCGCATTGCATGGTCATGTAATTGTGGCCCTTAGTATATTAAGTATTATTGAAGAGAATAATTGTCTATGAAAAGTGATGTTGGCTACAATATTAATTTTGCCGTTAAAGTGAAATATGGGTCGGTGTTTTTGTGATTAACAACCCTGCGATTATGGTTGGTTAGTGACCTACATGCCTACGTGGAGGGGATATGATATAATCGGATATTGACATGAAACTTATGATCTAATATTAGACCCTTATGTGGGTGGCAGACAAGTTGGATTATGGCATAATATTATCATTATCCTAGTGTAAAACCAGCGACAATTTTGCCCCTTTTGCCCCTTGACTCCAATTCGAACGGCCTGACCCGATAGTTCATCCCCACCCTGTCTTTCTTACCCGAACTTGCCGTTTCTCTCACCAACCATCATATTATTCTTTTTCTACACGATTGTTGTTCATCGCACTCTCTCTCACACACACAAACACACGCCGAACAACCTTTGCTCTTTCAATGACAAAACCCCACTTACTGTGCGACAAGCGACAACTCGCATTATAATGTCGGAGAGTGTCGGAAGAGTCTGAAAATACCACTGCCTTCCAACTCAGAACAACACTAGCCTGGCGTTGGCCTCCAATGCAGCAGAAAATTACCCTTTATGCCTTAGAATCAGTCGGGCGAATATGGGGGTAAATGATGGCACCTTCAAGTGTGGCTTGTTTGGCAGCGGGGGTCCAGAATTGTTTGTATTTTAATACCAGTCTTTCCAGTCATTGAGCATTGGTCATTTACAGTCCTACTCCCTTCAGCAACCAGACTCCTGCAGCCCATTCTCTCTCCCCCTCTCTACCCTCACCACAGGAAGGCTCCCTTGAGGATGGGTCTCACCACCTGTGGGCATATTCTGTTGCTTACGACAGAACCCCACTCCCTCCTCCCTTCTCTCTCTCTCTCTCTCTCTCTCTCTCTCTCTCTCTCTCCTATATTTCTAACATTGGAGCAAAATTAGTATCTTTGGTGTTATGATTGTATTGGGCTGGATTGTTTAAATAACAGTGCCATCGTGACTTTTGTAGTTTAAAATTCCCCAAGGAATTTCTCCTGACTTACCGAGATGGATGTGACATGGAATAGATCCAGAAACTTAAAAACTTGTCGATGATATCAGACATTTTGTCTACATTATTATATAGCAGTCAGGGGCATTGACGCATGTATTACGAATGCTTAATCATGGTGAATTGTCCCGCCTAGATATTACAGGCCATCGAATTACTAAATAGGGCCTTGAATTTAAATGGTTCCTCAGGTTTATTGTATCCTTTCATGTATTGGATATGTGAAGGCCGATTGTACGGTTTACGACAAAACCCGTGCAGGCTGAGGCAATAGATTAAAGCAATAGATTGCAGCAAAGCATCGTCCCTGGTCTGAAGCTCATGGTGGTTGTGATTTGGAGCCACAGCTGGGTCGAGGGCGTCCCATTTTTCCATCTCCGTGACCCCTGACTGCTACTTTTATTCAAGTGTAATCTAGCAGACCTCGATGTCCTCTCATGGGTAATGGTCATTGCGTCCTGCTAGCGTTCCTTCTACAACACAGACTCATTCTCGGGACACCCCCAACGCCCGATCTTTTCACCCACTGCAACCCCCCCCCCCCCCCCCACCACCACACACACACACACACACACACACACACACACAACACTCCCACCTCTTCCATATCCAATACTAACATTCTGATACCAGCCCGTACAAATACTACAAATATCTAGCCTTTTTTTCTTTGCGATATTTTATCACTGAAGCTTCTCCCAACCGTTTTTAACATTATGTTCTATCTAACATTCGTCTTAATTCTCCCCGGTCTCTCCCCGTTATCTTTCTCTTTTTTCTTCCCTTCCCCTTTCTCTCTTTCTATCAGGTCTACTCTTTCTTTTTGGAGCCCTCCATAAACATCTTATGTTCTTCGTATTAGATCTTTCTCCCTTATACACTTCTTTCCGTTCTCCTCTAAGCCAGCTCTACTGTCCCTATGGTATATTCCTCGCCCCTCTCCCCCCCCCCCCTCCCCATGTTCCTACCCCACCAATGTAGGCCATCTCTCAAGCACCAGTGACCACTGAGAGAGAGATGGTGGGGGGGGGGGGGATCTGATGAATTTCACTACGATGAGCCAGTCAGCTGATTGTGGTCAACTGGCCAAGCACAGTTAGTTTTAGCTATTGGTGCTTCAGTATAATAGTGCAAGCACGCAGCTGAAACAATCCTTCAGTGGCAAAGACGTGTGGATATGGAAACAAGGATGTCACCAGTGCCACATGAAATAAGCAAATATATACTTTTAGGGGCACAAGATGTGAAGAAATATATAGTAGAAAGATTACCTATAGCATGATAATGGCTACTGGTTTACGAAATGTAATTCAAATTCCTTGTCGAAAATAAGAACAATCACAAAAATTGAGTGCATATCAATTAACAATGAACACGTATTATTAACGAGCTGACAAAGATATAACTGTCAAGTTGGGAGAGAAACGGAGTGTAGAGAGTGAAAGCATTATTTGTATGGATGACTTAGAGCAGTCAGAGAACAAGCACTTTAACGTTAGTAGCGGGTGTAATGGCCGCAAGGCTTGGGAACGTTTGTGTATTCTTCTCTTTAGTTTTTTTTCTCCAGCTGAACTTTGTGCCAAATTGCCTGTGTTCCCTCATAGGGACAACTGTACTATTGCTAACGGTCGTTGTACCTCTAGCTGTTTGAGTGTCCTAGTCTCTCTTCTGGGATACCATTGTTTTTAATTGAACTTCTTTCTTAATTATCTCAATCCTCATTCATAGCGGCGTATTATTACCTTATAACTATGGTTCTGTTCATCTAACGTGTTTACGTCTCTTGTCACTATTTTTTCTCTTTATTCCCTAAGTCATTCCTCCAGATAGTTTAAAAAGGGCATATGGTTCCTCAAATATTATTTTCGATTTGGGGTTTGAAAAACATTAGCAGTTAGTTTTAGCTATTGGTGCTTCACCGAAAGGATAAGTCCCCGAATGATTAAACCAACCTCAAACAAGGTATCAGTCCATTTGTATTTGACATTGAAAAAAAGAAATACATCATTTTCTCTCCAAAAGGTCTGGGTCACTATACGCATGTGGATAGTCATCAGGAATTGCCGCGAAGAAAGGAATCTAGTTGTACAGGGTGGACAATACTTTTCTCCCTTGGCCCTTACCAGGCATTTCCTTCAATAGAAAGAAAGATAGACATGGATACTTGCAAATCCAAAATCCCTTCTTATCGCAATGATCAAGTCTCTGGGGGATTAAGGATGGCGACGCTGGACGTTTGCCCTTCGATCGCCAGTATTGCCAACGTCATAAATGCAACTTCCATCAGCAGGCTTCTTTAATGGCCTACGAATGGAGAAATGGGGAATGTACTGAAGGGCTTATTGGTATGACTAACTGAAAAGAACATAGGCACAAGGTTAACACCATGATAGGGGGATAAAGATACCAATGGCAGCCATTAATTGATAATTGGTAATAAGAAATTAAAGAATTTGTATCAATTCAAAAACCACAATTTACGCAGCAAAATAATGATAAATACATCACGCACTTGATTGTAAAGGAAGTGTTGGGGAAAGATCCAAGTGATTCACAGACAGTAGGAGAGTGAATTTTAAAGGTTGTCCTTTAGGAAGCTTGGGGCTATCACAACACAAGATATGACCTCTTCTATGTTGACTCAAATAGGGATAGTGGTGAAAGAGTGTGTGAGCCTGAGGGGACGGTAGAAGTGCACAACTACCAGGTCAGTTACTGGGAAAACCATGTTTTATAGAAGGGTTTCTGATTGGTTAAAAGAAACGATTACACACTAGTAGCGTTGGTAAAGATATGTTTTATAACCAGGTTAGGAAGACTAAATAAATAGATTATCATCATTCCTGATTGCAGACAAGTAAGTCATAGTGACAGTGTGTATTAAACACAGAAACAAAAGTATAATTCAGCTGCATATAACCAACGAAAGTCTACTCTCGTTGATATAACCTATTCGAAGAAAACATGGGAGCACATTAGATGTAATGTAAGGTTGTAGAAGGTAGGGACACCGTGCAAAGAATTGTGCCATTGCTGATAGGGGTGGCGAGACTTGTTTGAACAAGGAAATGTTTGTATTTTGTTAAAGTGATTGTGGACAGGTTTTTACCCTTACCATGACCCAGGCCTTCCTACCTATTGCTACATTCTTGGCCTCTGCCGTGGCGTCCTCACACACAGATATGAGTCAATATGATGAGTCCATATATATCGTGCTTAGATTTCAACAAGCAGCTTCATTCACTTTATACAACTGTAACTGATTCTTGCTGTTTATAAACTGATTTGTTACCCTGACATCATCCACATAGATAATAATTACATGTTATCCTTTCTCTTCTAGGTGAGTTGTGATTTTACGAACATGAGCATCGTTACCGGTAGGGTACATTCGAACCTTTTTCATTGATCCCATTCTAAACCCATTCAAAAGGTGCTATATTTTCAATTTAATGATCAGCTGTACAGAGATGCGCAGTTATATTAAGGCATTTTCCTTGCGGAAGTTGCAAAAGACACAAAAGAAAGGCAAAAGAAAGCCTGGGGCTGACCTAAACTCCCTCTCTTTCTCATTCCCATCTGCCAGTAGGAATAAAGCTTGCAGACCACATTGGTTGCTAGCGTCAACCAATGCATTACAAGTCCGAGCACAAATCTGTCCCTTATTCTCACTCCCAGTCCATTCATCATAATAGCAAAAGACCATATTGCGATGCCCTACTGAAAGGACACTGAATAGTCGACTGAATTATTGCTTCTGCTTCCCTCTCTTCCTCCTCTTCCTCCTGTCTCTTCTACTCCTGCCCCGTCAACTGCTCCTGCTCCCAAACCACCACCTCTTCCTTCTGCTTCTGCGGCTGGTCGTTTGGTTCTACTTTTGTGCCTAAGGCATATATTCACAGCACAAATGACCACGCGGTCAACAAGGCTAGTGAATTGAGATACACGATCATGTAACTTGTGATGTAGATTGAGTTGGAGACAGATTGAGCGGTGTATGGCGAAAGAGTTTTGTTTGGCGTTGGTTCATGGAGTAATCTTTACATTTTGCAAGAGATACAGTGGCAGGATAGGAGGATGGCAAACTGGCATAACCAGTGAGATGGAAAGTAACTAGATCTAGAATAGAATGCCACTTTAATGTTCACGATAGTTAGTATTATGAATCGTAGGGGAGTCCAAATACTTTTGTTAGGGGGAAGGGGGAGAAATCTGGCAGTATTTTCCACAATTAAAACCTATTTCAAGTGCTGCAGCTATTATTTTACATCGACTTAATTCCGTGAGCCTATCCCGCATACAAATGCACTTTGTGTATGAATACATGTATTGATATTGAAGAGTATATATGCGGACCATATGAATACACACATACTAAACATATATCACTTGTGCGTTTGCAGGACGAATCACATCACTACTGCACCACTCCCACCACCGCCACTCCCGCCATCTCTCACTCATTCTGTGATCCATATTATTCTGCATGGAATCTGTGAATTCCATCAGCCCCCACTGGCAATATCTGCAATGGGAAATACCATGTGTCCCCAACTGTATGCCAGAAATCCTTATATGTCTCGCCCTTTCTCACTCTCTATCCCCGGCTCTCTCCTTTCCAGCTAACCATGTTTCTCAATTCTCTATAAATCTGTCTCCTTTCTAGCTTTTTGGGGGTTCACTTTCTAATTTCTATCTATCCCTAATAATTACTCTTTAGATGTGCCATACTTTTCCTTTGCTGTACAGCTTATTAGACTGCTTTTGTTTTCCTCTCGTTATTCTGTCCCATGCCACCCTCCTTTTTGTATTACCTTCCATCAATACAATTATTTACGGAAAATGGAAGAAAGATTCATGATTAGATGGTATTGCTAATATAGACCAATATTGAGATCCAAAGAGTAGCAGGCGGTATGCCCTATATCCTGCATATCTATAATCCTATAACAATTAATTACATTGCTTCCGTCGAGATTAACAATTGTACACATTGACCCCTCCCATTGTGTGCTCCTCATTTGCCAAATAGAACGGGGATTCTTACATCATTGATTATTAATGCAAAAACGTGTTTTAATTGAAACCTCATAAAATAAGCATTGGCGTGTAGACTCGACCTTATCGTTGTCTCTTCATTGCCTGTACCATGGGAGTCCTATTTATATTATAAGTTATGAGTCTCTACTATTAATACCATATCTCACAAAGCACATGCTCCATCTTTATAAGACCTATTTAACTTGTACTATGTCCTATATAAAATATACCGTAGACCCCGCATAACTGGACTAGTACATACATCGACTTGAATGAGTAGTATATGGAAAAGGTGCTGTTCGTGCGGACAACTATGGAGAGCAAATTATTCAAACATTTTCGGATCGTTGATAAATATAATATGGTTTTCTATGAGTAATTCTACAATCTTTTATGACTTCTGATGTGGGCAATGGGTAAGACAAACCTTGTATTTTAGTTCTCGCTCCCTCTCTTTACTCTTCAGTATTGGCCCATTATCGACACCACTTCCTAACGCAGTG
This sequence comes from Sthenelais limicola, assembly GCA_942159475.1. Lineage (NCBI taxonomy): Eukaryota > Metazoa > Annelida > Polychaeta > Phyllodocida > Sigalionidae > Sthenelais > Sthenelais limicola. The sequence goes on from OW804098.1 coordinate 75,251,444, forward strand.
CTTTGAAAATACCGTTGGTAATTCCACACACACTATTGGAATGTTTAAAATGGAGATTGCCTATAGAGATGGCGAGCTTTTGTTCAGTTCCAGGGCACCCTGTTACTGACTACCATTATTGATACAAGTATCGGGGCAAATCTCGGCTCATATCACACCGGGCGAGATCTCTAGCGAGAGTGGGAACTACAAAATACAACCACACACCTACTGTCTCTGTTCTCTCTCCCTAACTCCTCGAAACTGATCTCTGTATTAAAGCAGACCTGTCGTTTAAAGTAACCTCATGAGACATGAAGGGAGGGGGCGTGGACGGTGAAGAAAATATAAGGGTTGGATAAAGCCTGTAATTAGCATACTGCATTTGCTTGCATTGACAGGGATCAATGCTGGTGCACGACAAAAATAGTATTGATTCGCTTTGTTTTTATATGTACTGCATTATAGTTACACCCACTTGCGCAAAAGAAATGGGGGAAACAGGTGGGGTCTTTGATTTCCAATGTAGCAGTTTGGAAAAGTAATATCTTAATATTATTTTAATGGAACACACCACAATGACTAATACATTTCCCTGTCCGATGGTCTATAGGTTGTGTTCAAAGAGACTAATTATGACTATTTGTAAGTAGTGGAATTGGCATGACTCCCTTTTCTCAACTTGCTCTGAAGTGAACTTCTACCACGCTTTCACGAATGATAAATGATTCATTGAATCAAAAAGGCCGCAAATAATCGATTCTGATGATTCCACTGAGTTTGTGATATTTAAATGCAAAGTTCATGTAGTCAATGCAAAAATGCTTATCGTGAGATCATTAAAATCGTAAATATTTATTTTTATTGTGGCCATAAATGCCAATTTAAATATTATATCAATATTGAAAGACAGGGTTATCATGAGAAGTATCATTTAATCCAAAAAGTCAGACACGCGTAATAAGATGATGACGAAACTGCGAATTGGAACGATTGAATATTTAAGAAAAAAAATTGCATAACATGAGCAGAGACGAAAAATAATCAAAATTAAATTAATAAACTTGTAAAGGGGAAAATGGGGAGGATAGATTTGAGTAGGGGAATGAAACCTCAATTTTCTGTCTCTGTGTGTTTACATTGGGCTGTGAAGCGAGGGTGTTTAACGCATTTATTCTCGCCTTTTATTGATCTTTAAATGTTGATGGCGGTTGAAGCGGAGAAGGAGGAGGTGGAGGAGGCGCTTGAATCTCCCTCAGATCACCGCCACTTCCCTCACTCTCTTAATGCTTCTCGATCTGACTCTCTTCCTATTGAAGCAGTTAACGAAGAGTCAAAATTTAGTTGGAAAAGTAGTGGTCGGGAGTGAACCAGGCGTAGGTGTGAGGGTGGTCGGGGGGCACAGGTCGGTGGATGGCTGGTCGATCCATGAGAACAGGTGATTGGCTATTGAAGGAGGCTGCCTGGGGAATCTGTGGGTGGGTGACTTTCTGGGTCGGGGGGTGGGAGTTATTTATAGAGTAGCTTTTCATATGTATAATCACTACAATTAATTATTCCTGGGTACAGAATACTTTGATCCCACCCAGCAACACACACATGTATACACAATCCATTGCACAAATGCTCTCCTGTCCCTTACCTCATTCCTGCCACTCTTTCCCCCTCAGTATCCACAGGACAACAGCACCGAGCAATGATACACATTATAGCTCTTGTTAGTTTGTACTGGCGGTCCTGGAGGAGAAGCCAGGGGAAAGGGGAAACAGGAGGAGGAGGTGGTTGCGGGAGTCTGAGCGAGGGGGAGAGAATCCCATTGAGCCATTGATGAGTTATTGGCGCCTTCTGCTTGGAAGTTGCCCGGGAACTGGGTCAGTCTGGTTGGCTTGGCCTTATTAGCAATAACTCTGAGGTAATAGCTAGTAGTGACAGTGGTGGCGGGTATGTGCGTGGCGGTGGTTAGGAGAAGCTAGCGGAGAAGGGAGAGCGGGGCCACACATAGGTTCAGTGATTATATACCGAGTTGTTATGATCTATCCAACTTTAATTTCTTATTTTATACACCTGTTATGTATCATTCATAATATTGTGTGTGTCGTTACATCGGTAAATAGAAATTTCCTTCATTTTCTGGAGGGCAATGAAACACATGAAGTATGTAACATGTTACATCTTGTTACATGTACTTCACAAGCATCGAGGTGCTCTCCCAGCATACTTATCTTTAGAGCAGTTAGTAGCGGGGAAAATATGAATAGGTAAGGAAAAGGCCAGTTGTATACTCGTTTGCTGTGGATCCGAGACTTAATGAAACATAAGATTGAATTTGAATTTTGATCTATTTTTTTAAAAAAAACCTCGACAAATTCGATATTCATGAATCTATTGTTGTTCGCCCCAATGTGATTATTTCTTTCTATTTGACTTCGATCATTATCGTTTAAGGTAAATTAATTTCAACAATGTGAAACATCTTGCATTTATTCTAATAAATAACAACGAAAAAATAATTCATCCATAAGTTCACTTCACGTAAATCACATGTGAATCTGTCATATCGGTATTTATAAGGTATCGTGCAATGCTCTTCAAACCTACATAGGAATAATTATAGGCGAGAACACCCTTCCTATGCACACATATCTCAAAACAGCCGTGCACACACTAACTCACACAGTTACACATCCAGGCCCTCTAGGCTACTACAAAAAATAGGTCAGGGAATGCATTAGTGTCCCGACCAGACTCGAGCCAACAACAGATGTTCTGGGGTCAAAGATCACTTCTCAAAGCCCTCTCACTCCATCCCCACTCTCAACACAGCGGGCCTCCTTCACCCTCTACTCTCTCCTCTCCCTTATGACATTCAAACTTTTATTGGTGCGGTCATGTTTGCAAAGTCAAAAAGTAAAGGATAAATAATAATGGCCATGTTATTATTTTGTAACCAGAGCAAGGCCGACAGGGATTTAACGTTTACATTAGGTTCCTTTTCGTCTTAATGAGAAACATATTCATACTTATGTTTTACTATGATTATGATATTTAATTGTTTAAAAACAAATCTGAAAAAAATTGGCCTGATATGTCCAACTTCTTCAGGGATAGCATATCCGCATCACCATTGCGTTTTACGTGCGAAGAATGGATATTCAGTCATTATGTAAAGAATAGGCTACAATAGAAGCGTCAAAACTATACACATGAACCGGTTCCTCAAATTAGGACTACATAGAATTATATTATCCACTTTTAACTTGAACAGATAGTATAGAATTATCGACAGCCTACATTGACTGACAAATGGATAGCCTCAGAGGGTAACCAGTCAAGAGAATACTGAAGGTCATGTTGCACGCCAGTCGGAAAGGTGAAAGAAACTGTTGCAATTTTTTTCTTAATGTAGGGTTGATGGGTTATAGCGATAAGGTGCCTAGCGCAGATGGTTAATACATGCAACTCACACCTCTCTCTGTCTAACCCCCCCCCCCCCTCCGCCCCCCCCCCCAGTCCCCGTCTTCCTCTATCATTTTTTTACTCACTCTACCTACCCTCCTATTCCTCTGCTTTCTCCCAGTTTCATTCCTGCAGGTCTCGTTGCCGCATCTCCTCTCGATCTCTCCCCCAGTTTCCTTACTTTTTTTGGTATACTACATCAAATTTCAAGTATCTTAATAGTACCTTACACATAAAAGTGTTTTTCTTTTTATTTATTTCTGTGCCCAATTGTCCTGGCACCAGTTCCAATCGAATTGCATAGGAGAATACAGCGTTCTCGTGTATGTAATCTGATTAAATATTGTATATGCCGCAAATGAATTTATTTGAAAAAAAATAGTGTAGAAAAAGGAAATTGTCTTAGATAGAACACTTTCATTTATATTAGATGATTATATCATTATTATGGTCTATCCATGGACAGCAAGGATAAGAAAGATTAGGGTATGACACAGGAGGGGAGGGGAGGGGAACTGGACCTTTTTATGACCGTTATCAGGTACTAGAAACCGTGGAGGAAGCCACATTACAGATATTACCAGCAGACTCCTACACATGTCTTCCCTCCACGTGTCCCTTTCTCTTGCGCCCTCATTGCGTGTGAAACTTGGCTGGCACTACGTCGCGCCGATCTGGCCTAGGTTAAAGGTGTCAGTATATTCCTCTTCCTCCTCTTGTCACGTCTGCCAGGTGAGATCCAAGACGTACAGTTCTTTCCGCTGCTCCTCCTGCTTCCTTATAGTTATACCATGCATAGGTATACACCACTTACCACATACATTTATGCCAACTATTCTTCCACTGCCCCTCATTCCCAACTTTCAGTAGAGGGCAACGTTCCACTTTGAGTGATGGAGGGACGTAAATTGGGTTTCAAGGTTAAAACATTGTATTATTGATATTTATATACTCTGCCTAAAAACAAGAGATTTTCCAATGCTAAAGCTAAAAATCGCATACAATGTCCTGAGGTGTATCTTATATGGATGGAAATATGGATCAAATTATAAATTAATGTTAGCCATTCCGTGGTCAACTAGTACATTAAATGTTATTTTATAATAATGGTATACATTTTTATATTCACTATGCTAAGGCGGTTCACCCTTACAACTTACAAACTCTCTTCCCTTTCCTCCTCAACTCATTCTGTCCTGTCTGTCAGTAGTGTCCCTCCTTCCCTCCATGTGCTTACGTTTTCTTGCACCTCAGTAGGATCCATCCCATGCAAGTCTATCTATTGGCTGAGTGTGCTCTATAGGTAATCGATGCAAAAATGTGGCCCCCAACAATTCACGCTGGCTAGTCTCCAATGCTTGATCCATCCACTGGCGGAGGTTGAAGGGGGAGGTGTGGGGGAAATAGAAGGTGGAGAAACAGTGGATGAAGAGCCAACGATGACAGGGATGGGGAGAGAAAGAGGAGAGGGAGATTAAGAGAAAGAGAGGTTTATATATGGACAGAAAACGAGGTTTATGGTGTGAGACACGTTCAATCGAAGAAACAGCCATATTCTCACACTCGCCAACGAGTTCAGAGTTGCACTCACAGACAGGATTCAGATGGAAGCTAGAACTGACTCATTCACGCAGTGTGCCAGATGAGTAATATAGAGCCTGCTGTGGGATTGGGGGATTTATTTGTACAGAAAAAAAAGGGGGGAACCATCAAGAGGATTCTGTCAAAATCGTGGTCGTTCACGTGGCCTGTATGTATCATATGTAAACGTATAAGGCAAAATAATATGTTTGTATCTGTGGGGATATTGCAAGAGTGTCAGGGGGAAATCAGCATTACATACTATAATGAGTGAAAGAGAGAGTTCAAGGCAGAACACGACGGAAAACTCACTAGATAGACTCCAATAGTGGGATCAACGAGACTTCCCCTAGTCTCGTTGGTGGGATGTACTGTCAGGGACACTATAGTTATTGGAAAGGTTGGGTAGTACAGATGTCCAGTACATTAGACCAGCCAAACTGACGGCGCATTGGATGGCTTAGAAACGCATGGCTTGGCCTCATGTTGCCATGGCAATCGCCATTCCCGGAGGACATAAGCACGTCACTTCAAGGATGTCACCTGATGATTTGCTCTTCATTCTTTCTTCTCTGCTCTGACTTCTTTGCCCCTTCATGTCCTCAAACACTTTCCTCCGTTATTCTTTCCCCTCGTCTCATTCATACTCATCTCCTGGTCATCCACTATCTCTCTATTGCTGTTCATTCTTCCATTTAGTGTTGTTCTTGTTCTTCTCCATTCTTCTTTTACTTATTCCTCTTCTACAGTTTCGAAGTCTTCCTCAAATTGCTACAATTTACTCCTTAAGGCTTAACACCTTCATATTAGTGTCATCCGAAAGTTACGAACATAACCCCAAACCATGGTTAGCCTTATGCCAGCCAGCAAGTCTTATAACCCCTCATTACCCTCAATCCAAACTCCCTTTGCTCAATATCCCCATGTGTCCCGATTCATTCCACCATTTAATGTCCACTCCCCCTGCTGTTGCTGTTTCTGTTGTTTTCGTAGTTGTTACCCCATTGCTACCCTGGTGGTTGCTGGTCACAACAACTGACGATTGTCACCAACCACGGTGGCCTGTGTCATCTAGAATGCCCTAAGGGAGAGTAAGCCTGATAATTATAATGTTGCGCTGAGTTGATTTGACAATGGCCCTAACCCATGCCTGGGCCGCGGTTACATAATCTTACACTGGCCTGTCCCTCCCATGTTCAGTCCCATGAGTGACCAAGTAATCAGTTGGACATCAAAGATCAGGCAATAGACACACTCCCTTCACATCCCCAGTGGTCAGCAGCAGGCTGACCAGTTGGTTCATGGCTTACTTGATGGCCAGTGGGAAGGCTGGAGTGACCAGCTGACCATAGACTAAACAGCAACTGATGATATGGTAACGGCAATGTTGTTGTCCTTGCACAAGTGACTCTGTTTGGAGAATCAAATCCAATCGGGTATTAACTTGACGGTATGTCCATTGCAAGGGACCAGAGCATTCTATAAGAATTTCAGTCATGGAATGTTAGATGAGAATAAATGGTGTCCCTGCTAAAATATATACTTAAAAATGCATGTCACAATAAATCATATCCTCATTTCTCATGTGATTTGAATCTTCCTGTTTCCTAAAGTCCTTTGAAACGAGACAATGATCAAAATACTTCTCTGTAAATATGAGTTGATTTGTACAAATGAAAGAACGTAAAAAACGGTAGGATGTAGAAGGATAGAAGATCTATAACACATTGAAAAGGGAGTCAGTCTGGAGCTATAGGAAGGAGATGGTTAACTAGGTCATTGAATGGATCAGATTTGCCTCTTTCTCTCCCCCAAATGTGGTCAGTTAGCTAAAAGACTGTCAGCCTTGGCTAGTTTGGACACAAATCACAATTGTCATAATAGCCTATCCCCCTGCTGCTGCCCTGCAACCCACCCATTCTCCGACGACTCTCGCGACTCTCGCTCAGCAAACGACGTTCTAGCTCAGCGTCCGGCCAATGACATCATTGGTAACCATGGTAAATTAAGCACTAGGTGGTCTGTCCCAAAATGCCTCACTCGATCCCAACCCAATGATATATTAATATGCCTCCCTACTAGGTATAAAGGCAACTACTACTAGCTCTTCTCTCTCGACCATCCCACCTCCCACCCCTCTCATATAGGACACAATTAGTATGGGGCATTAGCATTGCTAGATAAGGATCTAAGTGGGGCAGATAAAGAAGGGAAGGTGGTCTATTATTAATAGGTAGGGACAAGTGGATATGGTTGTTGAAGAGACTGGGGGGAACTAGGTAGACATGGACGTAAAGGCGGGAAAGACAGAAGTAGTGGAAGCACTGTTGATTTTAAAGGGATAGATTTACCACTACGAAATAGTTGATTATTTTTTGTAATGGTAATTCTGGTTTCAATGAAATGTTTGTAATGGAAATTCTGCGGTAGGAAAAGAATGCTGTGAATTGATTGGTGGTTGAAGGAAATTAGCTAGTATTGTGAAAATTAAATGAAGAACATTTTTCGAAATTGAAAGCAGCAAAATGAAATTAGGTGTCACCATAAATTTGCCATGAGGCCAGATTTGACGGAAGTCCCCTTAAATTTATAAAAAATAAGAATTCTCAAATGCAATGCAAAATCTCCATCGGTTTGTCCAGAAAAGCCCTATTCATTGATATAAATACTTGCCTTATATAAATAGTCCCTCATCTCTTCTGTCAATGAGTACTCGTCCCCATCTTAACTAAGCAAAGCCAATGAAGCTTAATACTGATTTAGATGAACCCAGATAACACATAGCTAACACAATCTCTTTCCTTTAACTTAATCTCCACTAATGGGTCCTACTGGTCACTCAGGACCTCAAACATACATTGACTCCTCTCTGAAAACCTTCATCTCTTCGCCCTGTCCTTCCCCCAGAGAAAATTGGCCATAGTGATTGAGCAGATAGAAGAGTCCCTGATCAGGATCAAATAGGTTGGCCATCTATAGTTGTTGGCGTATTTTAAGGTTCCCATTTAACTCTAGTTCCGTACAGTACATTATGGGGGTTGTACAAGTTTTTTGTTTGTTAGTATAATACAATAATAGGTATTCATTATATTGGCTTATTATTGAAATTCCTTAATTCTTCTGACAACGGATGAACATATTAATTCGGGATATGTCTCATTGGCATCGTATTTATGTAGCGAAATAACTAACATTCACATTCAGTCAATGATGATATTAACAAGCTACAGTAATCGTTTTCACAATAATTCGAAATCCTCGAAATTTCATGACCCGTTTTCATCTGTCAATCTGTAAGAAGAGAGCAGCCATGCAGAATGATGGTGCATTAGGTATTTATATCCCCCTCTTTCCCCTCTCCAATGCCCTCCCCACTCCCCCGTACCCATCATCAGTCCCTTTAACCCTTTCTAATCAAGTGTCCAACACCGAAATGGACAAGTAAAAGCCAGTTCATCTCATTAAAAGACTTTGGTTGTGAATCTTGATGACCATTATTTTTGCAGCCAGGGTAGCAAAAGTGATTAGTGGTGGTGGTGGGCGGGGTGGATTGGTGTGTGACCGCGGTCAGTGTTGGCACGGACAGGAAGGGATGGGGGCTCAAGTATTCTAGAGGAGGATGATTGAATCAGCTGGGATATTTAAAAAATGCAATCTTTTTCCTCAATTAATTGTAGTGTGATTAATTCATTTTTGTTCGGGATTTGGCCGGTCAAACGATATCTTGTTACGATCCCTGGGTCCTCTGGGTAGATTTTGTTGTTACCATAGGTTGCGAGAACAGGGATATTTTCGTTGTGAAAGACCTCAATACACATCTGAAGCTGCGTAAATAAGTAAAATTCAATAATGGATTCAAATTTAACTTATGAGCTGAATATGGATGATAAATGTAGGCTTACGAGTAGATAGTATAATTATTCTTTTATACATCCGCTAAGTGCGTTTGTAGACGTGCTATGTTCTCCCACTCTGATATATTCCATTTATTCCTTTGAAAATGTCACTCGTGGGCTAATTTGTAGTCGCGAATAGACACAATGGGGAAGGATAGCGAAGTAGATCTCTGGCGTCAAGAGCCCCCCCCCCCTCCCACCCCAAGGATCAAGTGATCATATTCGTCGCCCCATGATGACGGTAATTAAAAGCCAAACTAGGAGCCTCACTAAAAATACACTTTAATACGGTAACCTTTTCGTGACCTATTATTATGCATACATTTATTGGTAATATCAAACCACCGTTTCCATTCCCTCAATATTAGGCCTATTTAGTTTGACTATCATGTTCAAATATACTCCTACTATTTAAACACAGAGTGAAACTTAAATTAATTAAGTATTAAAACGTAGTGAGCTGGAAAACTTTCCAGTGAATTTCAATTTCATACAACAAATTTGATTTTGATGCAAATCAAGGCGTTCATTATATAGAACACCATCTACCATTCCCGACTGGCAGGTATAACATATAAACCCTGATACAGAGTATCATAATTGGTAAGTTAACATTGCTTAGAATACGTACAGCAGCGACAGGTGACACCACACACACTCGCACTAACTTCCCACATCACTATTACACATTGTGTGGAATTTCCTCGCTTGGTCTCGCAAAGGCGAGAGTTCACCGGTAACTTGACTTCAAATCGGAAATTGCCCAAGGCAAAAAACACTGCTTGGGATAATGGCAATGGAAATGAAGAAGGATACATTCGTCATAATACTGTTAACTTTTATCATTTTTCGTTCAGCGTTGCCAGTAAATGGGTAACGATATTGAATGGGATACATTACTGTAACATGTAACTACCTTGCATATACATTATACATTATGTTGGCCATATATATGCCGTTTGTTAGAGATTGATATGGAGCAAAATGTCAATTTATGTGGAAGTGCAGTTTACGTTGGAAATGATTACATTTATACATTAGAAACATAGATACATGGCAGAGAATGAGTACAGAAATACATGTTTATATTAATCCCGAATCGTGAGGTCTACCATGGTGCTTGGACACTGTGATTAATATATTTGTCAAGGGGCTGGGTATAGAGGAATATGGTCATATTTGTAGTCGTGGTATAATAGGATTTATACTGGCTTAAAGCCTGGAGTATGAATAGGAGAATTTTACATCTGGGTCAAATCAAGATCTGGTTTTGTATTGCTGAGCTCACCTGCTGTGAAATAAGGAAAGGTGGCAAATGCATACACGCCTTGCCAATGAGTATGAAAATGTGGATTGCATTGGTGGGGGTCCTGGTGGGGTTGGGTAGGAGAGTGAATATTTTAGTAGGTGGGGGGCAGGGTTCATTAGCATAATTTGTCAATTAATTGACACCATTTCGGATAGAAAATAATAATATTTATAATCAAAACATTTCTCATTTAATGCAAATCATTTCATTTCTATTATGTCTTCGTAATCTGTTTGTTCTCCTGATCCTCAAGATAACATTGCTATATTGCATATATGTTCTTCTGGCCTCCCTCTTCCATTCATGCTCAATCCCCCCCACCCCACCCCCCACACACACTCCCTCAATTTTCCTTTACTTGTTTCCCTCTCTGTAGTGAGGGATCGGGGGTTTCTTTGGTAGGAAAGTCCAATAGTCGTAGTAGGACAATGGAAGAACCCTATCTCACCCAGGGTACCCACTGAGAAAGCTTTAAAGCTGGGAACACTATGCCACGACTGGAATTTCATTATCACAGCGGGATCCAAATACTCATGGCATCGATGTTCAATTTGGCCCTCTTTCCCTCATAATAACCTAAAAGGCACTGCTGGCTACAGGAATGTTTAGCTAAATATAGCTGATCAGGGAAGCGTTATGTGTTATTTTTTATTTCATTTTTTTCCCGCTTTGATGAGGTTTGATTGTAAAAATCAATTTCGTACCATTCATAATCATGCTCTACTCATGTATCGAGTCATATAACATTGTATTTTCAAAAGCGTTAACCCAACAATAATGAATTATAAATAAGATATTTTAGAAAGCAATATGACAGCCCATGTATAGACCAAGAAAAATAGATCGACTCACAACCAAGCTTTGAGATCGACTCATAAGGGAGGCGAGAAGATTTATATGAAAACAGGGTTAATTATTTCGTAAAATGAATGATGTGCTGAAAGAAAAAGCGTTTCCTTGTTTTGCACATCCTTTCATGCAAGGCATTTCTTTCTCAAGGATATTTGTCCATTAAAGTACAATAGGGATCCAGGTCTTTTAAAATGCTCTCACAACCCCAAAAGCACAACTCTATTGTTTTGCTATTTATGCATCCTGCGAGGGACAACAATGGACTTGTGGCGAGGAAAAAGATAGTTCTTTTTAAAATGTTCGATAATTTATTAATCTTTTGAAAGTGGGAGCGAAGTGAGTGTGTGAGCCATGGGCAACTGCCATTAATCGAATATCATTTTCCATTTGCGGTGCTTGTGAGATGGAGGGGGGTAAAGAATAAATGTGAAGGAAAAGACTTTTCGGTTTGGAGATGGGGAAGAAGAAAGGCCGGTCAAAGATCAAGGTGATTTGGAAGGAAGAAAAATACTAGTGAATCCGAATTGAAACCAAGTGTATGGTAGTAAGCTAACAATTCAGAGGAGCAGGGTAGGAACACATGTTCTCTTGGACTATGCAAAAGAAAATACATCTCAAAGTTCAATAACCAAGGACAATTCACTAGTCTAAAAATGTCCGGTGGTGAGCTTAGGTTGTTATTATGAGATAATAATAAAGTGGAGGTCACCAGAAGGGGAGCGTGGTGTAAATTAGAAATCTTAGACTAGTTGTTATTCCATACCCAGTAACACGGCACAAGGCAATTACATGGCATTGCACGAGCAGAAAACTGATGAGGTGGTGTTAAATGGGGGGGGGGGGGGGGGGGGGGCGAGGACAAACCGTGATGGAGAGGAGGAAAACGAAAAGCGAGGACAAGAACAAGTAAAAGTGGGAGATCTAGATCGAAGACAGTATATGGGTCAGATTTCTAGAAAATGTACAATTGGGCTACAATTTGGTCAATACTAGGTAAATTCGAGAAGATGTTGGCATTGCATTGATTCTAGCAATCTGTTTGGCTAGGTTGAACTGTATTTTGAACTTTTTTTCGTCAGAAATTTGGATTATTTAAGAAGATTGGCGAAGTTGAATTGTACATTTTCTGAAAATCTGACCCATATAGGAGAGCATGAGGATACCCGGATAAATTACATATATATAAGGAGAGATAGGGACATATCGTGGTGAAAAAAAAGGAAAGAGAGACACCTTAGAACAACACGAGGAGAGCAGTGGGGAGTGCAGAATACCAAAATGTTGACCAGAACGCAATACCAAATCTCCACGGCGTGTCAGTTGTGAAATACAAGGGGATATCATGAGAAATGCCTATAAGAGTTTAACCGACACGGAAATAGTGTGGAAATGATAGTCATCTCGCGATGCCATGCACAAATATAGCAACTACTGCAGGACCTGCTACCACTACTGGCTGTATTTCATCATACACCTGGCTGGGGGCTGGGAGGCAGGGAAGGTAGAGTCATGGACACAGAAAATCGAATGAGCAGGACTATCATTGTTACAGTAACTGATAACTGATTTAAATCCATCCTATGTTAATACGTAGGGTCGGTCGTGAGGTAGTAGTCGTAGAATGTTAGAGGATCATATTAAGAATTGGCAAAATACTAAATAAGTGTTGGATGTATCATTAATTAAATGTCGAGGTCATTTAAGCGTAACACTAGAAGCTGTGTCAATTACTTTGAAATAATTAGATATGAATAAATAAATCTAAAAATGTGGTTGATGAATCCCCCCCCCCCTCGCTCCCCTTTTTATTTCGTAGGTGAGTTCTGGGAACATATCTTAGGGGAGGTGGTAGGAGAAAACAATCATGGTCTCTCACTAAGTCCATTAATAATGTAAATTTATATTCAATTTAGATATAATATATTCACATATATGATACACTATGTATATTATATAATATATTGTATACCGGTATCATCAACACGATCCACGCCATTGATGGTTTAATACATGTAAACAGAACTTCTCCAAGTTACACTCGCTCATACCTCCAGTTTGTGCACGTTTTTAATTTACTGATGACTTGCACTAATTAGGATATTATATGATGCATATGGACATTAATAAATTATGACGTCATTGTCATGTGCTAGCTGCTAGGCTATGTGAGTGTCTGGCGCGTGTATATTCACTATAGGGGGACATTTAAAATCGTCTCCCTCTTTCTAGTTTCTTAGGTTTTTGCTGGTTCCACAACTCATTGCACACCTAAATTCAAAATGGCTTCCATACGACCGCACACACACCACCACCACCACTCACTCACTCACATTGTCGGGGTTAGATTTTTTTTTATTTCATTTACAGGCCAAGTCAGGAAGATGGGTGTTGATAGTTGCGTATGAAATTTGAACTAAACATTTGTAAAGGCTTAATCATATATGATTATGATACCATTGATGCTGGTGGTGATGATGATGATATCTCATTTAATATTTCCACGGACGCACACATGCAAAGCACATCATGCATGGGGTTATGTTCATAAGGTCCAACCGCGTACAGGTAATTAAACAAAATATGTGATTAAACGTAGAGGGCAGCAGGAAAACAGATATACACGAAAAAGGGGGTTACATTTCGGTGTGCATTTGTATTTGCAATCTTTTGTTTTTAGTCAGGTTGTTTCACATCTAACCTTATAATTATTCATGAATCTGAGGCACAGAAAATGCAATTCAAATAATCGTAATGCATCAAGTTTATATTTCAAATCTTTCCGCTGATGTAAGTAGCAAAACAAGAATAAATGGTGGGATTGTGATTCAAAGGTCATAAGACGAAGCTAGCGAGCAGGAAGGTGTATGGGGTATTTGTTGGGTGATTATTAGTATATAGGGGTAGTTAGAGAGAAGGGGTATAAAGTCTAGAGAGAGAAAGAGAAGTGGGTGGGGGTCGAGGGGTATGCAGAGGGGAAGGGTAAAGTTAAGATTAGGTCTTGGTGTCGGTGGATAGATAGTCCGCCCAGGTAAATTACAGGTTTTAAGCTGAGTCATGCTCAAGAGACCGTGTCGGGGACACGGGTAATAAAGAAGAAAAAGAAGCTTGGGGGATATCTTGATTACAGGTGAGCGAGCCGACAAACCCCAGAAGGAAATGGAGCCAACTTGTAATAGCATTGTACCCCTTTAGGTTCCTTCGTTTCGATTCTTGCTGAACTTAAGAATATCTATTGCGTTTTGTTTTGGAAAAAATGTTAATCTAAAAGTAAAATCCTATGAGTATATTGCTAATTCATAACTTACCATACATGAATAGCTATTTGTGTTTTAAACCTCCATGGGATCCTACATAAAACAGAGAACTAATAGGATAGGAAAGTGACCGTACTCCCTCGATCGCCTTAGATTTTGAACACAACTATGCAGAGTTTTTTTTGTGCAAAGACACGGAAGAAATGCCATCCCGAACGTCAGTTCATAATTGGCCGTTCGTAATGGCCCTGAATGCACATACCTTGTGGTAATGGGGGCGAGTTTCTGCATGTTGCATGGATTACTACAACACATGGAATTAGACCTGGAAATGTTTAAACTATTCAACGCCAAAGCACGGTTAAAATGCATTGTATTCTGCACGCGGTGTTGCAAAGGTTTAATATTTACAATATCTTCGCATGCAAACAAATTAATTGACCCAGTGGAAAACAAATTAAATCGTTATATCGACACCACTGCTAACGGAAGAATCAGCTTAATGTATTTGGAAGTTTTATGAAAATCTCCCCCAAGGAGTTCTGAATCATTTATTTCTGAATTAATGCAGAAGGGCCATCTCATCTGGAATACTGGAATAAGTGCTGTTGCCATTCACCTAATAGTCAAGATAGAATGGGCTCACTATTTAATAATTGTTCTCAGTATATGGTCTTTAAGTGTGTTGATGGCTTTGGACGGTGGGAGAGAGACAGAATGAGAGGAATAGGGAGAGAGATGGGTCATGGCTTGAGGGTGGGGGAATATATCGTTAGGAGGTCTATTTAATACGGCTTGTAAACTGGTTTAAAGTAGTGAATGGGGACAGGTAGGGCGGATTCTAATGTAAGAAACATTATACACTGTGAATAGGGGATCAGTAGTGCGGGGAAACGAGACCGGTCGTATTGTGTATACGGTATCGATGGTAGTTGAGGTGATGGTGGGATAGGTAGGTGGGTGAGGCGGTGTGTTCGTGGTGGCAAAGGAGACGATAGACAGAAAAATAAGTGTCAGCAATGACAGGGCGAAAAATAAAAGGTAATAGAAATAGAGCAGGTATGGATCAATGAAACGATAAACAATAGTGCAAAATGGATCTATTTTCAATTCTTCATTTGAAAAAAGATGAGTGATGAGTGTTCAAAGAGTGGTGAAAATAACAAAACATGAAGACGCGGGAAGATTAAAAGAAAGATGGATATGATAGGGACGAAAAGTAAGAGGGGGATTGAGAAGAAAATAGCAGAGAGAGAGAGAGAGAGAGAGAGAGAGAGAGAGCAAAAGCGAGAGGGATAGATAGGTGAGACACATTATGTTGCTTTAGCCATTATCAAAGTGAATCTAAAGCTATGCATTCAGTTGCTTTTATACATAAGTAGGCCAGGCTATATACATACTCCTTACCCAGACATGGGATAATTGCAGGCCTTACGACGTGTAACTACCAACACCAGGCAAAAACTAGCACACTCCCCCAAAATACACTCTAAAAAGTATTTTGTGTCCCTGCTCCTCTTGAAAGGTTCGTGCCAAATACTTTAAATAGTGTTGTAATTTAAGTATTTAATGTGGAGTACTTATAAAAAACTCCACACGGATTTGAATATTGAGCAACTTTTTTTGTATATTGTCCAGATTCACCATGATTGATTAAAATGTGAATTTAAATGTAAAATCTAAAACACGGTCACTTAGGTCACTCACCATGAGCGAAAACCGGTCTTAAACAGAGGTTAGGTAATTAAGTTGGCCTTGTTCATCGTCTTTGAATAAATGAATAGTGTAACAAAAAACTATAGCAGCACGTTCATTATAAGTATTTTGAAATTAATGACAGACGGAAAAATAACCTTAACAACAACAATTACATAAGGACATAAAAGCTGAACGAAAGGGGAATAACGGGACAAGAATAACTTATGCTTTCAACCCAATGTAAAATTCACCATCTGGTCTGGCTTGGAAATGATCAAATCAGTTACAGCAAATGGAGATAGCGGGAAGGGAAAGTGACGGAAGGGTGTTTCCATGAGGCAAGGGGAGGGAAATAAATGAGAGGTTTTCTGCCAAATCGCCCAAGGTGTTGATACTAGTGTGAGTCCACAAGCGTAGTCATGCTATTGTCCAATTTGTCATTTGCAAAGCAACTACTACACTACTGCCGGCTGCCCGGGCCGAGAGAGAGGGAGCGAGTTGGGAGAGATGGACAGGAAGAAGCAGGTCTCTGTTGTGTTTGTTTTTATTTGGGTCTGTGAGTGGGTGTGGATGTGCTCATTCTCTCACTGTCTTCTGTGTATCTCTATCACCCTTCGAATGTGTCTTTCCCCTGTCGAGATACCTGGAACAAAAGAGCGAGACAGAAACGGACAGACAAGCAATAGGAAGAGACAGCGATAGGGGATGATATTCAGAAAAGATATGGGAGAGAACATGGGGTGAAAGAAGATTACGACGATGAGGTAGAGAAAGGCAGGCAAGGTAAAGAGAAATGTATAGGCATACAATGATACATACATACATACATACATACATACATACATACATACATACATACATACATACATACATACATACATACATGTATACATACATACATACATACATACATGTATGTCATACATACATATATACATACAGAAAATGGAAATAGAAAGTTTGAAGAGAGAGAGAGAGAGAGAGAGAGAGAGAGAGAGAGAAGTAGGGGTGGGTGGGTGGGGGGTTTGCGTGCAAAGCAGCAATATCTGTGTATTATTCGTCTAACAAGATAAAAATGAGATAAGGTATCAGTGCGCCATCAATACAAGCTGCAAGCGTGATCCAAGCACTGGAGTTGACTCTTCTATTGTATGGCCCCGCAATATGATCACTCAGTCATAAATATGCTATCACCATCACTCGCCAGTTCATCTCTCTCCAAATATGGCGAGGGAATCTCTGTAAAAGTCTAAAGGCTTTATTCTTTTCGCTCTGACCATATTGTTAAAACGGGATTTAAAATTCCTTTTCTCTTTAAATACCCCGGGTGTGTGGGACTGGGGTTTACCTGATTATCGCTGATGAAATAGATACAGCCTTGTATATAATATAACCTGAAGCCACAACAAGATCACTGACTGATTTAGTCTCTACAAATGATTTTACCAATTGTCGCAAAGCCATGCATGAACCAGATTTTCATGCCAAGAGTCAATGACTGCTAATACTGTTACTGCTATTGCAACAACTCTTATTACAATGGTCTCCGATTAATGTTGTTCGCACAAACCTCCCATGTCTGGCTCTTCCCAATGACATTGAACAAATCACTTAACAACTCAAGGGGTTTGTAAGACTGTATCTACTCTATGATCGAATCTCTATGGGGCAACTGATTTCATTACACTATCACATTTTAAAACAGTTCAATATTCAATAGAAAGAATAATGATGATACTCTTTCTTGCACGATAAATTACAAAGGGGATTACACATTTGAATATTCATCAGACTATTTTTCAAGAATGACGGATTCGTTCCGCAATCTTAGTTTTTTATGTACATTAATTGGGACATGGTATAGTTTGGGTTAAGAATTGAAAATCATTTTTATAAGATGTGATGATATAGAAGATTGGAGACTAGAGATTAAATTAGCGAGAAGAGGGTCATTGTTTTAAATCGATATTGAAAACCAATTTATCGCCTATATTTGAGTGCCTAGTTGTCAAACTATGTTCATTGCTGACCCATCAATCATGAGAGCCACGCATTCATATCCTGAATGTCGTCTGCTACCGCTCCCTTTCCCGCCTTTTCATAGTATTTATTGGATCATGCTCTTCCATATCTTTTATTTTTAATTTACCGTACCCTTTTTCTTTTTCTCATTTTATATTTTCCCCCAACAGGGGGAATTTTTTTCCTTCTTCACGGGGCAACTCAATTTCTCCGAATTCCATTAATACGTTTCGTTTTCTCCGGTGCATCTCTTATCATCCTCTTTCAACTGCTCCTCCTCTTCTTCTTTCTCCTCCTCCACCACCTCATTTCAGCCAAACGACTGTCCCCCCCCCCCATTTTCCTCCTCCCCAACATCACTGCAGCCAGCCTCCGCCGCTGAACAGCGCATTATAGGAACATATTAATATTTTTTGTACCTGCAATATTGATTGCGGAAAGTGCCGGTGGGTCTAATTATTCCATTATGATTGCTCGGGCTATATTGGTCCTAGTCGGCCTGGTGTTATGTGGCGAGTGAGTGGGTGAAGGAGTGACTGGGGGAGAGTGAGTGGGTGAAGGATGCCGAGAGTGTGACACACAGCAGTACTACATACGAGGGACGTAGTTTATACGGGGGACGATAATATAATATCTTTGTGTAAATGATAATTAGAGAGTTGCATTTCATCATCAGGGAGAAAGAGTAAGCTGTTGTGCATCGTGGAAAATTAAGTATTTTGATAAAAGTCGTAATGGGAACATATCGTGAAAATAAGACAGAAATGTGAGAGTGACGGCATGAAACACAAACAGACATATAGACGGGGAAAGCCAAGAAATAGAACGAGAAATAGAAACAGAAAATAATATCGATATTATGAGCCAGATAGCCCATGAAAAACACCATATCATGAAAAGTATAGAATTACTGGTAGGGCCGAAGAGGACTTGGGCCAAGGTATGAACGATATTGCTGGAGGAAAGGTAGTGGAAAGGGGAACAGCAGCAGACAGAGGGGGGAGAGTGAGTGAGAGAAAATGGAGTGTGTTTGTAGCGGTGTGTTGCCTCTTCCGTACCCACTGCTGAATGCAAATTTTATTCCTATGCCAATGGGCCAATACATGGTAAGCATATTAGCGAGCCAGCATATCCCAGTCCTGGGGGGTGGGGTGGGGGGAGCTGCCTCCTTTACGTCTCACATGCTCTGCACACCTCTTCCCATTCTCACATTTCCTTTACTTTTGTTGTGGTTATTTTATTTTACTGCATCGTCTATTCATTTTTGGGAGTTCCGCTTCTCATTCTGTATACTTCCACCTACTCCTTATCTTTTCTTTTGTCCTGTTCTTCCCCCAATTCGTGTTTTCTGCTATGAATGCAATAAAAATGCTCAGGAGTTATGTTGACAAAGTAAGCACAAGGATATGTATTCATGAATAAATGGCAGAGAGAGAAAAAGACTTGAAGAACCTCTCCTATTACCTCTACCCTTTACTAAATAACGTCCACATAGAAACACTGTCATGCATAATTAATTCAAGTAAGATATCAACCGAGTCCTGGCCTAGTCTTTGTCCGACGTCCAAGGTCTGAACTGATGACGATCCTATATATTATGCGCAATGAATAAACCCCACATTTTCTCCCAAATTATTAGCCGTGGATTTTGTTTCACTCAATATCATAATCAATGATTTTAAATTCTTATATTTCTACTGGTGCAATTTTCATCTAATAATCTAGTAGCATTAATAATGCTGGATGAGAAAGAGGATCGGTTGGTGGTAAGTTGCATTTAGCAAGAAATGATCCAATTTGGTGGTACGGGCCTGAGCGGCGCGAAGGTACTGAATATTTCAAATACAGGATATACGCGGAGGGAATGATTGGGTCACATTATAGCTTAGTCGAAAGGGAAATCGTGCCAATAGGTTCTATGGTTATCTGAATAGGGGTACATGCTCGCAAAAGGAGCTAGTTTGTGGCGACTGTGTGGCGGAGAAATAAAGGGGAGAGTACGATGAAGAAGGGAAAGTTAGGAAGAGAGAAAATCCCATTGTTGCTGTGTTTCAATAGATATATTTTTCATGAATGTGTAAAGAGAAGAAAATTAATTTCTACCACAGGGAAAAGAGCAATATGTAAAATGAAATGAAGCGTTCAGTAAGTAGAAAGGAAAATTGGAGGATAAAAACAGTGAATAAAAATCATCATTATCATCATCATAAAAATATGGAGCTGACGATTGAGAAATGCTTTGTTTAACAAGATACTAAGGGACGAGAAACAGAGTATGCACGGGTAACTTGGGGCCATTGATGCCTCAGAGATAAGGATCCATTGTGCTATATATACCGAGAACCCAATGGCCTTCCCTCTTTGATGGGGAACATTGATAAGAGCTTAGTACTATCTCAAGTCTTTCGCCAGGTTAAATGCTATCAGGCCTAAGATAAATTCCATGTTGGTTCCACTAAATGGGGGTTGGAGGTTGTGGGGCGGTTGAGAAAGGGGTGGGGTGATTGGTTTCAAGAGCATGCAGAAGACGATGTTGATTGGTCAAAACTCGGGGTAGTGAGGATATGGTTGCGGGTTTGGGGCAATATGGAAACAGAGACATAGAAACAGATCGATAGAAGATTGCATGGGAGGTCTTAGTAAAATCAACGTGTAAATGTTCATCAACAAAAAATCAACGTGTAATTTGCAAGGTATAAATGAAGAACTGAGAATGTGTGCGAGAGAGAAGAGATGAGCCTGAGGAGAAGGACTACAACGAGTAGAGTAAAGAGAAAGGTGGGGGGGGGGGGGATCTAATGATTATGTGCAATGCTGTGAAATGAATAGATGTCCTTGCACAGTTGGATTAATGTAATGTGAATCCTGTCTCCCGTTTTAGTTATTTACATAATATACAATATAATACTAAATAAAAAAGGAGAGGAAGCAGATGTCAAGAATGTTTACACTATTGCAGGTTTGGTACTTTGATTCAGAGCAGATACAGAAATGAGGTTTCTGATATTTTGGGAGTTCTATATCGCCATATAAAAATATTTAGAATAAAAATTGGGATAACTTGAGTAACCACACTAACCACAGTTTTAAATAAGAAGTAAAGGGGTCAATCTTGATCCGGATCACTTTCTACCCTGCCAAAGAAGTCCTATCCTTCCCCGGCCCCACACATACCCCAGCTCTACCAACTCCATGCACCTTTTCTTTTGTCTTCCGAACCTCCACTATTTTTGCCCCTTCATCCCCCCTAATCTCCATTCAGATGATTGATCACATCTATCCACTCCCTAAAAGAACATTTTCAAACCCTTTCCAGCAAACTATCTTTGTGATCAGGCTTGGTGAATGAAAGAATGAATGAATGAATGAAACTGGCAAGCAAGCAGGCAAATAAGCGACCAGCCACTACCACACCACCACCGTCGCGATGAAATGAAATGTTTGAATGAAGAAGAACCGGGAAAAATGAAAAGAAGAAAATAACCAATCGTGGTGGTGGAGAAAATCGAGGTGGTCTTCGGCAGGCTCTTAAATCCACAACTTCACATGCAAGTTTTGCATTATGGTAAGGAGAGTTTGAAACCTGCATTTAAAGAGAGATCTTGTCCCAAACATGTAAATGATCATGCAATGAATCCTACTTTCAAGAATAAAGAAAGAAGGCAAGGCCCCCTCCCTCCGGCTCATTTTTGCCGTCCCCTCTGACTGAAACAGTAGTCTTTTGAATTTGATTCACACTCTTACCTGAAAAGAAGCTGGGAGCAATGAGTCTTTTTCACAAGAACTACTTTGTCCATACCCCGCCCAAACTTTCTCATTCTGATTTTCAGGAACGCCAATGCCAGCCTCTCTTTCCCAATACCTCCCCCTCTTTTCTCTTTACACCGTATATTTCCCTTTCCCCATCTCTCTTGTTCTTCTGGTAAATACCAACGAAAAGTGAAGACAGTCTAATTATTTCTCAACGCTCTTCAAACCAATGTAGCTTGTCGTTCCCCTTTTTGAGTTTTATTATTATTTCCACCAAAATCGGAAATATACAACGCTGGAACAATGCCTTGATTGGCAAATTCTCTTATTGTAATAAACATTATGTTTAACGTTTTACATGGTGATATCTTTTACTCTAATTACGTGATATTTAGAGCAAGGTTTAACATATCTGGGGCATTGACGCTCGTTATATCTAAAGTTTCATTTAATTGGGCTAGTAAAATAGCTGGGGAAAAGGGGAGGGTGATGTATGTAAGGAGAGATAGGTTTCATACAATTCATTTTTTTACTTGGTAAATCTCACTGCGATAGGGCTAGTGCCAAATATTTGCTGATAAAATATTGGAAGTTTCTTAGGTATAAGGATATCAACTTTAATGTACATGCACATTGCACCATTGCAGCTGAACCCAAGGTAGACTATGTATAAAGATGTAGAAGGGGAAGGTGTTTTAGTTGCCTTGATGAGTTTTGTTAAAGTTTTTGTGCCTGCCACAAAAGCCCTGACTTACTGGCTGCCCCATCACAGACTTGATCACCGGTCGGGGCGTCGGTGTGAATCGAGGCAGTAGAGCAACGCGGGGTACTGAGGCTTGCGGAAAGCCAGTTCCACACACACAAGATGCCATAATGAGCCCTTAAGGAGGTCCAAGTGGTGGCCCCAAGTTTTATCTTATTCCCAAGCCCAATCAGGATCACTCACATTAGCCCTTACTCGTTCAGGATAATTATTAGTTGTTGAAGGTGGAGGAGGGCGACGGAGAGGGGTGAGGTCCAGCGAGGGTGGTTTGTTTCCTTGGGAAAAGGGGAAATGGCCGAAGAATAGCTAGAAGAAATGGAAGGGAATAACATTAATAGTCATTGGATTGGGGAATGGTCATGTTCACAATGGGGATTCGGAAGGAACCTTACGTAATAAATCAAGGCAATATTCCTTTAATTGGTGCAAGAGATACCAGTAGTATACTTCTACTCAATGATCAATCTGTAGAAAGTATACAACAGACTGTAAACCAGAGAACGAAGTAAACCAGAGAACAACACATGGGGTACATATGAACCATATGAAAATGGGCCTCTGTCATACCAAATTTGCCAGGGATAACGCAAATGCCAACATCGTTGGGACAGAGACAAACCAAGACTGATGAAAAGGGGAAAATGTTTGGTGAGCTGGGCACAAGGTCCCTTGGATCAGATACTTGGCAAGTTTAACGCCAAGGAGAGGTTACAGATTTAACAAAACTACGCGCCTAAACTCAAGCCAATAGACCCTTTTGTCGAGTGTACCAACAGCAATTTGCACATCATGTTCTTAGTGTGGGGTTTTAATGCTCTTTCTTTTTCTCTCCTCTAGTTCCAGTAGGTTGTTTCGAGATTAGCTCTTAACTTATCTCCTTCTCCCTCCTGCTGCAGCAGCTTGCTTGCCGGCAGGAATATGTTGCCAAATAGTCACCACACACTGCTCCATTGGCATCAGTTCTCCCACTCTCACCCCTAGTACTATGCCCACCCTAGACCTAATACCTTCCGGGCCTCTTTTCCTTTCATAAACTTCATTCACGTTACATTGTACAAATAAATGTACTCTTCTCAGAAATACGTATTATTAGTTTATGAGATATTAATTATTTTGCTATCTAACGTTCTTAATTATATGTTTAGTAATGCCATTATATGTTTTGGGGCACTCCACTGGTCATGCTTCATAGTTCGTCAACATTGTGTTTTATTGCAAAAATAATTATCAGGATATAGTTTTGTACTGGGTTTACTTCTACATGGATATACATTTTCTAAAACTAAAAATCACTCCCTCACATACTCAAATCTGCTCTCTTCTTCCATAAATGTGACTGCAATTCCCTCAAAGGAATCTAAAATTGTTGCCCTCCAAATGTATACATCTTAAAAGGTAAATGAAAATATTCTTTGAGTTAAGCCTATAAGGTTAGGTCAATGGTTTAAGGACACACTTATGCTCCACCCTGGAAAAAAACATTTCTGGAGGAATCAGAGCATGCTATTCAACAGTTTGGTCAGACTGTTAACAGGCAATTAATCGACATTTTCGTGTGTTCGGCTTCGTCTGGTGTGTTAACCTCTGCTAAGTATCTTGCATAGATAATTAACAAATTCAGGTTGAGCATTAATCTAGGTTCAGATTTAGGATCAGCCCTAACATAGTAAAATCAAGAAAACATTGCAGACAGTAGTTCGCCCTCTCTTCGTTCCACCTGAATTAATTTAAGTTATCTTATAAACTTAAACATCAATAGGAGACAGTGAAAGGTATTATACACAAGTATTAACCATTAAGCCTTTATATAAATAATTAGATTTGTTCATCAACAATAACCACACATTTTAGGGTACGATACATATATCTATAATCATAATTTATACAATTAAATGCTAAAAGCAATAACTAATTCTTAAAACAAAACAGGAGCAAGCTAAATAGTCAGGATTTTCAGTGCCTTTTTATGGTCTAATGATTGAGGGAAAGAGGGCGGGACCTACATTCACTATTACCCGCGAATAATCAATGTAACAACTCAAATTACAATAATTAGTGAACAGTCGCGACGTATACGGCCAAAATTATACGCATGTGGCTAATTATGTTTACGTTTTGTAAACCAAATTGTAAACATCATGCAGAAGTTCCATTTCTAGAAGGCATCTGATAATCCGATTTCTAGAATGCCTCTGATATTTTAAGTAGTGAGAATAGGGTCAACAGACTGGCGCATTGACAGATTTATTTTCACCAGACTATACTTGTGTCCCTTTTCTCCTTTCATCACAAACACTAACCCTTCCCTCTCAGCAGCCCCTCTTAGCACACGTTGCAGTACTGCCACTGGAGACATTGTGTATCATCTAATAGTAGTTGTAGTAGGTGGCAATATGTTACTTATGCCATTAGGTATTGTATTGCCTTAATGAAGAGTGCAAGCATAAGTCGCCAGGCCCGCCAGAGATTGCATGTGATTATTATGTCCCCTAATTTACTGGAATTTCCCACTAATGATATCATGCGTTGAGCATGTTAAAGGCTGTCTGGGGGAGACCGAGGGAGTCCGGGAGTGAGAAGTAAGTAGCGGGCGGATCGAATATTTCTGGGACTTAAGGGCCAGATCCACCTTTGTAAATTATCGTTTCAAAAGGTGAAAAGCAGAAGAGGTCTAGGTCAGTCTAGGTCCAAAGATGAGGGAGTCCCTTCAAATGGAGGGAAAGCCTCTCGCCTCAAACCGCAAAGTGCCATTACAATTCCATTAAGACCGCAAAATGTCATTATAATCCCATTAGAACGCCTAGTCCTAGGCAAGAAAACCTATTAGCGAAGTAGGTGCCCAATCACTGACATTACATTCTTATCTGATCTGAGGGTTTGGGCCTAGGCTGTCACTCATGATCATCTCATCCTGAAATGACTCTAATGGTCTACTGATTGGTGGATTCTGGACCTAAGTTAGAATGCCAGTAGTATGACAGAGCAGGAGGAAGAGACCCCACAAGGGAGGGCCATGTGGTGGCCCAGGGGAACTTGCCACTGCTTGTCGCTGTTTTTCGCTCCAAAAATCTGGTTGTGAATCTAAGATATTATAATAATTAGCGATATTTGATAACAACGATTATGATCCCGATGAGATACTCTTGCTTTATAACCATCAATGACTGCAGTGTTTGCATATGTTTGATCAGAAGTTATGTATTCTAATCATTTCTATTTCTTTCTTTATAGGTGAGTCATGATGTCCTTGAATTTAACGCAGAGGAGGAGGTACGAGAAAAGGCATATAAATTGTATTGCTTTTTATAATATATATATAATACCGGTATAATTCCTTGTTCCATATTCTCGGCTTTTTGTGAACTTTTCATTTTCGACTAAATGGAAATGACAAGATAATGAACAAAGTGTTCACGTTTCCCTCTATGTTTAAGTGCAATCCCTACCTTCCCCACAATTCCATTGTTTCGAAAAACAAAGCAATCACAGACGCACATTTTGCGAGATAAAAAGCAAACGATATTCAAACAGATCAGGTGGTAATGCATTTACAGGAGGTGTTCTGGGATGTGTAATCAGAACGATAGGTGACGTATGATCTCAAGGGTTTGCTATCCGGCTCCACAATGGAAACATCTACTCTGTCCAGTATTGATTGTGTTATAGGCGTTTGAAAATCGGTATATATAGAATACACAATATGTCCCTTTTTGACTGAGGTACTCTTGTCTATATACGCTCCCTCCATTCCTTAAGATTGGATGTCATTAATATGACGGAGGAGGAGGAAGAACAGACCCACATTTTACTCATTTCCCCACTCTTGCCTTTCTCTGCATCATGTAAACTTTCATCTCCTATTCTCTCTTTCTATCACTCCAATTCACTAAAGTCGCATCCCTGATACTCCTCTTCTCCCCCTCCACCCGTCTACGATTCACCCTTGACTCTTCTACTTCTACCCCTTTCCCCTTTCCCCTTCCTCTATCTCTTCACACTCTAGTCTGATCTCAGAGTAGAAGGAGATATTACTCTAAGGTCTGATTCTCTCTGCTCTCGCTTTGCCCTGTCAGTATTGTTTCCCCTGCACCAACTACTACTACTACTCACTTTAATCAGGTATCCCTGAGAGAGGATCGTGTCTGTTTACCTTGACTAACCTAATCACCTCGAAACCGCCTTCAAACTTCGAACTCCATTGGATGTCTTGAAGCCCTGTAAACTTCCACTGCTCAAGTTGTAATTGGGATCTGGCTTTCAAAGACGGAATTTCAGTGAGCCAGTGGTAGTGCATGTAGGGCGGTGGTCCAAGATAAGGATATTAAGTGGCCTATTTTGAGTATTGACCATTGGGTTCACAATGGTTGATTAAACTTCTATGCAACACAGCTAATGAGTTAAAATTCTATTTAGGTCAATCGGCTTAGTTTTTGGCACTTTTGCAACATATCAAAACTATGGTGGTGTCTGGAAATCTTGGCAAAAAAGACATGAAGAAGGGGGCACCCCATGAAGTCATACAAGTATAAAAATAGCATAGCAATATTTATATAAAACTAAGCCAACTAAGAACCAAAGAATGCAGAAAAATAAATCTAGCAGCATCTGGCAGGTTATAACAGGGAGTGTTATCTCTCAGTATAGATAATATCATGGATTCCATAGCCCAGCCCTTCTCCTCCAACACCAAGCTCTTTCTGGCCTCCATTGGTGATAAGGAAAACTAACTAGATCCTTAGGATTAGATGGAGATGAAGCTGCAGTGCCACCCACCTTATGAGACACTTGGGAGAAGCAAAGAGAGTGAGAGGGTGAGATTCTTTCTCTTTTCTATTTGACCATTTCTGCTTTGAATCTATAATACGGAGTCACCGTTGATGATTTCTTGGGTTTTCTGTTATTCAGTTGTCCATATTGTTATCATCAGTCTGATTCGTATATGAGTGATACTTAGGTCACACATGTGTGGGAAATATCATGTATCAGTATGCACGTGTGTTAACATGCATAAATATGTATACGTTCACATACACACACGCACAAACCTATACAGACGTACAGCCATCTACTATACTACCACCACTTCCAATGACAACACTAAACTCCGACCCTTGCAGTATAACACCAGCCTCCTTCTCTTTGAACTTTCCTATAGAGGGAAGTAGGGGAGGAGAGGAAGTCCATTGAAGGCCCAGTTCTCCACTTCCGATTTCCTCTATCCTATCACATAGGCAAGCTTCCCTGATGACCCTTCCCATCGGTTTTACTCCGGCCGGACCGGGGGGCCCGTAGCTTCAACCGTAAGGCCCGTGAGGACCGTAGGGCCCATAAGATGGGGTTTGATTGTGGGAGAGTTTGTCCTCTCACAATGGTGCCTCCCTTCCTCAATGGCTGCTAGTCAATAGGTGGTTTAGCCATGGCCTTGCTGATTCAGAGGGCTAATGATTACTCGGAGCCCAATCGGCAGTCGTTGGTGGGGGAAATTGTAGTCGCCTTCGGCGCGATGAAATGAATATTTCAAATAGAACACTCGGCTGAATGGGAAGTTGTAAGGGGATTTATAGCTGGGACTGGGGAGTTTTACATGCTGCTATTTCATTCTGGACGACTAGGTTTCCTTAAAATTCTTTCCTTTCAATACTTTTTCCCCTCTCCCCTTTTCCGTGGAGACTTTGTTTTTCTTCCGATGAATTTGTTGAATCAGAAACCTTCTTAACCCAAGAATATATCTCCAAACCGCGAAGGAAAATGCATATTTTATCGTTAAGTGGATAAATACATTATACTATTTGAAAATAAATGGCTTCCGAACACGTCGGATCGGCCCCTTTTAATATTAATCCACAGGGCAGACATATCCATCTAGGAGTAAATGGAAAGATAAAAACCTAAAATCGCCGACCCTGTGGCAAATAGCATCAACTCACCACTCCAATATACAAAATTAACCATCGCCGGTACTCGAGTTATTCACGATTCTATGCCATATTTCCATAACAAAGAGACCACCAAGGGATACCTTCTATCACACTTCTAGCACCCCCAACCGCAGTGACATTCTTACCAAAAGGATCACAATTCCATTGCTGACGCCACAGACCAATATCACTATAGAGTCTGACTTCATTTCTGAATTCTTTAAATGACCAATACCAGTAGGGGTATTGTACCCGTCCCTGGTCATGATGGGGACAATAAATCACGGAATCAAGTATTTTCCAGCCTTGACCCGAATGAACTAAGCAGAATAGCACCTCAAATTCGATTTAACGTCGAATTCTTACAAATTTACATAAGATATAATCGCTTCTTGGCGATAACAAATCGATATAATATGCAATTCCTCTATGTATACGGTATGTCATACTTGAGGCGCCTATTCAAATTGTCATATGTTTACTTGACTTTCGCTGTCGCCAGAAACCATGATTGTGAATAGAAGAAATCGCTACACTGTTCATTACTTGCTCAAATAACGTTTTCAATGCCTCAAATGTGAACTGCACAGTGAATTCCGTATTGGTAAGGCCGGTCAAAATAAATCGGGAGCGGTTGGGAGAAGGGGTATGTACACAAAGCATAGAATAAATACAAGGGTTAAAATAGGTGGAAGAGGGTAATTACGCGGTCACCCTGTCTAGGGTGAAAGGTCAAGACACTCCCAGACATCCTGAATACAAAATTAGGTTACTGTTGAATTCCTTGAATACTTTTTGCATGATCCGAATTCAAACTATAGTCAGTGGTAGAGGAGTAGATCACTTAGTGGCAATGCCAAGAAATGAGACAAAGGATTGGGTAAAAGACGTCTCATGTTACCTGAATAATTAATTGTGATGTATTCGGGAACTGATTTGATCGCTTAGACATAAACAATTTCGCCAGAGATTTTTATATATATCATAAGTATTGATATATTATAATTATATGAACATACTTAGATAGGCTGGGGGGAGTGAAGAAACATTGGAAAATTGGAAAAAAATCCATACTTTCTTGAGATAACTAAATGGGGAACATTTACCAGGACTTTCGAGTGAGAAAATGAAGGGAGGAGGTCGGGGCAGGGTGTGGGGAGAAAGGGCTCTCATAGTGCTATTTGGATGCAAATTAGGGCAATGGTGGTGCGCGTGTTGGGAGCAGGGAGGTAGGACTAAGGGGAGAAATTTAAAATCTATGGAGTGTGGAAGGTGTGTCGGGGCGGGGGTAATCGGTATGAAATCTTGTGTCTGAGGGCTGGCTGGTACGTGAGATGCAAACTGACCAGCTGACTACGCACTGACCAGTCACTATACCCACTACTTAGTTGGCCACCCCAAAACAACACCGCAGTATCCACCCATATATTTTCAAAGGATGGGGAAAATTTGTTTTCAATTTTTTTATTATAAGATATTTGATATAAAATTGTAAAGTGGTGGTTACAGCAAAGGTTTATCGTCTAAGTGAATCTGCGTTCAGGCTCCCTTTTAAATGCATGCGCTTATCCTGTTTCTGCTGTGAGCCGCCTCTTGCCTCCATAACATCCACAGCGCCCCCTCTCATCCGCCCACTGTACCGTCCAGCACACAAGCCACAGCTATCCCTTGGAATAACAAAATGCTTAATTCAATTAATTAATTAGCTCTGGGGGTGTTTTCAGAGGTCGTCCGAGTGACCAAAAGGATTAGCGACTGGGGCCCTATTAGAATAATAGTCTAAAAGCATAGACCGCTTGTCTCCCATTGACCGTACCTTGAATGGTCGTTTGCCTGAGTGCCCTGGAGTCTGAGGATTGCCGAGGAACTACCCCTACAGGATTATTTGATCTGCGATAGAGGATAAAGCGACACAATACCCCCCTAGGCCAGTCTTAGGATAACGATCGGAACACAAGCAATGAGTAATATCCAACGACTCGGGTCTTAATAATATCCCCAGCCCGATTTCTCTTCTCCCTCCATCAAGCGCCCTCGAAAGCGAAGCTTTGACCAGGATTTCTCAGGGACACTTGTTTAACAGTGGCCAGTCCCTGATTTGGCATTTTGGGATCTATTATGGGAATATTTATGTTATTTTTAGTGGGTTTTATGTTCCATTAGTGCGTGGAAGAGGACACTAAACGACGACTTAAATGACTGCGGACTGAATTGGCCTGTGCGGTATGGAATGAATGAAATTTGTATTGTCTCACTGTGCATGTATAACGCTAAATGCATCCTCTCATGATGCCAGGAACACTGCCATTTGATTTGGATATGCAACGTGAGCAATCATGTTTCACAGGCACCGATTTTAACATTTTGGTCGTAAGAAAGAGAAGAAAGTGTTCGAGCAGCACTCCTGTTGATATAAATCCATGAGTCATAATGCAGAAAGGCAATATTCGAAATACGTACGATGTTGACATAAGCCGAGAAATAAAGTTTTGGAAGTGAAATTAGTTCCAGATAAAGCACATTATAATATCATCTAGTGCTTTACATGTGCCGGTGACTGGCGACTCTTTTTATATACTACTTGTGGGAAGGCATAGATATGTAGAGAAGATGGAGAAGCAGTAGGAGGATGGCGCTCGCGATACAGTTGTTTGCTTTGGCGTGGTATGGTGGTCAAGTGTTGTGCTGGTCAGCGATGTAGTGTGTTAGTTGTGTCTGGACATGTAGTGACCCAGGCATTGGTCAGTTGGTGGCGGTGGTTGTGGCATCAGGTGGTAGCGGTAGGGCTAGTGGCCAGTCAGGGTATGGAGGGGAGGGAGGTGATCCGAGGGGTCAGGTTACATGGGGCAGGGCGGTCAGTGTAGTGTGTGGGAGAGATAGTGAGGAGGTGGTGGTGGTGTGGTCAATACTGACCATTGGGCAGTATTGCTGTGGTAATGGATACAGGCATGTGTGGAGGTTGGGTTGGGCTTGGGGGTAGTTTCTTTGGGATCATGGTTTGAGGTATACCGGATAAAGAATTGGGACAATAGGAAAGGCAGTTAGTTACCTAAGAAGGGGGGGGGGGAGAGAGAAAAAATGTTGCGATAGACGATGAGAGGAAAGCATGAGGAGGAATAAGGAAAGGGAGATCTGGGAGAGGTTTTGGAACCTCATGGAGAGAAGAAGAGAATCTGTGCACTTAGCAGGAGAGACTGGATACAGCAAGTAGCGTTGGCATGTAAGGGTGACATTATCTCGGGTTCAATAGCGCCATACGATGACTGACCAAGGCTGACCAAGGCGACCAGCAAGTACTGGACACCAGGGCAATGGTCCCATTATCTTTTGAGTCCTGCACGTCTACTAACCACATCCCAGCGCACCAACTTCCACAGATCCATCCCCTGCATTGTGACCCGAAAGATGTGATTTTCATTTTACGCACCCACACAAGGGAACGTAGATAATAGAAAGTTCTTCGGTCAAAAAAATGAACAAAATTCGTCAGGGAAGTCATGATAAATATACTCAAAATATTTTGTATGGCTCTAACCTCACCTTGACATAACAATATAGAATACTAAAGAAATGTGGCCATGTTTCGAGTCTTTGATCTGTAAGTAGCGCTGTCCTGGGTCTCTCCAACTTCCCAAACTCTCTCTAACCTCACCCCAACCTTCTTATCCTCACCCCTCCCCTCACCTTCTGCTCCGGTTTCTTTTAACCATTGTCTAGGTTATCTCTTGCACATGTAAGGCAGGCGGGTAGCATGGTATCAGAGACCAAAACTACATGCAAGCCTACACGATAATCACCCCCTCTTTCTCAACCCCAAGAGGGAGGACCTTTTTGTCTTTGAATATACTTTTCTTTTTACATTGTCTGCTGCTACATCGTGCAACATGCAGGTCCCACTTAAAGGCTTGTTAACATGAAACTCAGTTGTATATTGTAATTCTTCTCAACTGTTTGTTCCTTAAGATGCACTTCCTATGTAAACTTACGTACATACAAAATACTTTGAACAAATTGTAAATATGTAAATTATTCATGGGAAATTCCCTGAAAATACTTACAAGCTTGCCCTTAATTCTCAAATATCTGTTGTCAAATATCTTTATGATGCTTAAACCGACAAAACTACTTTCTGAAATGCATGATGAAATCAGAAGGAGTGACAACATTGATACTGAATAATTACTTAAACTTTTCCTCCTGCCTCCCTTCCACTATCCCTTGTTTCGAAACCTAGGCGACCCCCTCATTTTACTTTCATCAGCCAGTGCACCGGGGCCAAGGAGAAAGAATCCTTTACACAATTTCCTCCCATTATTTTTATGCCTTTTACACATAAGGCCATATATATGATCTACGACCAGACCGCCAGGAACCATCTCTTACGACTTACTAGTCTTCATTCTCCGCCACTAACACCCCCTCTCTCTTACTACATGTTGGTCATGGAGATATGAAAGAAGGAAAAGGGGAGCTAATATATTCTAAACTTAGACACACCTAGCCTAATCTGGTGCATCCTATTTCACCAGTACTCTGGGGGTCCGGCGTGGCATCTTCATAGACGTAATGGGCCATTTCCCACAGCCGATCACCTCCGCCTTGTTACGCGGGTTTACACCGTAATGGCTTCACTAACTACACCCTGCTACTACAACCATCTACTCCTCCTGTATCTTCTCCTCGCCCTGCTTTTTCTCATGTGTTTCTTTTTAATCTCCTCTATTCCTTTCCTTCTCATATCTCTGTGTCTATCCCCGCTCTGAATCTCACCTTCTTTTCTCTACCTCCTGAATACCATCTTATATTCGTTGCCACAATTTTCTTTATAAATCCCTAGTTCCTTCTCATATTCTGTATCAATCTTCACAGACCTATTGTCTGTTCCATTGTGTCTTTCTATTCACCCCCTACATCTTGGTACTGTCCCACAATCTGGATTCATTAATGAACTCAAAAAGGATATACTCTTTCCAATTATATGTATACACACCTCGATTATCGATTGATCTAGGCATTTTAGAAAATGTATTTTAAAAACTGATGGGGAATTATTTTACATACCAATAATATATGAGCAATTATTATACATAGGCCTATACATGGACATTTTATATCTCGTAATTTGACCTACTTATTTATTTTACAAATGCTTAAGAATAAACCATTTGAATAGGAAGACGATAGCGGAGAGAGACTGTAACGTAGAAAAAAAAGGACCAAAGAGGAAGTAGTATCCAAAGCAGGCTATCCCATCAAGCTGTGCGATAAGATCACTTCCTCTTCCTTTAGCCAGTAATCTTAGGTGCTTGTCTCGCCTACAAAGCCCTCGTATCATCAGCACAAGGGGCCTTCTGGTCCTGCCTCTCATGCCTTTCCTGGAGGTGGTGGTCTGTGGTGATGGTGGCTAGAGGGGTTCCACGGTGTGGTGCTAGAGTGGTGGCTGTGCGATGGTGGTAGAAAAAGATATTGAAGTGCTGGCAATACTAGGATCCCATTTGACTTAATCTTTGATTTAGCCTAAGCATAGGGCATACAGTACACACACTCACAGTATACGGGATATGTGTACATGTACTGATGTAGACATAGGTGTGACTATGGACAAGACTGAATAAAATTGTCCACATCATCTTAATAGGAGAATATGAAGGGAGAGATGCAGGAGATAGGGAGGAAAGGGAAAACTGAGAGACAGACAGATATAAGAAAAGAGAAAGGAGTATGGCTAGAAATGTACAGAAATGGCTGTACACCCATACAATGGGAAAGGGGGAGGGCGAGGCTAGAACCAGAGGCGGGTGGGGGGGGGGGGGGAGACAGGAAAATAATGAGAGTAAAATACAATATGGGGAAATCGAAGATTGTGACTAGTTCAGTTTGAATCACTGACCTACAGAGAAGGAGTATACAAACAACTGAAGCTCCATAAAGGAACGCAGCGCAGGACACAAATCTGCCCTGATAAAAAATATTCAAGAGCACAACAGTACTAGTCCACCACTATTCAACCCGCAGCTCCTCACCCGTATATGTATGAACAAGGTTAGTCCGTGTATCCCACCCCTGGACAGGTACCTTTGTTTGGGGGATGGTCGTTTATATATAGCAGTGGTCATCTCTATTATTACCCTCATCATTGCCATTAACCTCCTCTGACCAGCACTAATAGTGAAGTGGTCAGTGGCTCAGTCAGTGAGAACCAGTCGCTTGGTGCGAGTACATAGCTGATGATCCCCAAATGTACTCATTTGACCACACTCCACAGGTTCCAGCTCAGTTAATGACAGATTAAAGGAGACAAGGCGGGTGAATAAGGGCGGAGGAGTATGAGCAGCAATAGTGTGGCAGGTGTGGGAGAAACAACTGACTGGGGAATGGCAAATAAAATACATTAAATGAAAGATTACTATGAGCTTGGAGTAAGAGACATAATATAATAAATTTGGCTAATTTACTGATACCAAATGGATATTGAGTTTTTGATTTGAATGAAACTAGATAGAATTTGGTGAGAATAAACGCTTTCTTGTATAAACAGTCTTCTTTAGACTGTTTTTCCACATTTGTCTGCTCCTTCTTTGCAATTTCTTTGTTCTGGTCTTTTCCCCCTCTTGCCCCTTCTGGTCTTTTCCCCCTCTTGCCCCTTTCTCCACACACCGGATTGTATAGGAATCTGCTCGGAATGACTTAATTGCCAATATCTAGATCGAGTGCTTATCACTGCATGTGGATATATATCTCTCTCTCCCTCTCTTACTGCAGCACTGGATCTCCGGATCCAAGTCACTCATTCTCCCCATTTCTCTCCTCCCTTGTCACCGTCTTTATTCCTTGGCCCTAATCTATCTTGTGGCCTTGTTTCCCTTAGCCCAATTCATTTTACATTTCACATTATTTTAGAAAACCATATGTTGATATATTGAATGGTGAATCATACTATTCAAACATAACAAAAATTGAAAATGCAATCTGTTGGATACAGCTGGCGAAATAAAAACTACTTCTAGAAATCTTTAAAAAGAAAAATGAAAATGAATACAAACTGGATTTGTCCTGATGAAATGGGACTCATTTCTTTGGACCAGAGCTCAGAAAATTGGGCCAAATAATCCAACATTCCCCAATCTCCTCCCTCAACCTCTTCCCTGATCCCTTCTCTCCCTTGAGTGTGATTCGGGCGGCACCAAAATTAATAGAATTTCTCATAACCATTTCCTCTACCCTCCGACACCCAACTCTTGGGTTAGCCGACGGTGATTAGAACACTTTAATACCCAGGATCCACCGTTCGCATTCAGTTGCGTCTTTTCCCAGTCACCGTTTTCCGCCTATATCATCGGCCTTTTGTGCATGTACACGGAAACTTAGCAGGAAAACACACCTAAGATATTTCGGAACGATTGACTTATGTGGTTTAGAGGAAAAACAGTGACCGGGCACCCAGGATTTAAATGTGAGAAAGTGCTGACGGTTGGCACAGGTAGAGTAAAGTGTTGCTGGATTCAGGGTATTTGGCCCTCGCTCTCTGTAGATACTTTGGGGACTAAGCCCTCCCCCGCTATTAGCTCTGTCTATGGACACTGTTTACATTGGGAGGATTTCCCCAGTGATTCTCCCCTGAGCTATCTTTGTATTGCCTTTTGTTGGCCGGTATTAAGTCGCGAGACCAAACTCGCTAGGCTATTTAGTTTCTTTTCTGTTTGTAAGATTAATTTTGGATATGGTTTCCTAGATGGATGTTGTTCTATGGTGTATGTGAGTGTGTGTATGTACACACATATATGTATATGCCTTTTGGTCCAATATGGCCTTTGTTGGGTAAAGGATGAAGCAAAGGGGAGGGAAGTTGAGTTGTAAGGCAGAGGCTATGAATACATGTAATGTTTACATAGAGTAGCCATATGGCCTAGGCTAACAAATAAGGGGGGTCAAAGGGAGGGGGGAGGAATAAGGTGGTCAGGGCTAGGATTTCAACTAAAAGGACAACAAAAATAGGATATATCTATTTATAGCAGTTTGTGCAGAGTAAATCAATTTGTCTAACCTTTTTAATCAACTATTGTTATAAAAAAGCATGTATCAATTTTGACATTGGTAGATACAATCAACAATAATTATTAATAGAGTTGCTATTTTCGGAAGATATTTACCTCGGACAGTTTGTATGAATGAAATTCGAGGAAAGGGGCCATATATATATGCGCAGTTAAGCAAAATATAAATTTCTTCCAAACTGGCCCTTCATATTATAAATAAGATCCACAGCATGAAGAAAATCTACTCAGCCCCTGTTCGTTTCATCGCAATTTATGAATTCTTCTGCTTCTATAACACCATTTGTGTTTATTATCCACAAACTTCCACCCCCACCCCCGTCTCCCCGCATCCCTTTCTTTACCTTTAAAGCATCCCCCGCCCCCTTCTTTTCTCAGTCAATTCTACTAGTCCTACTCCCCCTGTAGTATTTATCGGTATTGTTGACTAAGCCCAATTGTAAATAGACATATGAATGTCAGATAAACTATAGTCAACAATCATGTTTACATAAATCACCGGCTGAGGGTCAGCCTGTCTCCCGTCTTACTACATTGACACAATACCCAGGCCAGTATAGTGTTTGAACAGGCTCCCTGAGTCCCTTATCCCACCACCAAATTGAGGGTTCAAAATTCAGTGTAGTGATACCTTAATCTTACCTATAACAAGTAAACACGACTTGTAGTGAATAAGCTGGCGGGGATAATGAAATGTTTTTTTCTAATAAGGGAGAAGGAAATATTTAGACCCCCATAGCACCAAGGGAAGGTAATATATGAGGGATGCTCTAGTGGTGAGAACGTCAAGATAATATTATACGCATATATAATGTCTTGACTCTTGTATTTATACTAATTTGTCTGTCTCTAAGGATTCTTACTCGGGAATTTGAAATACGCTAAATTCAGGACATTTTGAGAAAATAAGCAAAACAAAACCTATACCTTCCCGTCATACTGCTCCTGATTCTCATTCCGTTTTCATTTTCACCCTCCTTGGTTACTCTCCTTTTCATCCATTTCTCAATATCCTCCGCTGTATCCGTTCCCGTCACCACAACCAACCTCGCCTCGTTTCACTCATCTGCCACCTCAGGCCCTTACAAATAGCTTATGACTTATTAATATAAGATCGCACTAAGGTTACAAACCCCTTGGCTCCTGTGACCTAATCATAATTCGGGATAACTAGAAGGCCCTTGTGTAATGATAAAACTGTACTACGCCTGCTTCTCGGTCTCCTCTCCCTCCCACTAATTTTCCACCCTCTACCTTACTTTGACTCTCGCAGTCACTCGTTCGCATTATCATATTTCTGGGGGGGTTCTCGGAACTCTCCATGCAACAGTTCATCTCGTTCTCGTGTAGATTAGGAAAAATCGAGAAGAAGGCCTGGAAGGGACAGCTTCCGACTTCTATACAATTTTATACCATTAAAAGAAAGCTAAAAAATAGATAACCAGAATTCTTCATTTTATAGAATCAAGACCCTCTACACGTTTGTATACTCCAAAGCCAGTTTAAACTTTTATAAGGGAAAGGTTGGAAAAATACCCACTGTATATACATCATCTGCAATTGATTTAATTTATGGTAAACTTTAATGTACGTTTAACCTAGATCAAACGACGTTCTCTCTCTATACATACTCAAGAACTTGACCCAAGGCCGACCCCCCCCCCCCCTCCACAACAATGACCCCACCCCCTCTCTCTCCCTCTCTCTTAGAGTGACCTCCCATGATGGATATGCTTGAGGCCTATGTATCGATCCTTATGCCACCTTGATGGATTTTTTGTTAGGAATATCTTGTACCCACTCTTTATCTCTACCCCAGCTATTGGCGAGAGAGAGAAAGAGAGGGGGTGGGTAGTTTTATCAGTCCTACTATAGCAATGGTTGCAGTTGCACCAGTACCATGCAGTAAGTAGTCGCCTGTTGCCTATTACCTATTTGCATTTCCAAGTCGGCTGCAAAGTTCTTTGTGAGCTCTCGTGATAACATTCTAGGAGGCGAAGGAAAAGCGTTCTTGCTGATATATTATTGCCTTGCCTTAGCGAAGTCAAAGGTCGCTTGAATGCTGACCGTTTGAATGCGATTAACATCTGATCATAGATTCGTATGGGGGACGCCTATGGCTTCTCTGGTCAAATGTAGTCATACCCACGGATCATGTAGTATTGTATATCCTGGATTCTGAAGTAGTGGTGCAAGAAAGAGGTGGGGGTTGGCGGAGATGTAAGAACTTGGGGAAGGAGTGTATAGACATCATAGGACAGACAAACAATGTACTTGAGTAGGTGGTATTGGAGGCAAGCGGTAGTGATGCTGTTAATGGAACCTTTATTTTAATTTATACATGGCTCATTCGACGAAATATTCTAAAGATTTCTTCGATACATCTACATTCCCCTTCCTTTTTCGCTTCCTCCTGCCTTCCTTCCCCGCTCAAGGAATACCTGCACAAAATGAACCTGTGGGAAAAATATATACTGTTTGACCGTTTTACTTCTTTACTTCCTGACTGTCCTTATCTTCTTAATTTCCTCGCCCACACCCTCCACCTCATCATCCAAACCACCTAGCACCTCCCTGTCTCCCTACCACCAACAACTAGAATTGACCTTCTCGATTTTGATTAATGATAAGCTTGCTTCTTGAATTTCCCCCTTTTAATGACGGAGGCGGAGGGCTTTTCTATGTGGGGCCCTTTTGCACAGTGGTAGGGACACAAGGACCTGCGTGGAGCTGTTGTATCTACCCCCCACCAGGCCTATTATCCCCTCACACTGCGCCCAACAGAAACACCTGCAGGCCAGAACATAAAAGTACTTTCGTCTTTCAGTTCAAATAGTCTTGAGCGTGATACGAAAGGACTGGTGGCATCTCCTCCTCTACTTCTTCTTTCCTCCTCGTTTTCTTTTTCTTCTTTTTCTTCTTCTTCTTCTTCTACTTCTTCTTCTTCTGCTCGAAATTTTGTATATTTGAGTCGAATCTGGGCAAATAAAGAAATAGTGCTTAGGTGTATAATCAATGTTATACAGGGAAAACTTTTGAAAATCATTTTTGATTTTCGAACTATTAGAAGTTAGCCCAATCGTAAGTTAAATGTAGATGTAATTATATTATAATTCTCTCCAATCGTGTATATTCTTCTCAAGAAGCAATGAGCAATCATTACTAAATCAGATGTAAAATTATGATGGGTGTAGGCAAACTAATTTATAACCTTCGAGTCATTTGCCTTTTTCCCCATTCTTCCATCTAACTTCTAACTTTATACCCAAATGCCTCTTCTCCACCCCCACCCCAATACCCACTCACGAATCCCCTTGCCCAATCCATCCTTACTCCCCAGCCCTAGTGCACATACCACTCAGTACTCTTCCATTTTCACATCTTGCAATGCCCTTCGACCCCAAGCCCGCCACTAGGCCTGGCCCTCCTAATCAAATATAATGCGTTAGAGTCTGCCCATTGCATAATGAATACAATATCACTTCTAGCCCCCCAGGGGTCTTACCCCTTGCTTCCATTTACCCTCCCAGGCACCATTGCCTATTCGGGTCACAATTTTACAAGCTGGCCTTGCAATGCTTTTCTGATTGCTTCCGTGGCCATGTTGCAGGGTTGGTAGGGACACATTATAGGAATGGGGTATAAGAGTCTCTTTCTACTTTCTTTGGTATTCTAAAATATTGAACGATAATGTTGTCCACTTACAATATAGTTTTAATAGAATGGATGGTTAGACACACGTTACTACGTACGTAGGCCCCTTTTTCTACCCAAGGAAAATGAATATGTTTCTTTCTATTACCTGATATCCCATCCTCCTTCATCTTGCTCTCTTCTCCTTCTACCCTTCTTGGCTTCCCTCCTGGCCTTCTCACTGGTTCCTCTTCCCAAATACACCTCGCTCTTCTTGTCTACTTCCCTTGTCTGCCAATACCACTTCCTCATGCACCTTTCCCTGTGTATTCTCCAGCAGCACCTTGATTACCCGCACATTGTCCTCTCCTGCTGCTACTGCAGCCAGAATCTCTGTCTATGAGACGTTGTCTCCGTCTGGTGCCTCCGTTACAAATTACCCTTGGATCCAAGAAAGAATATCTTCATTCTATTCCTTTATACTTCTAATTTGGCATCGCTTACTCATAGGCTTCGCCATTTCTAAATACTCATTCCTGGATACTCTTCTCCGGAATGACCTATTCTGTCCCTTATAACTTGATATGAAGAATGATGATGAGTACAAATAAAAACAGATGTCGCAGGCACTAGCTTTGTGTCATTTACCTTTTAATTTCCCTCCAGTATTTAAATATTCATGGGGGCAGAATGCAGACGTTAAGCTTAGGTGCAGTTACATTGCAAATAACACAGCGTTGGCTGAAATCCAGGCAACCCCCCTCCAGTTAACAAAGTAATGACGAAGTGACTATGTACACTTTAAACTTACTCTGCAGCCCAGTGCTCCGTTCAGTTCACATTTGTAAAACCATAAAGAAATGCTCACATAATACGGAACAACACAAATTGCGACCATGGTATACTGCTTTGCCTTTAGAAATAGCTTATAAATTTTTGTGGAACGTCCCACGATTATCACCATATTCTCCATCAATTCCTTCTTTCCTGAACCGAATTCCATCATCTATATCATCCTATTTCGGAACTAACTTTCTTGGGAGACAAAATTAAAGGCAGGCAAATGGAAGGAGCTCATAGGCTTATTTATTTAGGAGAAGAAAAACCCCTTGTTCAATTTTACACCAAGTCTTGTATTTCGTGCGATAATGTTTTGTTTTCTGCTACGGGTTGGTGTAGAGCAAAAGACAGCCATATGTTCGTCCTTCACTTTGTACTATGAGAAACAGTTGTTGGAAAATGTTTGGGGCCAGGGTTTTTAAAGGATTTTCTGCGGTGGTCCCATT
The DNA here is from genome assembly GCA_942159475.1 of Sthenelais limicola. Taxonomy (NCBI): domain Eukaryota; kingdom Metazoa; phylum Annelida; class Polychaeta; order Phyllodocida; family Sigalionidae; genus Sthenelais; species Sthenelais limicola. The sequence goes on from OW804098.1 coordinate 75,292,895, forward strand.
TGGTGATAAGGGAGGTGAATGTTATTGGTTGGGTTAGGGTTTCGGATACAATTTCTACTGGGTGTTTTCCTCGTTGTCAGTTAGTTCTCTAGCTCTCACTTTTTCGATGTCTACCTATTTCTATCACCTTCTGACCCATCTTTCCCTTTTGTCCAACATCCAAAGTTAAAAAGAGCATATTAATCTCGGAACAAATTTCAAATATATTATTGGAAAATCAAGATTATTCTAAGTAAATATAGAACTTTTATGATATAATAATATGAATATGTATATAAAGATGATGCAAATAGGGATACCAATGTGATACAAATAGGGATACCAATATGATACAAATAGGGATAACATACTCAGAATTCCAAAATAAATAATAAGGATGTAAACATAGGCGCCTCTTCGCTCTCAGCATGTGTTTCTTCCACCATGTGCAACTCCTCTAGGTAACTCACTCCACACTCAAGTCAAAACAAAACAAGAGCAGACACTAGCATAACATTCAGTCTACCTTTGTAGTTACTTATGATTGCTCTCCCCTTTGGTCCTGCCAAGAATACCGCTTATTTCCACACCTGCGTCTACTTCTTCAAACAACAATCGTGTAGTGCAAGTTTAGGCTTCTGTTGCACCAACTCTCGTTGGTTGCACAAATACAGTCCAATAACCACAGAATCTGCTTTCGTTCTCCGTGTCCATCTATAGATCCTTCTATCCAATATCCTATTCTTTATTCTTTAATATGCTTCGACTCTCTATACTTCCCTATTGCCTGTCCACCTCCACATTCACCCCGTTTCTCTTACTGATCTCCTTGTTGAACTCCTTCCCTACACTGCCCTTCTTTCCACCCCCATATCTTTCCTGTTCTTCTCTCCTTTAGTTCCTTGCCCTTTCTCTCGGACCCATTTTTTTCTATCACCCGTCGGGTAGTTTTTGTTTTTACAGATGTCCACGGACTTGAGCTCTCGACTGACGAGCTACAAATGAGGAGGGGTGCAAGGGTGGTGGTCCCCATGTCTGAGGTGAAGAGTCAGTGCTGGGAGATGGCGGGGGGGGGGGGGGGGCTGCATGATGTGAACTGGTGGGGGATAGTGGGGAGGGAATGGGAACGTCTTTTTATGATGACTATCAACGATTAATTAACTTTCTTCACATTGAGGCACATTGAGTTTGCAAGAAAGGATAGTTTTGAAACTTGTATTCGGATTTTACTTAACAATAAAAGAAATTGCAAGTTGTTTTAGGCCCTTCTTTTCAATCTCGACTTTCGGATCAGTCCTCGCCAAGAGCATAACTCGAAGGGAATGTTGGGATGTTTACATAATGTTTGTATGTGGCTTCACATGTTGTTAGGGTGGAATATGACCCCACTGTAAATGTATGTTAAACATGTTTTCCACACATCCATCTGACCATGATGAAATGACTGCTGGTGTTAAATAGAACTATCGTGGATTATTTCTGTTGTAATTTACTGTAGATAATTCATTTCTTAATTGGAATGGTTTGTGTATTTTACATTTAGGAGAAATTCTGTCCCCACTATCAATGATCATAAACAGTAACAATATTAATGAACTTTAACCTGTGTCAGAAAATTCACTCGCACCAAATACATATCAATCAAGGGAAATGGAATGTGGTCCATAATGGGTTTCCCAGGAAACATAGCTTTACTGACAGTATGTCAGGTCAAAAGATCAGAGTCAATTCCAGTGTCATAAAAATTACAAATATCAATCAAAGTGAAAGGGTTGACGTCAAAATGCAATAAATATCTGGTGAAGGCGACTGGGTAACATTCTCCCTGTGTTCAAAGCGTCCGCCGTATTTAGACGTTTAATACAATAGCCCTAGGTGAGCTAGGAAACCGAGATGGCACCTAGTGGAGGTTTTTACAACATGGGAATTCTGATATTGATGAGTGGCAACTTCCGGGCTTAATGATTCCCGCGGTACTTTCACTTCCGGTTGGAAAAAGTGCTTCCTTTTCATATTGAAATCTTTCACTTTGTGGCAAAGGTCCAACGAGGCGGACGTGGAGGGGACTTGTGATAGAAGTCACGTTAGAGAGTTACAGTGATTGTTCTCTATCGTAGCTCACTGTTTGAAGTTTCCTATGTTAATTACTCATCATCTGTCAACTTGCATTGCTCTCCTACCATTTAGGTGCATTTTGACTTTTTATAGGGGTCAGTATTAACTACCATTGGGATTTAAGATAGGAGAGACGGAGGCGGTGGGGTAGAAGGGAGGATATGAGGGTTAAGAAATGGCATGTTTCCTCTATTATTTCAAAATGATGGAAGAGTAAGTGTCAGATAGCACAAACTAATGCAGATATGGCAAAATGTTTATAAATGTCCCCTTCTCCGCTCCCACCTTTCCTCCCTCCCATCACGTTAGTGCCACAACAACAGAAAAGATTATTAAAGCAACAGCAGAAAATTATGCCTAGCCCAACTGCTCTGTCATTTTGATGGCCTCTCTTGTTTTCCTTCATTATCTAACGTGTTTGGACTCCAAACACCCTTTTCACTGGAGAGCCTGGGTTCAATATTTATCCAGTAGCCTCTGAACTTTCGGGAGAGCTCGCCTCCACGGCTCCGCAGGGGATTATTAAGGGGACCAGGTGATGTGGACATTAAGTTCTGTCTCTAGGGTTACTCCCGGCATGCCCTGGAGTGGAAAGATGAAGGACATTCTGCTCCTTGCTCCTTCCTGTCTCCCTCCCCATTCTCTCTCCCCTTGCATTGCTTTCCTCTACGAGAAGAAGTTAATGTGCTGCCTTGGTTTTATGAATTGTACCTGTATAATGAGCTGACATGAAACCGTATAATGTGTAGTATTATGAAGCCTCACTTAAAACGCTCCTACCCCTAGCCACAATGTGATTTGACTCAATTCAAGATATATAGATGGATAAAATATATCAATGTGTTAATTATAATATTAGTCCATGCTTTGGTACAAGTAAATCGGAAGTTTCTCAATCGTAGATGGAGAATCACAGTTTTTAAATCAAAAGCAATTATCTTTATTCCTCCTGCTGGACCTTACTTGCACCAATTTTAACCCTATTAATATCAATTCTTTCCCATCTCTCAGATGGCTGTACATTGTTTTAAACGAGTAAATAAAGGCGAGCTATTAGACATATCTCAGTATTTATTTGTTTTTCATTGTGCCATCAATGACCTGGGACATGCAGAACTGATGTGTATCAGCTAATGTCTACTCAATGACTAGATGACTGACCACTAAATGAGTGGCCAATGGGTAGTAAGGTGGATGAGCCATGCCCGGAGATGGTCAGACCATTTTAAAAATTAAATACTGAAAATATTTTGCTCTGTAAGCGAACTTGCCCAGGAACGAGGTGAAGAACGGGAATCCTGGTATGAATATGATCTTTATGATGGCCAAGGCCACACCATGATATAATGAATCCTGGTCAAATAAAAACTGACACCCACAATTCTCTTTTCATATACTACCCGCTCACATTATAAACACTTATCAACTACAAATCGATAAAATCTCCAAACTGTATCTCCATCTTCGTTATTCAGCAATTCTACAATAATGAAAACACTTGTTCACACGGAAACAAAATGGCGCATGAGTGAAACCTCTATAGTATGAGGGAGGGGGGACCCGGGAGGGAGAGAGGGAGCAACAATCTTGGATTAAGCATGAAGCGAATAGAAAGAAGTATTCTACCCCAGGAACTAGCATAAGTCCAGTCGTAACAAGGAACTTTGGTTCTGTCTCAAGTCAAGAGCTCTATAGCAGGAGTTGAAGGGCACTTGGCAGGTCTACTAAGCCCTCAAATGCGATGCTTGACCACGATAGAGGCAGAGGGTGGAGGACGAAGGGATTTATGCAAAATGAACTGTTGAGATAGCCCCCAAGGGCCCTGCTTTCGCGGATTACATGAGAGTATAGGGGTCCATCTGCTTGCTGTGTTCATTGTGCGACCGAACGAAATAGATGGTTTGACTAGATGGCGATTTCACAGGAAATGTCCTGAAACTTATCGCTGAATTAAATTAAATTTAAGCGCATTAAATTGGCCAAATTGACCCAAAGACTTGGTAACGCTAGGATGTACTTCCTTATTCTACCACTTTGCGCATAGAACTTTCCGTTTTACGTTCTTGACATAAAACAACACTAACAGCATTTCCTTATATATAAGTAGTCTTACCTTGCAACAATAACGTCTAAAAATCTCCCCAAATTTACCAACCATAAACCTAAACTAAAGCAAGTTTCGCCGCTCAATTGGCAAAAAGTGCAAATAGGTACTTATGAAAATGGTACTAAAGAAAAAAGTGACAGATTAAACAAAGTGCCTCCCATAGAACCTGTACTACCTTCTACTGGGGTAATTTACTCACGTTCCCCGCAATTTTACTGTCAAACTATGAGAGGAAAATTACAAAATTACAAAAATTGGATTTTAAGATTTCTGCTCGGGCGGGTGCACTGGCTGGGGTTTCTAAGGATTTCATATTGTATTGTTAAGGAGTTTGAGACGAAAGGCAGTAGTGCAGTGCAATTAGCTTGTGCCGGCAGTTAAGGGTTTTATTTCAGAACGATAGGACAAGAGAGCGTTTCTCTATGGTAGCTACTAGTAATGGGGTAAGGATGCAATATTCAGTATTGTACATTTCCAGCAATTACAATCATGACTTGTCAATCAATCACAGCTGGCTTTATAAGCCCCACCCCCAGCGTTTCCGCAGGACCCTAAAATACATCGATCTTTGTGTCTCTTCCTCTTTATCCTCTCATAGTTACCACATACAGCTTGACCAAAAGCTTTTTGTTGTTTTTTTCCTTTCATTTGCAAACAACATTTTTGGCCATTAAATATATCTAAGCGAAACAACGGCATGAAGATGTATGTACATTATTTATATTCGCGCATAGACGGAGGTAAACATGTACCTACATGGTTGTTATGCTCCTTATAAATGCTTATAGTATATCCTAAGTGAGATTAGGGTCATGTGATGACCTTACACCCAACTACTACATTAGCAAGCTTCCCTACGCAGTACGCCCTCCATCTCTAAGCCGATTTGCTATAGAATTAAGTTGGAAATTTTCAATTGCTCCATTTGCGGTCGTGTCATACGCAGGTGGCGTTTGCAAGCAATCCTAAACCCACTTCTGTAGGAGCTAGCTTTTGAATTTAATGCATTCACCACTCTCTAGCTCTCTTTCTCACTTTCCTACTTTTCTCTTCATTCTTCATCCCTCTTGAATCAACTCGTCCAGCTAACACTCTTCCTTAATTTTCTCTCTCCTATCTCTATCTTCATCCCTTATCTCTCTCTCTCCCGATTTCTCATTGCAGTACTGCATCTTCTCGCTCTTTCATGTGCTTCATGGCAATATACTGTAATAATAATAATAATAATTTTCCCATTTTGCCTTTTCAGGTGAGTTCCCAAATGTCTTTTGTAGTGGTACATAACAGGAGGTAGGAAAGACCTTGGTTATCTGGTTAAATTACCTATTGCGTTTCCGTTACTTTATTACTATACCGTCTAATCGGACTACGGAGGAATGAAATAATGGAAAGCATAATATTGGAATGCATTTTTAGGTATGTAATGACTGAAAATATTCTCCTAGTTGTCAAGAGGTATAACTCAACTGACAAAGTAATAATGACCGATATTGAAGGGCTGCTGGGGCCTAATCCCTCGGCTTCGCCTCGGGATTAGGCTTAGACACGGTACCAATAGGCCCGAAATTGAGGCTATTAATAATTCTAGTATCTGGTTAAGGCGGTTATTGCCCCAAGACCGTTCAAGACTGACTAATAAAGAAATGGTAGATCGTTCGGAGACTATACCGTATTCTTGCAAGGGTGCATAATCAGGACAGTGGGAGGAGGGTATGGAAGAAAAACAAAAAATCCATCACACTAAAAGCATATTTCATGCGGCCGGGTGGCTTGGTGACCTCTTGGTTTGAGTTGTTCTTGGTTTGAGTTGCACTTGTGGCAAGCCTTTTCCTTTTGCACCAAGTCTGGTGGGCTGAATTGGAGAAGACAGGGATAGAGAGTAGGAAAATGTTCGGGACACGCGGAGGAAGGAACAGGGCGAATAGCACAAATGGAGTCACAGAAAAAGAAGGGTTAGATCTTGCATAAAACCTCCATTACATAGCCTCCATCGCCATAGAGAATGGGGGAGAAAGAGAAGACCAACAGAAAGAATAACAGATATTAAAAAATGTATATATGGGGGGAGGGGGTGCGCTTACTATAACCCCCTTGCACCACCACCACAGCCATCACCACCAGACCTACTACCACAACGAAGATCGATATGGGACACTTAAATGTGGAACTGTCACTAACAGCCTTAAAGGCATCGGAGGTCAAGTTCTGATCAGCCGAGTGGCTTTCGCCTGTCTGCCTTGTTGTGGGCTGCAGGAGCCAGCAATTCCTCCTTTCACGAGAAGTCTTGTACATATTAGTTATGCAGTTGTGGAGTCGCTATATCTCCACCATTTATCCAGTTTCTATATCCCAAGACAATTTTTTATTTACAATTCTGGGCCCTTAAATTTTATATGAGGAATATATGTAGACACTGGAAATTTATACAAAAGACCGCATACAATGCCGCAGATACTTACGGGATATCATATTTCAAATTCGAACTAAGGTCCTTCAGATTGCGATTGATGTAGGTAGATAAATGCCTTCCAACTTGTCATGTCAAGAACTGCGACTGAAGGACCGCTACATCCTTCTGACTTTGGTCTCTCCTCATCCATTTCTTATGCACCAACCGATATTAGGATCTTATGGAATCAAGGATCGTTTAATAATGACATTCATGTTCTACTGTTGCCCCTTTCTCTATCGCCTTGTGACCTCACGAATAAGGAGCCAGTCTCCATGTTAATTACTCCTTCTCCCCATCGTTTGTCTCTCGCTCTTTTCCCACTTTCTCAATCCTCCGACAGAATAAACAAGCATTCCGACACACAGTTTTAATAATTGGGATCCTATATTTCATTTTATTTTGCCTCATTCCCCTTAGAAGACATTTGGAATGCGTGGATCTCCATCGTCCATGCGTACCCCGTATTTGATGTGTTGTAACAAATATTTGAGGATTAAATCATCATTGCTGTTTTGGATAATTATAAGTATATTAATAGGGAATTTCGAATACCTGGTACATAATTCCTGAACAAACCGTGCATACACACATAGCCACAATAGCAAATCCCTGGAGAAGGGAGAAGTAAGGCAGGACAGTGTGGATGAAAGGACCCACGAATGAAGTATACTGAAAGCAACCTATTTGATAGCAACTCCTTCACCCATTGCCAGCTGTGCTAGCCTAAGCTTGCATGCTGAGGTCACCGCCTTCTCACTTGATGGCAAACGGCTTCAATTGCCTCTGCAAGAATTGCTGCAGCCGCTTGAGCTAGCAAGGAGGGGGAGGAGGAAATGGTGGGGACTGGTTTATCTGAATCCTACATCAGGGCCTGCCCCGTGAAAGTGCAATGTGGAGGCAATAGTGCTTTTGTTCAGGTATTCTGAAGGCTTGATGAGTTGGCCGTGGCTTAGGAAAGAAGAGACTTTTAGTGGTCAGCGTGCGCAGGCTCTTGCTGAAGTCGCTCAACGCACCAGCTCATTGACCTGGGTGGTTCTTATGTTTGTCGAAGGGTGACTATACTAGCCAACACGGACACATCATGCATAGGAAATAAAGATAAGCAGAATAGGACCTGGACAATATTATTAAGGCCCAGAAAATCAATGGCTCGGGGTGCGTCAGGTATAGGAGGCTGAATAAAAGAGCAATCTGCGATGATTGGGGATTTTTGTATCAAGCATGCTCGGCCAATTATTTTCATACGGTGGTGGCGATTAGGTGTAAAGGGTATTTACACTGTTTTGATGACTGGAAATGGGTTTATCTTGAGCTTCTATTCTGTAGAGGCATTTATTAATACATAGGGCACATTCCAATCGATTGTTCAGGGAATAGAGTGTTTTAATTAATTAATTTTTCCCTTTCACCTATTGCCAATGGTTACTAATGGGAGAGGAGAATCCACACATATTTCGTAACAGCCTCTCGTACAGTCTCATAAACTGTAAAATTAAAAGTCTAGTCTAAGGGACCCTCTGGAAGAGCTATGGCTGCCATAGAAGAGGACAAACCCATTTCCAGTGTAATTTATCTTATGTACTGTTTTCTGGAAATAAACAATATACATACATACTGCCAGTTTTACTTAGACGTCAGGAGATAAGGTTGATTACAAATTGACCAAGTGCCAAAAAGCATGGAAAAGAAGGGGACTGTCAACTAAGTTATTGTTAATCTCAGGAATAGATCTTGAATTATATTTCTAGATATGTACTAGATTCTTTGGCGATTTCCAAGGCAATTTACTCCTTCTCCCCATCGTCTTTGGCGATTTTCAAACAAAACTACACTTTAGGGAAATTATTGGTATAGAAATTTAATTTTCTCCCCCCCCCCCCCCGCCCGACACACACACACACCCTGTTTCCTATATAAGTTTTACGATAAAGTTGACAACAATAAGGAGGCGGAAATAAGAAACTGGTGGTATCATGATTTCTAGTTTGGGCCATTAGTCTGTCATGAAACAGAAACAAATCAATTGAAATTCAATAAAAGAGACTGGGAATACTGTAGAGCAACATATAGAAGATGCTTGAAACTATCTTTTGAAAATAAAAACTCATAAATCACTTCATGTACAAGACTGCAAAGAGTGCTTGATAAATATCCTTGACCTATCTCACATTCTAATGCGCACCCAAGGTGTTACCCTGCCTACATTATTATTCGTTTTATCACATGGATATGGAGGAGAAACAGAAAAAGAGAGTGCTAACAGTTTCATGGTCCTGTCACCTCCGTTGTTATGGGGACAAGCACATCATGTCATAGTTGTCATATGTCATGTCAAGTCAATGGTTAGAAGGTGCTATCCGTTCACACCCCTTTCACACTTTGGTGTCTGGGTGCATAAAGAACAGGTGACAATCAGGGCAGCCATGCGTTCTCATATCTCCTCTGACTTAGATGTGTACACACAAGCTACTCACTTATGAATGACTACCTGTTACTCACTGCTTGATTACAACCTGAAAGATTATATAGTCTGATATTCAGCTATCTATCCATCTGGGCGGAAGCGAGCATACAGCAATGTTGAAGCCTTCAACGCTGTGTGTGTGGAAATCGGTGAATACGGTTAAAAGCATGGGGGTATATCAGGAATCAAGTGCAGTACATGATTTGCAAATTTCATGTTTTGTCTTTATTCAATTACTAGCAATTGCATACTATTGGTATTGCTTGATCGTGGGGGATTCCATTCTATTATAAATGATCTGTTTTAATCCTCCTTTAATCATTATATTTAACATTATATTGAGTACGGCCCTATTCCAGTCAAATGAGAAACTATTGGGTAATATGAACATTAGAATGGGTATCGATTTTTGTAATATGATTAGTTTCAATGTTAGTTTCAGTAATACGACAACTCATTCAATAAAAGTACCGGGTATCAAACAATACGTGTTTGAGTCCGGACCCATATACAAATATTGAAACCTGGCAGAACTGCGAATTGCAGACTATTCATTGTTAGACGTCTAGAGGGGTAGAGTCGACCGGCCCTCACACCAGCTCGTCTAGATGTTGAAAGGTGATGCCATCCCCAATCATAAACTATGTTTTACCCTTGATTAACATTGAAGAATGGATGTTTATTTTGATGCTTTTTCACTGTCAAATGGTATTGGCGTTCGGTGCTGTTTGGGAGCCAGCGGTGGATATCTTATATGATATCAGAAGATTTGAATTTTGATTATCTTCTTTCAAATCTACATGTCCTTATGGCCCACAAATACTTTTACCACATGTGTAAGTTATAGTTTTATTCGAAATATAAAAAAAGACAAAATATTAACAAAATTATGGCCCTTTTGGTGCTAACAATAAAAAAAAACATTTTCCCCAATCTCCCTTGAAGAAATAAATATAAATCGAATTGAAGAAATAGATGTATACTCCCAATTCCTTTCTCTAGGAGTCGAATCTGTAGAAAATTCTGTCTTCGTTATGGCACAAACGTAGCCCGTCTGGCGCCAAGCCCAGGCCAAGAAAACATCCCAGCTAGATTGCCTCTCGAAAAGCGCGATTAATTTTCCTGTTGAGTCATCTCGGTATCTGTCAAAATATTTGGCAGTTGGTCTCTGGAAATCTGACATATGCACACACCTATAAGGCCCTCAGTTCAACTGCTGTCATATACTTGAACGGGTATTGAAACTACAAATTCAAAATATAATGGTAGGTGACGGAGGGGAGGAAGGAGGGATGGGAGATAGGGGAAGGTAGCAGTTAGAGGGGAGCGGGTTATTATAAAAAGAGCGAAAGGCTCGCCTTTGTACGGACGCGGTGACAACAGGCATTGACCCAGGAAATGTTGCACACAGGTTGCAGGCTGGTTGCAACAGGGTGGATGATTGCTGCTGTTGGACCTCTTGTACTTTGAGGAGGAGGAGGCGGAGAAGTAGGACAATGTGTGTTATGGCTGGTGCTGGTATTTCTATTACTGTTTGAGTCTTGAGGGTGAGTGCGAGAAGGGGAGGGGGCCGAGGTGCGGGTGGAAGGTTAGGGCTTTTTGCACCAACTGTGTGGGAAAAAGCTACACTTATGGTCAAATGAGACCTTCCCACATCTCCATGCTAAGCTATGCTACTCCCTCTTCATCTCCCTTTCTCATACATCTACTCTCCCTCCCTCTGTTGATCTTTCGTGGCCGGGTAAATGCCTTATTGGTACCCCAGATTTATCTTTTCCTTCATCTCCATCAGTATACCTATAAATTATAATGCATTAAATAACTTATTTAATACGTGATCTATCGTCCCCTTGTCAACTACCCTACTGATCATCCAATATGTCACACCTTCCTATATTTCCACTGTAAATGTCATGTTTTGGGAGAAACACGTTGAGAGAGATAGGAGATGTATGGAAAACGTTGAGATGTATGGAAAACGTCGTCTCATGGTTAACTGTTCACAGTTCTTTATTTTTTTAACATTTTAAAGAAAAAATCATTATTATATCAAATGACTCTTTTTCTGCGTCCCACCCCACCCCCGGCAGCCTCCGACCACTATACCTCAACTCCCCTACTACCTCAAAGGGTCAGACACACGAGCCGCAGCCGGTACTATACCAGTGTGTCGTGCTGGTGTTCCTTGTTATACCAGAGCGTCTGCCTTTCACTTTCACAACCTCCAACGACAATATACATTTGTCTCTTTGTCAAAACACCCTCAACTCCCAGGGTGATATTTTCTATATTTCTTCCGCATCAGTAGGTCTTTCTACCTATATGGGGGCTTTTGCCTCTTTGAGTGCGAAGAGTCAGACAGGGAGTAGGGGGAGAAGGGAGAAGGGCGGGACGAACAAGCGTGCGCCCCATTGCAAAGGACGAATTAGGTATGTGGAGTAATTCCCTACACAGGTTCCTCTCAAATGATTTGTTAAAAAACCTTTGAAATATCATGCACTCATTCCACACCAGTTCATTCTTGTTTCATCTTTTCCTCCAATCATACTAAACAATTCCCCCTCTCCTCTCTCTGCTCTATATTCGGTTCATAATGATATAACCCATAACTGAGTAGAGAGCACCGGACATGGGTGACGTATTTCCTCTTAAACTCTTTCTTTGATTCAAAACACAAACTAGCCCTATTAAAAAAGTCTTAGAGAATTCCTCTCCTCCTTGGTCATCGAAGCAAAGGGTGTGATGATGAGATGGGTGACTGTCTATTAATATCAACTTTTTAAAACTTGCCCCCCCCCCCCCTTCTCCACGCACACACCTGTGACACAGACACATCCCACTGCTTGGGAAACACAACCAGCATGGTAATGCTCTTTGTTAAAAGTTTGCTGCAATGGTGGTGCATGGAAGCGATACAAAATTAAAAGTAAAAAGGATCAAACCAGGCAAACATGTTAGTCTAGACGAAGGTATTGAGATTTTTGAATTTGAAGAGGGAGAGAGAGTGAGAGAGTTGACCGCGGCCAAGTTTTACGACCCTATAAGTGCCCTATACAATCAAGTTGACACACTTAGCAACCAGGTCCTAAACACCCATTCAAATGATCTCTTTCAGCCAAACAACTGCCTCCACCACCACCACCTCTCCCTGCTGCTCCCGACCTCTTCCTCTTTCCGCCAACATTTACCCAACATACACAACTTCAAAAAACAATCTGTTGCTAATAAAACGCCAGTTTCAATGAATAAATTCTCTATCTACATACCTTCATTGCCTTTGGCACTAATGGAATGGGAATATGTGTGAATAGGGCCCCCATACTCTCACTCTATAAGGAATTATGGCCTCAGGGTGAACTGAAAGCCATAAGTCAACCCCATTAGTATTGCATTATCCCTCTCATTATTGTTTTATTGTCAACCTGTGATCAGTGACAGTTAAAGTTTTGATTGAGTTAGGTTGGTATATGAAAAGCTATAGCCTGAGGGGCTTGTGTAGTGTTATTGTGGTAACAAAACTGGCGAGTCTCTCTCCCACCCATACTCTCATTATTTCTGTAGCAATATGAGATGGTGCTGAAAGGAATTTTTAAAAGAATGTGTAGTTTTGATAGACAAAATTCGTTACCTTCATGATCTATTGTGAGAACATGCAATTCACATGGTCGTCATTTATCTCTAATTTTGCAAAACAAGTCTAAGTTTTAATCCATTACCGTATAATTTGCAAAGAGTAGTAGATCTTGTGCATTGATATATATATTCATCAGATGATGAATAATATACTGCTTAAAGCACATATTATAAGTGTATCATGATACTAATAGCAAGAATGGTTCACAAAGTTTTGAGAAAATCTCAAAATATTCTAAAATATGTTCTTCTCCACATGAGCATGTGAGTATTCCATCAGTAAAACACACACATATTATATATATAACAGTACAAGTCATTTATTATAAAACTAAATCCAATTATGTGCCTATCTATAAGAGGCTATAAATCACCGATCACCCTCCGTCCCTTTCGCCAACCTATTAACATAGACACACACCGTCTCATTCTCCTCCTGCTGTATATAAAACTAAATAATCCAACCACCTGTACCACAGGAGCTGGATCAGTATGATCTGATAAGGTACTTTTTATGATTGCCAGACCAGTGTATAACAAACAGAAGTTAAAAGATAAGCATAAATAATGATATGCTGCGGTATCATATTGTAACTTTTATTATAATCACGATTGAGCGATTTAGGACACTATCGGTTCAGAATGTGTATTCAGGTGGGGCAAGATATGGCAAGTAGCAAAAGTGGGAAGGAGTGAGAACCCAGAGAGAAGTAGAAGGAGAGTAAAGAGATACAGACAGGTAGGGTACAACGGTATGAGGCGATAGGATAGAGAAGATTGATAGAACAAAGGGTCAGAAAAACATGAAAGGGAGACAACCGGTGCCATGAGTCAAGTTGGATCAATCAAGAAACAGAAGGTATCTGACAATTAGAATGAAACTATGGACCAGTCTAGGCTCACAGCCTCCCCGATCAGATAATAATATGTCAGTGATTGGACATCTACTGCGCTAGTGCCTTTCCTGGCCATGGACTAGATGTCCTAGTGAGATTCTTATGGCATTTTGCGGTTTACAGCTAGATGCTTTCCCTCAGATTGGAGGGTCTCCCTCAACTCTGAGCCTAGACTGGCAAGGAGAAATTTGAAGACCAAGCGCAGAGATATAAAATTATGAATACCACATCCCTATCCCTACCTATATAGGATCGACGCGGCAGTTTGTAGGAGAATCATAAATGATGCCTAGTAGTAGAGAGATCGCATGAGAATGAATTGGCCACTGCATAATCACCTTCTCCCTTGCTCTCATGATACAGGTGTCTTTTGGGCAGAGTAATTATCAAAGATAGATGAATACTCATCTTTTTATTCCTCTGTCCCACCTGGGCCGACCAGGGATCAGCTGTAGGGACTAAGCACTAATTTTTCAAGGACCTGCCATGTCTGTGCTCTAACTAAATAACTATCTAATATCAGTCTTCCCCATCTAGCCCCTCTTTCTCTCTGTGTCTGTTTCAACCCGAGGAAGTCTACGCATTTTGCATTTGTCAAAACGTCCCATGGTGTACGTTGTTTTTCCAGTTTGTCCGTTATTACATAATATTGCCTATACATCGCTCTTCCCAATGTATAAATATTCCAACAATATCATAAGAGGATCAATTTCCTACATAGTCATTTTATGATTGGAATCTCGTTCACAGAAGAAATTCCCTATTTTTTTTACTATTAAACTTATTCATGCTCGTGTATCATTGACATCAATGATCATTGCCATGTGCATAACTTAGGACGATTGTGAACTCCGTTTGTGACAGCATATACTTAGCAATGAAAAGCTTAGGCATATATTGTATTTTACCATAGAGGTTAAAGATAGTGTTCCCACTTTGAGGGTATAACCCTTATATATATCAAATATTCCCCTTCAAATAACTCATGACAGGATGGGATGTAAAGGGTGCGACAAGGGTGCATGAGGCTCTAGAAAAACATGACCAATTGGTCAAAATTGTTGCGGCTTTGGCCTCTGAAGTGGCGATAAATGGTAAGGGTAAGGGGTTGAAAGGAGTGAACTTTGACCTCACGAAATGCAGGTGAACTGAGGAGGATTATGGACTTGAGCTTGCATGCTACTTCTTGGGGATATACTTGGAAGTTGTGGGGCGTGGAGTGGGGGTGGGGGTGATGCGGTAATTGGTGGAGGTTGTCAAGTGAAACTGCTGTCACACCATTGGAATCGGCGATTTTTAGGCATGGGGGCAGGTTAGGGGACACCTAGGGTCAAACCTATCAGTTTAGTATCAATTGAGAAAGGTGAGAATGTGGAATACGTTAACATATTAAGAACAATAACATAACAACACCCCTCGAACACACAACACACTCCCCAGTATTTCTTTCTTTTACGTTCATGCTTCCTTGTCTCGGAGTAAGTAAAAAATAGATTAGTAGTTATTTTATCAACTGTGCAGCAGATACAATGAAAATAAACTAAGGAATATAAATACACTGTAGATGGATTCATTTTACCTTAAAACTTGGCATGGATGGATGCTCAACGCTAATTATATTTGTTATTTCCACGTTTGGAAAGTCTATTTTTATTCTATTTCCAAATCTATACCCCCAAAAGATTATCTTAATTCATCGAATTGTGATGCATCGATTCAAATATTCAGAAAATCGTTTCCTATCATTCACCCTGTCTATACAAAAGGCACTATGTTGTCCGTCATTAGGTCCGGAAATTAAAGTCCCTTCATTAGCTATAAATTGTCGCTAGTTGTCTGGGGAACAAATGTAAAATTGGACATAAAATGAGCATGAAATATGAATTATAATCGTTATTTTATTTCTGTGATCTTCAAACTGGCAATCGTCTGGACGTGGTATTAAGGTTTAAACAAATGACACGTATGCGGTGGGATAGAGAGGGAGGAGCGTGGGTTAAAAGGGAGAGAGGTTTCAAAAGCGTCTGTCAAAAAGTTCAAATCAACTCTTATATGGCGGGGCAGGTTGTGTTGCTATATTATTAGAGCCGCTAATTTATGTTCATCCGATGCAGAGAGTGAGAGAGAACGTGAGGTTAAATCCAAAATCACCCTGTTCAACCACCCCTACCTTCCCTTCCTTCTAATTGCATAACCAGATCGTTGATATTCAAAATTCCAATGCGCAATGGATATCTATGGATCACCATGGAATAATAATGAAGTCTGTGCTGCGAGGCCGTGTCAGATTTTGAAGCCATTTTTGACTGGTGTCAGAGTTAATGTGGCAATGTATTGTAGTTGTCAGATTCCCTCTTCGCTTGTTGCTGCTATCATTTTGATCTAGACTAGACAGAGGCTTTCTCATCCATTATGACATGAATGTTATTCAAACAATGATATTCAACTAACAATAAGTGTGCTCAAACTGGGAATGAGACACTTAGACAAATAACACAGTTCCAGTCTAGGCTCAGATTTGAGAGAGTCCCTTCAAACAGAGGGAAACTCTATGATTGCAAATAGGTTGAAAATATAAGGTAGGACCTAATCAATTCATCAGGATACCGCTATACTGATCACAAACACCATCACAGCCCCACACACGCAGTCAAACAGTATTATCCACAAAACCACTTTTTCTACACCTTCAACAAATAAAACCGCATTTCACAGAAGGGTGACCAGAAGGAGGAGGCAGGGTTTTTTTCTCTATATTTTTCTCCCCATTTTCCATCACGATGTATTTTCACGGTTGTCAAGAAAAGTTGCGGTTCCCTTTCCCAAGAAGTATAATCATTTTGATCAAGTTATTTTCGCCCGATGAACATTGGGCCCGGCCGTTTGTGGCCACGGTGTTTGGGTGTTCATCTTCCGATCAAATGCTAATACATTGGAAGGGATTTCTTCCTAGTTTATTCATCTTTAATGCTCAGTACGCACCACTTTGCAGTGTCTCAACAAATCATGCCACAGTTACCCGTGGAGTGGAAACGAACACCCTCGGATAAACCCGATGTAAACATATATATTAGAATACATAACATACATAGTGAAATAATAGAAAAGGGACCTTCATAAAAATGCTAACCGTATTCCTGTACTTTAACACAGATATATCAATAATGCAATAATTTCGCCCTCACGCAGCCAAGGGAACGCACAAAATACCACACATTTGTATCACTGAATAAATCAGGCATTGATGTTTATTTGAGTTAAATTTGGTGCGGGGAAGCCAACAGATATCATTCTGAAGAAATTGTCCACTCAAGATAAAGAGGCAAAATGTGCTCACTATAGATTCCTACCACAGAACGGTTAAATTCTGAATGATCTTAGCGGGATTCATTTGATTGAAATTATTGCCAAGCCGAAGATATAACGGTGCAATATTGTTTCGGTTGACGAAATAAATTCCTTGACTATAATAGAAGAGACTGGTAGACGAATTCTGATTTTGAGAGAGACAACAAACAGTTCATAATTTGTACTTTAGCTATAATAATGCTTTCCACCACTGAATTGAGCGCCGCATGGCGGTGGTACTCAGCAACTCGTAGCAATGGCGGCGGTGGCGGCGCCCCAGATATAATATAATTCCCCCCTAAATTTAAAACACATTGGCAAGTCTCAGGTTTCCTTCCATCAATCATATTTTATCGCTGTATGGATCAACGAAGCAACCCACCCCTCTCAGAATGTGGGGGAAATGCTTTCTCGGTAGTGGTAGTAGTAGCTGTAGCTACCCCCACATACTAGAACAATTTCATATCCCACGAATAAATTGTCTCAAAATTATTATTGGAGCATGGTTACAAATCTATGGCTATTTTAGTTTTAGGGCTTGTGCTCCATAACACGCATATTATTTCGGATTTCAATGATTGCGTCCATTTTATTTAATCGTTTACATTACTACCATTGGGAATACGTTACCTTAAATATGACAGACAACTAGCAAATAGCTGCTGTAAATGAAATAGTTCATGCCAAATATTCAAGTTTTTAACCTAGAGAATTATTTTGATATAAAAAAAGTAACACAACATACATATAAATACAGCTTGCTGATGGAAATGTAAATATTTATCATGTTGGAGAAAGTGACGGTGGTAGAGAAACATTATGTCCACGGGGGGAGAAGGTATTTTCGTGTAAGAGAAGCAAGAAAAAATGTAAGAGAGATTGAGGTATGTTTGGATTATGACATCTTGGTGATAAGGATGTGCGTTGAGTTGGGATGAGGAGGAGGGGGTTATCAACAGGAGATGGAAGTTGGGGAGGGAATAGAATCACGACCAGGGTCAGGGGCAAGAGGGCGGAAGTGAGTAATGAAAGGGAGAAATAAGCGAAAACACAAGGTAGCATTAGGTATGTATACATGAAAAAAAGTTGGAGCCTGAGAAAAGGGGATTTAATTTAACATTTTAATTAACTGGACAACCGCGACTGTTTAAGAGGATGATATTTTGTGAGCTCGTGAATTGGCAAAATATGTTATGACTAACGAGTGTCCATTAGTGTATCATATTATTAATACTTTTGTAATTATTTTCTGTGATAAGAAATGCGGAGATAATTCCATTATTGTATGCTCATAAATAATACATAGTTTTGAGAGTCTGGAGCATGAGAAGTAGCTTGGGATGACTAGAAAGTACCCTGGGGGCTACTCCCTCCTATTTGTGTATGTTTCCTACCCAAGAGCTACTCTTGACAATATAAAAAGGTATCTGCGTCGGAGAGAAATTCGTGATAGTCTGTGAGTAGCCTACCTATAAACATGTCTTGCTTGGAGGACTAGGGCCTGCACTCTTGCCTCTGCCTTCTTGTACCTTCTTACCTATCTTACTTGCTCATCTACCTACCCCTACATTTTCATTCCTCAATACCATAGTGAGAATCGCAGCAATATTATTGAAAGACGGCAGGGGCACATCTTTAATACCACGGGTATATATAATAGCAGTGCCATAAACACGAATGATACAAACTAATTCAGAAATGATGCACCAATGAAATATGTGTGTGTTCCAATAGGTTGATATGCCTTTATATATCGCTGATTTACTCAATGTAACACGACCTTACAGATAAATCCTTATCTCAAACACCACTCTCTCAAAGCCTTTTATCAATATACATAACATTCAACAAAAAATACACAACAACATTTCCATTATCACTATCGTACCACCATATAAAATACACTCAAAAGGACAATTACCTCATTTGGGTAAAAGTTGAGGGAAATATATTTATACAAACAACGTGTCATGAATCATTTGGTTATTGCAGACACAAACAAATCCGGTTCATATCAAGTAGATTCTGGGAATTCTAGAGACAGATATGTGGTGTATGTGATATTTACAAGGATCTAGTTTCAATACTTTTTGTGTGAAACGAGAATAATATGGTCGGATCCCTTATGCAATTCTGAAAAATAGATACTCTAGGGAGGGAGGGGGTAATTGAAACAAAAACCTATTCGAGAAGGTAATAATTATTATTGCCAAAACTATATTTTGGTATAGGCAGCAAATTGAACGCTCTATATGATATCTGATTGTTACAAAATAACACGATACAAAAACATGTATTGCCGCCACCACTACAACCCCGACACTTCTGATTACATACAGTAGCAAGTAAGCCCCGAGAAGCTAATAGTTGATTCTATCTAATTCACTCTGCACATGTCAGGTAATGCATTCCGAAAGTATATCATACTTTCCAAATGAATGAAATACCATATTCAATAACCATTTGCATAGGTGAATAGATTTTGGGGATTATTTGTTTGCACTTTTTTGTAAGGACGAAACTGAAACTATGTATCCATTTGATCTCTAAATTACACGGACATTTTGCTGTGAATATAATACCAGTACATCTTGTCTTTGACATAAATAATATTCAGCCATTTCTGTCGGGAAACAAGGCCATCCGTCTCTCTTGTGGATTAATTCCTACCTCAAGCCAGTTATGATAGTGCTCCCTCCATCTATCTGCCTTCCCCTTAGTCCAATCAGCTAAAACAGGTGTTTCTGACAACCACAACTAAACTTCAGTGCTCATATTCCTTTTGTTATTCCTAGTATTATCAAGATCATGATGAAGCCTGATGTCCTATAAATTTGAGTGGATCCTATTAATTCTTCAAAAGTCTCTCATCGTCTTTAGCATTATGCCTCTTTTCAGCTAACACTGGCATACATTCAGTCGCTCGCCTTCATAGCTGTCCTTTGATATTTGGAATTTTCTCAGTGTTCCCTTCTATTGTATCCTCTTTTTAAAAAAAATTATATCCTACAATTTTAGCTGCAATATCTATCAAATCCCTTTTCCTCCCTTGCCCCCCTCCACTTCTTGGATACGCACTCTCGACCCAGTTAAGTACTGCCATCTCTTGTCTCTTCCTCCCTTCCACCATTAACATCCCATTTCATTTTGCTTTGTTCTCTTTCCAATTCACTCGCAGCTATTTCCTTCTCTTTATTTGCCCTTCTTCTCCCCACTCTCTCTCTCTCCGGGTCATCATTATCATTTGCATTACCGTCAGTTCTCCAAAATAAAAATAATCAAAAACATAATGATTACTTCTGTTGGAAGGCATCATCTTTCCAGCGTAATGAGTCAGAATCAAATCCTCAACCAGCAGTTGAAGACAGACTGGAATATAAAGAATCTCTTAATGTAACAAAATTTGATTTTTCATCACTTAATCGGTAACCATAGTTACATACAAATCGGTTGTAGTTCTACTCCGACTGCTCTAAGGTACCATCGCAGCATCTATAGGCAGACAGGTGATGGCAGATATTTGAAATTAAAAGGGGATTTCCAGTAACCATAATCTGTCTCGGAAGAAGAATATAGGATACTGAATGTACACTTCATATAATATAGTACAGTATAGTATAGTATACTAAGCATGTTGAAAGTTAATCCTGTTTCAAGGACCAGCCAGTCCTCTTAGCTCGAGATATCGACCAATTAGCAGTAGCAAATATGACTTCTGAGAGCCAAATTGACTCGAGATAATAGAAAACTGGATGAAATATCTCTCTATAATCAAACTATTGATAGTCTCGAAGATACGTTTCCAACAGGCATATCTCGGTCATATATTCCAATTTCTGGTGACTCCATCATATAACCAGATAAGAATGGTTATAGTTCCTTTTTTTATTACGATTAAGGCCAGTACATTCATAATGTATTATTACTCCACGGATAGTTCGTATATTAGACTACATGTACATATATTTAGAAAAGAAAATTATGATTAACCATATTTTTCTAATGGTACTGAATATTTAATTGCTTATCTATTTTGATGTATTCTCAAATACTCAACTGGGAGTACACAGTAGATATTTTATGTCCAGTTAATGGCTATGACATTGGCGAAGATAAAAAAAACGCGATTCATTTGTTCTTTCATATCAATTTTTCCTCTTACAGTTTAAAATAATTAATATATGCCTATCCTTAGTATGCCCTAACAACACAATATGAACAACCAGCTGTATCCCGAAATATGGCTTCTACAACGGGAAGTATTGCAAAGGCGGCACAAGCTGGAGGAGATTTGGGCTGGTTACTAGGCGCGGCTATAGGATTGCACTAATGGTGCAGAATTTCTCGAGGAGGATGAATCAGACATGATAAAATTATATTAGTTTTCTTTCGAGAAAACTCATTATCTGCTGGAATTTGAAGGAAATGCTCACATCTAGATGAGGCAATATATGTATGTATGTGAGGGTGTGTTGGCTGGTGGCAGTGTGTGGCCGCTGTTTTCGCTGTAACAATTCTGATCATGTAAAGAGCATCCTTCCAAAGGGACGCTGTCGGTGAGGACCTGCATTTTAAACTTAGGTATGAGGCCAGCACAGCTTCCATAATCATATTAAGCCCCTCGCGAACTGCTCGCCCTGGGTTTGTGGATGATGGTGTTGCTAAAATAGGGTACTTGCATTAGAAGCCTAATACTGCGCATTTCTGGCTGATGCAATGTTGCATTACAGGTTTCAATACAATAGCCCGGAGAATGTTAACAGAAATAGTGACAATTAAATTAATACCAGTTGTACATAGGTTGAGTATTGTCATCCGGATCTGGTTCGATTAAAAGTACGTAAAAAGAAGGAAATTAATAGAAGAATAGCGACGTAAACCAAAATTGCATATATATTAATAGTGACCAATAAGCGTGAAAAATAAAATTCAATGTACCTCAATTAACTCAGTTGATACCTTGTACTCTAATTACAACATGTTCCCGAGCTTCCAGGCTTACGCCTTGACCCACATTTGTATCGATGAATACGAATCTCACATGTATGTGAATGCCCTACCTATTTACATTATAAGAATGGCCATGTCTATCTTATCAGAAGCACTATCAGTATATGCATAGGAAATTCACATACCATCGAAAGTCCCCTCATAAAGCTATTGACATATTATATTATCTGGATCAAAAACACTTGGGAACCTTTTGTAAAGTGATTTATAAGGGGCTCCTGAACATCTTAAAAATTTTATATTGGCCTCTAGTTCCTTGATACATTATATCTAGGCTGTATTGCGATTTGTTTTATCGTGTTTAATCTTTTTAATTAAATCATAAATTTACCCTTCAATAAATTATCGGATAAAACTACATGTATTTTTTTCTTAATTATGGGATATGTCTCATGTGTCTAGGTGCAAATCAATGATAAGTAAAATATCGAAACAAATTTAAAAACAATTTTTGTAAGTTATTATTAACATTGTTCGTATGCATATCTTCATATTAACCGTATCAATATAAATTATATATTTTTATGATGGTCTAATGTCTATAACATGTAACAACGTCTCATAAAGAGGAATTAACCCTCTCAATCCAGTTCCTTCTCCTATTACAAAATGACTATAAGTTTAGCATTAATACTACCTCTCACGAGACATTTTGTTACATATTATGCACATTCACTATGCCTAGCTCATTTTTTACATGCTCCACCGACTCCACAACACTACACTCCCGTCAAGTCTTGCCGGTCGACTAATTATTAAAAGTGGATTAGAATCCTCGGCTAGTTGCATTGAGAATGGACTCATATTAGTTGAGCCACCGTATCTGCGAACTATCGTTGAATGAATGACAAGGAGAACGGGGACTGACAAATCTATGAATATTCAGAGTAAGCTTCATCGATCTTTGAATATTATACAGCTTCCACAATGCTTTACATATATAGGAGGGTCGATGAGCGAGGGGAAAGATTGAAATGGAGGTGGTGGAAGAGGAGGAGGAGGTGGAAGAAGAGAATATATGGATATGCGGACCTGACATATTTTATATGTATCGCTTTGAATTATACTCTTGCGGTAATATGGTAAATGTATGAATACACGTAGTAAAAATAGGCACTCTTGCTTCACTCAGCGAGCTTATCTGTTCAATAGAACAAATCCATCATTTCGCTGACTGATTTTTCATTTGTCATTTTTATATTATCAAAGATAGTAGAAGAGTTATCGAGAACTATCATGAGTGAAGTGTAGTAAGCTGTTCACTGCTAGGAATGCAATCCGAGTGTTACACTTGCAATGTTTATCCATTTCTTCGATGAGAGATCTAATCCATTGAAACTAAGTGGTCAGCTGGGGAACCGACTTAATTTCTTAATCTTATCACAGTGCTCTGCACTTTAATAATTATAAGAATTCTATAATGATACCCAGAAGAAAAAGTGAGAAATGTAAAAATTCATTTGATTGTGTTATTTCTATAACAAATCGAATCTTTTGAACGTTTTACTTGTACATCATTTCCTTTCTGTGGAGCGTCCTAGTCTCTTTCCTTGGTAACTGGTAAAGTAAAAATAGCAAATTCTCAAATGGCACCACAATCGGTATGGAAGCTGGGGACGCAAAATTGCTTCACCATCATTCATCCCTTCAGGTTGGAATAATGTATTGGCTAGGGGCACTTATGTCTCGTGGGTATAGGATACAATCTATAAAACTATATTAAAAATATATAACCCTTGAAGGACCACAACACGATACCCACCACACATAGTTCTGTCACTGTTTTGTTGATGAATAAGGAATTCGAATAATGATGTATTAGATTTTCCTTAGTACATTTTACAACAACTTACAACGAGATTAAAGAGATAGTTCAATGGTTATGAAACATAATCAATGGAAGCATTATTTTATCATTGAAACACCATAATTATATGTCAGGGGAAAGTGTGTGAGCAAAAGTGCGGAGCGGGAGGGTAACTGAGAGTGTGGGGGGGGGGGGGGAAGACACACAGAGAAACTGCTCTGCATGCGCATATGATAAAGTGTAAGTGTGGGTGATGTTTACCTTGGTAAACTATGTTGATAACAATGTATAGCCAGCAAATAGTGCAGGCTGACGAGAGGTCAGGCAAGCAGGCGACTGGATAGTGGTACCTGCATCAGAAAACAGACACGAGGATTATTGGGTCAGTCGATAAGCGCTCCATAAGCGTTCCAATTATACATCAGGACCAAACCATATAGAACTCTATACTAAATGCCAATCTATGCATGTAAATGGAGGAATACCATATGGTAATATTATGAAGAACATATATGTGTACTACTATTATTATATTACCATAGTATATATAAAACATATATACATCCACTCATATATATGTTACGGCTCTATATCATAAAAGACATGCACTTTAAAGTGATCGGTAACATTCTTGATGTAGTCCCCAACATAATGCATACAACGTACATATTCATGCACATGTTTATATGTGGGGTATACATGTAACATAATGCTTCCTTCGTACTGCAGTTGTGGGTATATACCAATAAACAATAATATATTTACGCTTTGAATCTGGGGTCATAATAACCGCATGATATTGGTTTGGGATTATAGCGGATGGTATTTTGATGGGATCATAAATAGGGAAACCAATGGCACCTATTCTATAGGTCTATCTGTACAAGTGCATCATTCTGGTTTATGGACTTAGTATTTTAGTCATTGCGGGTACAAGGTGCAACATAGTACATCATTATACAACAATTATGATCATTTATGACACTTTTATATCCTGGAGTATTGTTATTGATTTAAGCATAATGGACAATATTGATAAAATATAATAGTTAACCATTGATTAAAAATAAAAATTTGAAAGCATTGTACTGATTACTAACATCTGTTCCTTTTCTCTTTTCACTACTCAGGTCTTTCAGAGTTTACAAGTAAGTCAGCCTTTCAGTTATCTCCCTACTTATGGTTCTCTCGATCCATTGATTCATTATTTTAGTGCACTCTAATCTCAATAAATGATTTACAATACTATTTATGACGCTCGCTGAATGACAGCCTATGAAGCAACACCTCCTTGATCCAATAACCTTTCACTGTACAATCCTTGATAACACTTCTCTACATCAAAAATAGAACATAGGCAAAACATGTTCTTTTCAACCATGCACGTACGTCGTTTGTGTTTGTTTTAAAGATATTTTCTATTCTCCATATTTTAGTTGTGAGATGGTTGGAATTTTGCAAGTAACTAATCCACTAATTGACTCTGAAAATCGTTTTGTGTAAGCAGTTCACTTCATTCTTAGCACCATTTTAAAAAGAGGTGGTTTAAATACCTAGTAAAATACCGGTAAAATTATACACAGCGAGAAAGGATGGGAGAAGTTGAGAGAAAAGGATATTCCAAGGATAGATTTTGGTCTCGATCCTGGGGTGCAGCACGGATTAGATGGGAAAACGGCCAGTCTTGACGGGGGGCAATCGGCTCACGGCTGTCAGCTACCTCCTTCTCCTCTGACCTGACTGCTCTCCGTTTCTCCTCCGACTGCTCCCGTCGAGATTTTCGGGTCAGTGGATTAGGGGTTTTAGTTAGCCCAGCAAGATTTTTGCCATTTTGTTTAGACACATCAAGCCAAGCTGAGCGAAACTTAAAAAACAACCAACTGATAGAGCTGCAGAGATGGAAAACTGGTAAGCTAGTTGGCTGGAGCGAAATAACGCGAGGTAGCGAGAGAGAGCGAGAGTTCGTGACAGAGGGCCGTTAGGATGCAGGAGTCGGCTGCGATTGGTGAGGCATGAATGTGTAAGCTATTTGAATGCCCCGGCTGCGCTGACCAAAATGACATTGTTGCAAGTTATTGTGGATATCTGGGGAGAGGGGGAAGTGTTGGTGATCCTGACCCCTAGTGGTATTGATTGGCATATTGCTGATCCAACAAGGAGTCACGCATGGCTCTGCACTTGTAGATGGGATCAGTGGTGGGGGTGGAAGAGTGGTGGGGGTTTCGCAGTCATAAAGACCCTCGCTACCACTCGTAAGTCTGTCTGTACCACAGTCACAGTAATAATATGAGGATCGAGTTATTATAGAGCGAATGTTGGTTGCTCAGAGTGCGGGGTGAGGCCATGGAAGGGATTTGAGGGTTGTAATCATTTCGAGTATGGCAAGGTGTGTTGTATAGAGGTTTAATGGGGGGAGGGGGGGGGGGGGCAATATAATAAGGTTTGGTGATACTAGTTCTCCGAAGGATAATTGGATGTAAGGAAGGAAAGTTAAATACAACAAAAGATGAGACCAAAATATTGATTGTAATAGCTAGTGGCTGATCAGCCGATGTATATATTCTCTGAAGTGTGATTAGACCCCTTTATTTTGTAAACCCTTGGGAAAAATGGCAATAAAATGCGAGTCAACAATATATCATAATTTTAGAAACAACAATGGTGACTTTGACTATTGAGCTAAGTGATACATCAAAAGAATTACTACCTGGAAATTGCATGTGTTTGCCAAATAACGACATGTGGGATGGCCACAGGGCTGGGGTGACTGAGGAAGGGGTGGGATGGGGTGGGGAAAATAAACCTATACTAGTCAATATTGTGTTGGAATGTTGGGACTAGTGATTGGGATATTAAGAGGAGGTATGAGAGGAGAAGCTGGCGTTTTAAAGGGCAGTGTTGATAGGGGTGGTATTTACATTGTGAACATAGAGATGTATGGATACTATTTACATGCAATCTGGTGGATGCATTTGTAACTCTTGGTCTATACATTTGCAGTAATAATTGATATTTTAGCATTGGAATTCTTTATTAGATGGGGAGGGGATGGAAGGAGGGAGAGATTAACAACTAGGAGATTAATTTTATTAAATAAGCAGGAAAGTGCAGGTTTCCCTCCACGTTCTTGCTTCTTTTCTGTGCCCATCCTATCCCCTCACTGCCCCTTTATCACCCCACCCCCTCCCCGTCACTTCTCACTCTCACCTCTTTACCCAGCAGCAGAGACGGTCGGTACATGCGATTCCCTCTGATGGCTTTGACCTCGCCACAATGAGGGGGCACAAAATGACCGTGGTCACGCTCGCTAAACAGGTGTCGGAGAGAAGAAGGTGAGACCTTCCTTGGTGACCACTCACCCTGTGCACCAAAGGAGGGCGCTCGTGGTGGACTTTTTGTCCTGCATTGTTATCAAAGTGCGGTGGTAATAATGATGATGGTTACGGTTGTGGAGGGGAGGGAGTTAAGGTCTGGCGAGAAGGAAAGGAAAGATGGTGGAAGAATGTATGCTTGGGGTTAGGAGAATTTTGATTTCTTGCAACCATCACCAAAATCTGTAAAAACCAGGGCACTTATTTGAAAGTTTGAGGCGTCTGTGTTTTTACTGAACTTGCACTTTTTGAAAATCTCACAAGATACAATTAATTAAAGTCTTAATTGGCCGATCAATAGATAACAGGAGTATATTTCCCTGTTGTACAGGAGATAATTTCAACAGCTAAACTAAATACAAGACAGTACTCCAATTTGCTCTGTATTACAAACAAGTAATGGACTGGAACAGGATAACATGGGCTTAACTCTTTCATGTATTCTAAATATGCAGTGGACTCTTACTATGTCACAATTAGTGGGGTAAATTAACCTAGAGAGCTACCCACATCGCAGATTGCGTGCTAGAAATGACCAAAAGTTGACCTTTCCTTTCAAAACAGTACCTCTTGGAGGGACCCTGCCTAAGGGCCAAATATCTTCAGCCTTCATAACTCATCCATACCCAAAACAAAATCCCCTGGACAATAATAACCCCTTCCTTAGATATACCCCCTACCCCATCTCAACTGTCTCACCTTTTATAGAGCCAGGTGTTGGTAAATGAATGCACAGGTGAATCTGTCATCACAGTCCTGAAGAGAGGGGCGTGAAGCGCCTATAGATAGACAGTGGTGTACATTTATATTTGGCCCCATTCGTACATACCCGGGGTCCTTTTCGATGGGCAACATCAGCATGTATTATGATAATGCATCCAAACAAACAGTTTATCACGAGTTTATGAAGACATGGGGGAGAAGTGTGGACCTGGTGAAACGTTCTACTGAATAGCTCAACGGTATCGCCATGAATAAATACTATATTCTCGGTAAAAACTAAATCAATTCATCGTTTGTTTTAATATGTGCCAGAAACAGAAGAAAAGTACTAAGGCATGCCCAAGAAGCACTCTCATCATTTATGATTACTTAATAAATATTAACTTTTCTTCCTCCAATTATCATTTCATATTGAATCCCTGTTTCTATTGGCGGTAAATCTGGCAAGGTAGTTGCATTCAAGTTGAAGCTTAAATGTAGTAAAGCTTCTTCCACCTCACACACCATTATTCCCTACCAGTGGTAGGTCCCTGCTCTTTTGCACAGAGCAAACACTCAGTTAAGGACAGAGTCCACTATGCACATCAGCCGCCTGGGGTCTAAGGTCAAAACTCTTCAGCCTTTATACCACTGATTACATAGTTAAGAAGAGCTTTTCAGGATACCACTTTTAGAGGGTTGATTTCATCACCTGGCTAGCAAAGCCAGTCCATATGGTCTTTATGCCAGGTGCAAGAGCTGTTGCCCACTATAAGTTTAAACCCACATCTAACTCTGTTACCTTATCTCTTAGTTAAAAGGCTAGCTTTAATTAAATTCTTCCTATCTTTTGTCGCTGTACTATTCTACTTGTTAGACTGGTCTTTAACCATTTTTTCTTTTATGGCTGACTTTAGAGATTGCGAATTTAACTCCAATCATTAAGGGATTACTTCACTGTGTATGACTGTTCGAATGTGTGTATATGGTAGGGAGGTTGGTTGCTTTACGCCTTATTATCCTATAGTTTTGTACATATTTTGTCATATCAAGGCGAGAGGATACACACTAACGGGATGCGACACCCTACTCTGTTTGAATGTGGGTCTGTACTTGATACTAATATATGGACGTGCTGTAATGGCGTTCCCAGCATTTACACAGTAACTTTGACATATAACATTATTAAATCACAAGTTTAGATTATGTATGTGTTATCAATCAAGTATCAATTATCAAACCATTTCGCAACCTATCATATATTTTATAGTAATTGTGAAGGAGGCATTTTAAAATCAATGTGAACCAACGCGCCGAATTAAAATATAATTCTTATATTGAACTGTCATATCTAAAATATACTTGGTTTGGGAATGTGATGGTATTAATCCAAGTAATAATCCTAAATGCTATGAACGGACAAATTCAAGCGCCAGCACTAGTAGCCTCGTTTGCTTTCAACGTCCTTTCCATCGAAATTAGATTTTTGTTCACCGATTTAAAAGGTGGTATTTTTGTTTTAAAGCGGAGAGGAAAATAGCTGTAAAAGTTTTCCTCACCAATTGGAGCATAACTCAAAGGTTTGAACAGACTGCTAGCACACGATAGGGCCATTCTAGCTCATTGGGGCCGATAGAAAACGAAAAAGTACCTCTCTTGAACCAAAGACGCATTCTGAAGCGTGTCTACGGCGATGTATTTTTATGGCGACCAGGGTTAATGGGTAGGTGTTAGAGGAGGTGGATAAAGAGAAAGTTACTGTGTAGGAAAGAGAGACCGCAGGATGGACACAGGTCGAGAGCTAGAATACCAGAATAGATGGGACAGAGTGAGACAGAAAGCTTATATTAGCATGGAAATTAAAGTAAAACATCTATGCAATAGGAGAGGATTTAGACTAAACACATTCACGGTCCCAGTGTATACACAAAAAACGGGAAAAGAATACTACTGTATTTGTAAAATAAAATACACATACACTAATCAGACTGTTAGAGCAGGTAGAAGATGGTTATTGACACTCCTCCACCAACCATCGCCCAACTTTTTCCCATTTCCCCCCTCCCGTGTACTTCCCATGCCGCCCCATATTCATAACTGTAACGATACTCTACTTGTTATTGGCGTTATCTGACTCCGTGTATTATTCCCTTTCTCATATGAACAACTTTTCCATTCTCCATAACAGATTTTTTATTGACAACTCGTGCCTCAATTTGAAACAAAACCAGAAAAACTTAGACACCGACTGGAATTTCACTGCACATGTACTTATTTGGGGAGAAGACTGTGAACGTTGATTCTGAGGAAAGGGAAAATAATGATTATCTAGGTTCGTTCAAAAAATAAATATTTAGAAGTATAGCATATTCATAGTATAGCAATATCGATGTAATTTACACTTAAACATACCCTAATGCTGATATATACAATGACATCAATAATTATGAAAACAATATCCCTGTTTTTAGATTTAATTTTTGATAGTTTGATACAAGATGATGAACATGAAGGCGATGGTGAATTGTGCGGCAGGGATGGAGGGAAGGGAAGATCAGGAACAAATTTAAACGAGACAATTGTTGTAGTAAAGATTACCGAATGAAACACAGTCAATGAAAAATGAGAGGCTCTGAAGATCGAGTCTTAAAAACTGCCTGATCATGAGAATTCCAACAGATGTGGAACAACACCTTGTTGAGAGACTTTTTGTATCAAAAAGTGGAGGAGAAAAAATAAAAAGCATAAAAAGCATCATAACAGTGGTGAACAATGGAAAGAATGTTTTTTAACCAGAACCACTTGTCATAAAGGTGTCAGAACGAATGGGTTGTAAAAATGTGAAGTGTATAATAAAAGGTGTGGTCATTAAGCACATTCTTCACTCTCTCCCATTCTGTGTTTCTCTCCTAATTTCTTCCTTTCTCATTTCTCACTTCTATTCATTCCCAATTCCCCCATTTCGGACTTTTCTCTGTCCCTATTTCCTTCATATATTTCATATCATCAATCTCACCACTTGCCATTCTACTTTTAACACCCTGAAATATTTTTCAAATTTATATTATCATCATTCCTTTTAACACCCTATACCACCTTTGGAATTCTAAATTTCCAAACCGATTTCAAATACATTTAATATTATTAAAAGCAGGATTGTACGAATAAATACACCCGTTCAGACATACTTGCCCTTATCCATTACATTTAGGATTTATTCCTTCATTTACCTCCAATGATTTGACGAACAGACACAATAAACTAAACGGGAGTACACCCCTTAATACATATTATTGAGTATGCATTAGAGAGAGGTGGGTCCTACAACCAGAAGGTCTGGCATGTAAGGTACAACGAGGCTTGTTGCAAATACTGTATGTAGCGACAAACAAAGGTATACAGGGTCAACTCCATGGTGTGAACCGTCGTCACGGTACGGACTCAAAGAGTGATGACCGATTGTCCTTGGTGACCATTGTGGGAAAACATTCAGATTTAGTTCATCATTCTAAACCTAGGTGGTGGCCAATATTTAAAAACATGTGTCAAATATTGAAGCTTAATTGTACAGTAGTAGATAATACATCAACAGTTAACCAAATGCCATATTTCTTCTTATAATATCACCGTTTCATAATATCACCATGAGCTAACTAATAATCTTCATACACATTTTCGGAACATCATAATTAGAATTCAATTCCTATATCTCATAGTTAGAGCAGCTGTATGAGCTGAATTGGTAATAAAAAGTTTTTATGAATCAATCCTTTTAACATAAAACACATGAAGTATTTCATTGCCTATTAGGGACCAATCAAAGAATTGTATACCTACTCATCCCTAGCGTTTTACGACATATCAAAAGTTGAATTTACTCTATGATGGCTTCACACAAATCGGTTCTCTGTGAGACTCACTGTCCGTACCTGGCACTTAATCAAATGGATCCTTTTGATCCTAGATATTTATAACAAATACTAAGGCACTTTCATTGTTTAAAAACAGGGTCACATCACCATGGTTGTCATTCGATTACTCTATCTCTGGTTCCAGATGAAAGTTTAGTTTTGCAGCCTCGGGGGGTTTGGCTGGGCGAGTGAGAGAACGTGTGAATGCAGGGACAGGGAAAGTGTGTATGTTTTTCCATAACTTTAATATCTCTTTCCTCCCTTCTGGCTATATAACGCGTTGATGCCGACACGTGGCAGGCCAGAATTGCGCATACATGTACGTGCGCATCGCGAGATCGGCATATCAATATAAATGTGCTTATCGAAACCTTTCCCCTGATTTTCATTAGCAACTCTCATTGCGGTTAAATTTCGTTCATTATTCCCCAAGTTCTTCCTCTGTCAGGTAACATAACAATCCCTAACCTCTCCCATATGGACCTCTCCCTCTACGGCAGTGTATAATTTCACACAATTTCAAACCAGAGTTAATAACTAACGCAGTCCTCACATCTGCCTTTTATTCAAAATATCCTATCCTTTCCACCATCACTCTATCATGCCTTCCTTTCTCCTTCCCCCTCCGTTCTCCACCACCACAGTTATGGCTGCATGCTCACTGCTGCCCCGAGGGCATTTGTTATGCGATGAAGTCGGAGAAAATGTACTGGTACTCAAAACAAGAACCCATAATGTAAATGTACATGGCAATGGGAATAATGGGGGTTGTTGGCTTGGTTGGGTGTTGGAGGCAAGCACAGAGTGTAAGTGGATGAATGAATGAATGAATGAATGAATGAATGAGTGGGGGAGGGTGATTTCCAGGAGACATTTCACCACGTTAGAAATATAACATTTGCATTTTAGAAATACGATTGAGGCCCATTTCACGCAGAATTAAAACATTGCGACCCCAGCCATACATACATATCCATGGAGTAGTGGCTGAACATGCGCTTCACATTTAATTCACTATTTACCCAATTCCCACACTGACTCTCTCCCAGCTCCGACACCGACACCGACGTTTAGCCCAATCAGGCGTATCACTGTATGGCAAGGCTCGATACAGCCCCTGATACCCTACCCCCAGGTGTTTAAAATTCAATATATCTTGATTTTCTCTTCTCCTCTCCTAGCTCTAAGTGGCCTCATGTTTATTCATGAAATCTACATTCTCTTGGTGGTCGCCCCCTACCTGTTTTGCAGATTGACAAGTCTGATAATCCCTCTCATTTACATCCATACAATGATGCATACACACCCCAGCCTGATATTTCAATCATGCATGTTGTATGCAAATTAACCAAAGCAGAGAAGGAGAGATATGGAGGCACGGGTCCATATGGGAGAGGTTAGGGATTGTTATGTTATCGATCAATGAGTATTTCAAGTTGAAACATATTTCTTGTTATTTCAATAAAAACAAATTATTGTGCTAACATTGCTGACTATTAATGATTGCGATAAGAATAAGAATATTGGGGATATTCAAAATGAACACAATTTAACAGAACACAGGTGGCCACAAGTGTATTTTCATTGAGAAAATGGCATGGCTATGTCTGTCAAATATTTTAAAATGTGACACAATTTGCTCAGCTCTCAGATGGATATTATACAAATCAGAAGATTATTTATCATGCTCAACCCACCCATATGCTGACAAAACTCAGGTCCCAAACCCAAGATCTTACACCCAGTTTTCTTTCGCAGGAAAATATGATAAATGTGCTAACGTTAATGAAATAATATACGTTAGTTTACCTTCAAATCCATTCATGTGAACACATGCCCATGCCCGGTGTCTACTTTTCATATACTACTTTGTTTCTCAAGCCTCACCGCTATCTCGTCATTACAATCTCTCGCCCGTTCTTTTTTATTTGCCAATTTTTTCATAATTTCATGATGCCTCACACACACCCCAGCTTTATGCACTGTATCTATTAGTGACTTGATAGCTGATAGTTAGAATGAATGCTGCACGGTTTGTAGTCTATAGCGGGAGATCCATAAGCATCCGAAGGCTTGCGATTGACATTATACAACAGAGCATCCACCTACCACAATGGGCCTTTGTTATATTGTGCATGAATCGCAAGCCTTTGCGATGCCTAGTGGATCTCCCGCTTTAGTAAAATGTATTGATATTAATAACGGAAACCGTGACCATGGGCATGTGCAAGAGAATAACTGCGATATTGAATTGAACTTTTCTGTAAACCAAACCAGCGTCCCAGAGCAAAGGTTACTATACAGATATATGTAATCTTTTAATCCAATGCCATTATAAGCACTAGTCATGGAATTTGTTATGCACTATTGATAAAAACAACAATCACTACATTATACCTCCCCAATAGTCCCCCTCCTTTTTAGATACCAAGGTATCGTCACTGCAATCGGTCTATTGCAATCACTATGACCTTCCACTCCAAAACTAATATCTCCACATTTTTATCATTTCAGATGACGGCGCCGATAATAGTATTGGTTCGGGAGAGGGTACGGCAGATGAGGGGGAATCTGGGGACACAAGAGATGCAAAACGGCAGAAGAAACGTGGCATTTTCCCCAAAGTAGCTACAAACATAATGAGGGCTTGGTTGTTTCAGCATTTATCGGTAAGTTCGATCCCTTTTCTCAAATGTTCTACCTCACCATGATATGTTAGGAAAATATAATAGGATAGTGGGCTGGTCCTTTCTTGGCATTTATTGTATCCTCTATCTACGCCATGATCTTTTCTGAAATATTTCCCGCCCCACCCATGAAATTTCTGCTCTCTGGAAAATGTCCATTCATTGCATAGGCCCCTCCCTATATGCCCCCCCCCCCACACACACACACAGAGCAATTTCTTTACCTAAATCTTGCTTGTGGGCGCCTGGGAGTGTGTGTGTGTTGGGGTGGGGGCAGGAGAGGGGGGTCTGAACACCAATAGGGACGTATTGGTAGCTCTCTTGTGTCAGCCCAGTGAACACAACCATTCCAATTTGGTCCTCCCGATAAGCTCAAGTAACAATGGGGAGATTGACTCTGGCGATAATGCGTGCAGATAGCGAGCAGCGAGCTTGCTGCCGGAGGTGGGTTCGGGGCGGGTCATGTGATGTCGTTATTCTGGCGATGGCGGTGGCGGCGGCGCAGAAGGCGGCGCGGAAACAGAGAGAAGGGGTGAATGGGACAGGTCTCTGTGGATATAGATATATTTGTGGTGGCTGTTGTTGTAGCAGTAGTCTTTTGTAGCCCCCTTGGTGATCACAGGCCTCCTGGGAGCTCTGGAGTGAAGACAAAGATGAAAAAGGAACTGGGGTTGGTTGGAATAGAATAACTATGCTTCATATAGATGACAATGGTAGTATACACCCTCGTAGACATATATGCCCCAGTATATGCCCTACTACTTAATATTAAGATTACCTTACCCTGCACAATAATACTTTCATGGTATGTTAAGTTCTAGACGAATGTGTTAGTATATGTGTAATTAAATTCATGATATTCCTCACATCTAATATCAAGGATAGTTTGTTTTAAGTTAATAATAATGTTGCGATTCACGCCTGGGTGTAGGAAGGTGTTATAAAGGTGCTTAGCGGAATTGGTGTAAGGGGAATGTCTCGAGTGTAACAAAGACAGGAAACATCAAAACCAAACTTAAATGATGGTTATATCGGTTCCACAATGCTAGCAGTATCCCAGGACAGTATCTCATGACTCGGGGCAAAACCCAGCTGACAAGGGATTGTCATGGCAACACGGGCATGCATTTTGCAGCTCTGCAGTGAAGAAAGCAGTCCCACAGTTAGGAGAAAAGCGGGCAGCGACA
This sequence comes from Sthenelais limicola, assembly GCA_942159475.1. Taxonomy (NCBI): domain Eukaryota; kingdom Metazoa; phylum Annelida; class Polychaeta; order Phyllodocida; family Sigalionidae; genus Sthenelais; species Sthenelais limicola. The sequence goes on from OW804098.1 coordinate 75,328,564, forward strand.
AATAGTGGCGAAAAGGGCGGCGGCGGGAAGGGCCAGCCCCTGGTGTGTCGTCTGCGTTGTCTATCTCCAATGGAAATTAAATTCCATTACCGTCTCCAAACAATGAGGAGTAACAATGATCGTGGGTAGGTGGTGGGGGCGGGAGGCGGAGAAGGAAGGAGCCTTACTTTTGTGTTGTGATCTTAACAAGATTATAAACAGGGGATGAAGAAAGGAAAGGAGAAACAATTACTTGGAAGCGCTCTCTTCAATTAGATACATGTCGGTGCAGATAGAAAGCTGAATTTAGCATGAATTCATGACTGCACAAAATCATGAATTAAGAATAGAAACTGGGATACAAGCTTTTAAAAAATGCATGAGTCCTCAACCAAGCGCCAAATTATAGCCTTACCATAGAGTTTCAAGGGCAGTGATGATGGAGGAGGATATGGGAACTGTGGGTGGGGGGCTATTGTTTGAAAATGGGAGAGGGGGCGGGGACAAGAAGGATTCAGATAGACTGTAATACACAATATAATATTCTTATTTTATGATATGCAGTGGAGTACCTACCGTATATATAGCGACCATCTCGATAATGCGACCAACCCTTAATCAAGACCAGACTAGATCAGTTCCAATAAGGAGATAATCTAAGAAAGGATACCATGTGTAGCGTCGCAAGGGTTCCTAGCGTCGCAAGGGTTCCTAGCATGCATAATACGCTCTGATGGCTGGCGTTCCCCACTTGTTGGAGGCAGTTCAGGACGGAAGATTGGCTGACTTTGATTTAGCATAGGCTTATTCATGAAGTCTTATATTTTTGGAGCATTTTCTGGGTCTCAATCATACAGGAAACTATTTGCTATGGGGGAGAAATGATGACAGGAAGAAGTTCCGCTGCGATGTTTACATGGTCGTGGCTTGCGCTTAGGTTGCGCACATGCGTGACTTTCTCAAGAAATGTAGAACTGATACCACAGGGAAGCATTGCAATGCTACACCTCTGAAGCGACCATCCCGCTATGCGACCAAACATTGCTATGTTCCAAAGGTGGTCGCCTAAGCGGGACTCTACCGTAATATCTTCCTAGTAAAAGACAACTGCCGAAGCCGAGCAGAGCCAATAGGCCTATTTCATTTTAGACCTGCTTTCCCTTTTAGTACGTGTATATCAAGGGGTATGAACTCTTTTTTTGTCTATATCCTGACTTTTTTTAACACATGCATGGTCTATCAGGTGGGAAATGGGTGGTAGAACTGGGCAGTGGGTTGAATGAAGAAGAGCGGTGGGAAAGAAAAGAGAAATGTGTTTTATCATATATCAGGCCTGATGTGGTAACCCCGGAGATACGAGAGTCAGATTGACGAGCGGGTATAAAAGATCCTGCAGCTACAGTTACCGCCACACCGAACAAGCGATGATCATTAGTACGCATGTGCAAAACACTACCAACGGACACAAGGCATCTCTAGATCCACATCTCCCCTTGAGGAAACCCCCTCCCCTCCCGGCACTCCCTCTTCCAATCTGACCACACACTTCCCCCCTAAAAACACCTTACCACTATCTCTCCCTCTCCCCATCACCCGACCCCCATTCTGGTCTATTCACTGGGATTTTTTTTTATATTCCTGGCGGGCTAGGACTGCTTGTTCATATGCATTAGGGCATTATAGGTTGCACTTGCCGGTATACAGGCCTGAACAATGCTGCAGTCAGATTTGTTTCATCATGCTCGTCTTCTTCCTGCCGTTTTACACCCATTCCACGTTCTTTTTCACTTTCTAACTTCAATTTGTCCATCTTACTCCTCTTCTTGTTCGTTTTTTACCCGTCTTTCAAACGGCACTTTTCTCCCTGTGGGTTAAAGATACATCTTCCTTGTCAAGTGCAGAACCAAAGTGTGGAGTGGGAGGCTGAGCCATTCTGATGACTCCAATGTTGTGTGGTTTCTAACCAGAGTTTCTTTTACTTTGAAACTCTGAAGTTGCAATTGATAATATTTACAGGAAATGTACAAGTCATGAGGAGGAGTCATTTGGGGTTAGAGAATAGGAAATAAAAGGTAGAATGTGCTGAAGGTGAAATGCTTGGATAAGAGGGTTAGGTTTTCTGACAAAATGACTTGCGCATTGGACTGGGCCAAATCCCCCTTGTATCCAACATGGAAATCTTTGCTCTCGCCTGATTACTGACTCAACTTATATTCCGCCGACCAATTTTCACTATGGGATGTTATAAGCAGGGGGGCTTAAATCCCTCTTTCGCGGAAGATTACTTTCGCGCGCTTTCCTGAATAATAAAGGTGGAGACGGTGGAGGCGGGATCGGTGTTTATACATTGCCTGAGGCAAAAGCAGAGGGCCCCAGCATATTAAATACACCATATATACACACAGAAACCTGGCCTAGCGCAGGAATTGTATGAAAAAGGGAACATTTCCTCATCAGACATATTTATTGCTTTTTGTCGAATAGATTCCTCAGATGATAATGGTTCCCCTCAGATGTAAATAACTTTAGCCACGTTGTATTTTTATTGAAGATTGAAGGATATCATAATGAGTCATGGATATGATGTCCGATCATACATTATCGTAATCACGATGTTAAATTCATTTTAGCTGCTTAAGTTTGTTACAAAAATGTGTTTAATATTTCACTAATACTAGCATTAATAATTTCTAAGATCATGCCTGTGTGGCAGTAGTAACTTGTTAATGCATGACGACAGGAAGCAAAGACTCAGATATTCCTAAGCCTTATGAGTGCAATTTTCATAAAAAATTAAGCACCTTTTAATAGTAATTGCTCCAAAACATGCATGCACTTCAACACACAGCAGGCTGTTAGATTTATCTGTCTTCTGAGACTCTCCTGTTATTTTCTTTTTGTTCTAACTCTATTCATTTAATATCTCCTGCCTCCTTCCAAAATTCTGTTTAATCGAATTTCCTTCTTTCACACATCTTATCTACAAAACCTTTTAATTGCACTAGCATGCAATGATCTCTTAATAATATCTCCCGTTTGCAATGTTTGGTATCTCTCCTCCGCCTTCCCCCTGCCTAACATTACCACCCATACCTCCTGGTCCCCCAGAAAAGCCTGCCTACACGACACCTGTGAAATTAGTAAATATTTCATACCTCAATGCCTCATCGTGTTGTATACTCCTCCCTTATTGGCTCGCCAATACCAATACGCTCGCTACTGTCTCCATAGGCGGGTAGTGACAGGCTTTAACTTAAGCCCCGTGCATATTGTCTCTCCCATTTTGAAATATCGATGAGATCATGTGGATTTTTTTTGTGGTATGATAGGTCAAATGGTGCCACGGGGACTATAAACACTAATAAATCTAAAAAGAAAAGAAACAAACCCAAAACTTAATTTCTAGTTTTTAGTGAAAGCAAACCAACACAGGAGGTGTACACGCATTCATGACACATGTTGTTATCAATAAATTATAGATGGTGCTGGAGAAATGAATACAATATAGTCAATGACAAGTTGTCAATACAACTACTACTATATTTTAACATATAATTATGTCAACACCATGCATACCAGCGACATTATAAGTAATATAAATAATGTTTGCGTGACAGAATCTCACTTGGCCGCGGCCAGAGAAAAGGAACGCTCGTATATAATTTTCCTGACACATTTTCCGACTGTGGGGTGTTAATCATGTGAATTGGTAATGAGTATTTGCTTGGTCTACTCTACTTCAGATCTTCTAATCGTTTCTTCCTAAACATTTCTTAGCATGTACTCTATATTATCAACTGTTAGGGGGTCAATTTGCTCATGCTTCTATCGTTACCAATATTTCGGGATGAGAATGTCAAAAAAAAGGTGTAACACAAATTTTGCATATGAAACTTTAGTAATTTAGCTGGTAAAGCTGGATTGACAACTAGTATATTTCGTCGCCGTAGTGATGTGTTCGCAAAAGAAATTTCAGCACACAAAATACACCTGTCACCTCGACTTCTCCCCACTCAGTATTCCTACTCCCCACTTATCATCTGCCTTTCCTATACACACCCATCTCCCATGTAAATCACACACATTTCTAATGCAAATCACATTAGGGGAAGCCAAGCAAATGGATCCTGAAAACGCCTCACTATCCAATCCATACCATAGAAGGGGATAGTGGGACGCAAGCCAGGCAAGGAAGATATACAGGGGAGGGGGTAGGAGTACCCGTCAACCCCCAGCTTGGTAACATTATAAGGGAAAAGAGCAAGAAATACTACCTTCCCTGGGGAGTTGGTATTACTGCAAAACAATACATGCTAAATTTTACCTCGTTTCCGGGCCACATCGTTAGCCTCGAAGCAATAACATTGGGGCTTGCATAGTTGCTAAGGCAACCAGAGACAACGTCTCGAGAGCAGGGTGTCTGTTTCACTTGGAAATTGCAATATCAATTATTAAGGGTTGCTTTGCTTGAGGTTTCTACTACTTGTGACTTATTTTCATCCTACTCTGCCTCTAGAAAGGAAGGGATGTTGTATTTCATACCTTCAGCTTGAATATCTGGGGATAAAATAAAGTAGATAAACCAGAGAAAGGCACATTAAATGTTAATGTAAATTAATTTCGGAATATGTAATAGCTGATTGGAAAAAAATAAGCTGGATCATCGATGTTTTTCTACACATTGTACGCTTTGTGTAGACTGGCACCAATTATAGTTTGCTCCTTTGGGCAGGCTGAGATTTGATTCCTCCAGTGGAATGACGTTAATATGAATAAAATAGACAAAGCAAAATCAAGTTTACGCTTTGTGCTATATAGACAGACTGCCCAGACCTGATATAGGCTACATGATTATAGACAAGCATAGATGACAATGTGAACTTAGCTAACCCTCGTATGTAACGTTCAACGTCCAATGCAGGAGTGACCTCTTGATGTAAGACGTCTGCTGTGCGAGCTGCTCTATTGTGTTAAAACATCCGGGATTAACTGACCTAGTGCTATGAATGAAGGGTCCTACAGATTTCCCAAAATTCTATTACTACGTTATGCTATATTGATGTTACAACTGTACTAATCTTTAGACTGTGCAGTAAATGACCGAGAAAAAAAATATGTATGTAAAAACGAAGATAAATAGACGAGGGAAGGGAAGAGCATTTGCTGGTACTAGGGTGATATAATGGTTTTTTAGTGTCTCATGTCACTAGCCTGATTTACGAAGCCCAATGGCAGTTGACAGCCAATCCGGCGAAATGCTCCTACAATCCAGGGCCAGATTTTGAGCAATGTTATCAAGCTTGAAGCTAAAATGAAATATAGATATGTGCGTGTGTGTGTGTGGCGGGGGGGGGGGGGGGGGGTGCTGAAGAAAGATGTATACCTCCTCTCTTAACTATTCGATAAAATGGATTTTGGATATTGTCAATATCGAGAAAACATTCAGAAGTTGTTAAGCATTCATAATATATGCCCATATTCAGTGGGACCTCACGTCCTTGTATTTGTATTATTTATTGGTAAATATATTATATTGTCATTTATTTTAACCATATCCTGATAATAGGAAAAAGGGAAAAAGGGAAGCCCCTCAGGTCCACCACGATTCTAATACATCGAACTTGTGGAGAGAACGGGGCAGGGGGAAACTAGCGAGGCGACAGTTTGGTCAACTAAAATGACAGATGAGCACTATCTAAGGTCTTGACCACTAAGAACTGCTACTAAAGCCTGTTGGTCAGTCCACCGGTCAAACAGCTAAGGTCCAGCCAACTGGTCATTCCCAGTCTATACCATGGACCCTCCAGCCTCAACCCTTTAGCCCTGCGATGACTGCTTGTTTATTAGAAGTTAATTTATATCAATAGGGGGATGTAAATCCTCTAGTCTGCGAGAGCGGGTGGGGCTTAACATTGACAGTGGCCCCATACTTGGCGAGGATTTAGCAAATAAAACTCCGACAGTGAACTGCTTCGCCAGCCAATACGGTGTCAGGAGCAGATTGTTGAATTAAGTGAAATTTATTGAGTCTCAGAACTTGGTATTAGGGAGGGATCTTTGGTGAGATGAGGTTCAGGGTGAGACAGAAGGTTGAGGTGGAGAGGAAGAAAGGGAAATACTAGTATTGAGAGACAAAGAGATATTTAGGGAGAGGAGACCGACCCTGAGCGCAATGGGCGGATAGGGACGAAAAAGGGGACTCAATAGTGGGAATGAGATTTCATGGACAGAGTGCAAAAAGATAAATACTTGCAGTGCGATAATAATGGAAGAGTGTTAAAGAGGGATAACCGGACATAATGACATCCATAAACATAATATATATAAATGTATACACATGCATATTCCAACAGAACCGAAATACATACTGACAGTGTTCATTCGATCGATAGGGGGTCCTCTCGGTGCTATTGTCATTGCTTTGGATTCAGAGGACAAACTCCCTGATGAAGCTCTACGGCCTGAAGGGACTAGATACACAGATTTACAAAAGACACTCGATTCTCAGTGATTGATGTAACTTTGGGAAATGGTAGGGAGACGTTAAAACCCAGAGCAGTAGTGAATGAATCTCTCGCTATTGGAGGGGAGGAGAGGTGGATGGTGGGGGAGAGGCTCAGCAGCTTTTGTCTGCTTGCTCGCTGGAGCATTTATCATCCTGATCTCAATAGTCGCGTCCTTTTCCTCCGCCAAAACCTTTTGGTGTTTACCGTCAACTTTCTGATCTCGTATGATGATTGGCTACACATGTGTGATTTATACACGCTATTATAAATATATGTTTTATGAGTTTGTACGCATAAAAGGAACTACTCAGACATGTGTGGAATGACCTAACCCGGAGTTACTCAACGTCATATGGATGAAGTTCTGGTTTGACCAAATCAAGTACCTATAGATCTGAAAATCCCAATTCCCATCAGATAATTAAAATTTGTTGTTAATTTAATGTACATGGGAAGAAATGGTGGACCAGGCACGGTTTAGACTAGAGGACTACCGGTAGGTGAGGACTAGGTGTGCCTCCATGACCTGTGTTTCTGATACTGTGTGATCCCGGGTACACACGTGGCTCATCTTCACATAATTAAGTCTTTGTTTTGTTCTGGTCCATCAACTCAAGTGCTGAATCAGAATTTAAAGTTGTAAATTAACAAATTAGCTCGAGTGGTTCTCCACCATTGAATCTGTATTGAATTTTATTTTGTTTAAATTACTATAGATGCCCTGTCTGTATTGTAGAGAGACTCAAATTTGTAAAATTATAATCTGAAACACTCATACCCCTTTTGTTGTAGACGTTCTTGTACATATTTGACTTTCTAAACCCCCCTCCCCTTCCCCCTACACACGCTTCAACACTGTCCGGTTATACAACGGGTTATCAAATATATATACGAAAGTATTGTTAAAAAGAGGCGTAGAGCAACCCCACCCTCTCCTTGGCTCTCCTTAGCCCCGCCCATCCCCATTCCAACAACACCTTCAGTCAAACACGTTCCTCTTCTTCGCTTATTCCTCATCTGTTCCCTCTTCTCTCTCCCTCCAGCCTTAGAGCTCCAGCCTATGGTCGATAGCCTGCTGGTAGAAACAACTCCAACAGTTTATTCCCTATCCAAAATAATGGCCCTTCACGGCGGCGTCGGACCTAAGTATCATTTACTCCTCCTGCATGCTACCGCCCTTCCCGCCACCTCACCATCACCTCCTCCAGGGTCTCGCTGACCAATATATCTGACCGGCGTGACAGAAATGACTCATTATACCGCCCGTCTCCCGACCAGTCTGTTCAAATACTTCAAATATTTGGTAATTTGGCGCTGGCGAAAAAATAAACAGGGCGGTACACTGGTGGGCAATGTTGCAGAACACTTTATGATAATAGGTGGGAACTGAGGGAAGAGGGGTGAACATGAGCTTGTCCGTTTATAGAGAAGGCCAGTGGGCCCAGGGTACTACGGGTTAGTCATAATTGTAGGACACTTTTGTAATATGAAGTTAAGTAGGATTCTGGAAGCATACTAGTGAATTATACAAATTTAAAAAGTGTTGACTTTTGACTCTATGGCCTCAGCTTTACAATTAGAATGTAAGAACTCGAAATCTTCGTGTTCTCTTTATTCACCTTAGCTCCACTCTTTCTCCTCCTCGTGCTCCTCAGCTACACGTAAGTAGACTCGATCCCACGGGCAGTCAAAATAAACTTTGTCTGGGGGCAGACTCAGATGTTGGAGTGCTCTATGCATTCTATAGCGTTTAGCAAAATATCTCCAAGTGTCAAATTTAAACACAGCCCAGTAGAAACCCAGGAGGGGGTAAAGAGGGATTGCTGGGGAAAAGGTAACTCTAGGAATTGGAAGGAGAACAAGATTAATATTAGTTATCCCACTTTATGGTCTTTTGGATTGAAATTTTTTATGGATTTACTCGCGGGACAGGTTGAATGGATTATTGTACTGCCCATCATGCCTTGACTAAATAGATTTGTGGCGCATTGCGCTCGCAAATAGGGAAACAGAGCATACATAGAGTTCTTGAGGACCAAGCAGACAGAACCAGCTCGAAATGTGTGTCACTATGCAATCACAAACACACTATAAAGAACGAAATTATGTGTTGTTAAAATGGCTCCAACGAGGAAGCAGAATGGAGGAACAAATTACACGTTTCTCTTCTTCCATACGACAGAGCAAGAAAACTGAACTACACCTTCTTCTTTCCCCTTACAAAAAATGGGGAATCCGGAGAAAATGTAGGAGAAATGGAGATAATTCTGAAATTTGATCCTTCCATTTTCCAATTCAACATCCTGGTGACATGGAGAAACACTCCTGGATGGCAGAAGTTGTGAGGTCGAGGTCACGGCTTGTATATTATCCCTCATTTTATACAATACACACGTCTGAGGTATCAGTGTCACTGGGGGAAGATGGACTGAGAACCAGAAAGGGTGTCAGGTTCGTTCCTGAGGTATAAACAATTTAAAGTGCTTCGTGTTTGCCTTTTGCAACTCTTAACAAAAAGGAAAATATTGTATCCACGGAAGAAGGGGTTACAAAGTTATAATACGAGGCTCAGATGATGGAGAAATTTGGGCCATTGCGTATGAATGAATATTTATGAGTGCATGGCACTGATCTTCTGTACAGAAAACTTAAGCTTTTCCAGGAGCACTAGCAAAATCAGTGCGAAGAGATATCCGTGAATATGCAAATGTTAATTACTGTTTCATATATAGAAATATCACAACATTCGCCCCACCCCTCTCTCCCCCAACCCCAGGGTTTCTTTGTAATTTATGGTGTAACAGAAACGCTGTTGAAGTGTTTGGAAAACAATTGTGAATCTGACGATTGAGGTGTTATTAGTTTAGTGATGGCTCCAACATGAAACATAGTGCATTCTGTGGAAGTCCAGATGCCCTTTGTTTGACAACCGTTAAACCATGACTATAGAAGGACTTTTCGACCTAGCTTCCTTGGAAGCAACTCGATTACATAAACGGCAATTGTCTGAAATTCCACAGTGAATATTTCTTCAATAACATAAATAATCAATATATCTTTTCTGTATTGATAGCCGTAAAAACTTGTTAATTCCGACAACGGTTTTTCTATTTAATTATGTCAAGAATTCTTCTCCCTATCACCAGAGTGTCATTTCGAAAAATAGCCCACGACGCATTGCATTTGTGTCTTTATTTGCCCTCACAAGGAACATTAAGAAAGTCATTTAGCTATTCTGTATTAACAATATGTTCCACCCATGAGAGGGTTAGCAATAGACGGAAAGTATTGTTAATTCAGATAATACTCTATAGAAATTCCTCAGTCAGAGGCCGAGTATCAATTTAAGCTTCCTTTTCAAATTTGCTATATATTATATTTGGAAACATTCGCAGTCTTAAATTCAAGATAAAATGCCTTACTATGGCCTAATTAAGTATATTACATTAGTCAGGTAATATAGCACTACACCTACTCTGCCTACATAGTAACATTCCCATAAACCCAAATCAATGTTATAATAATCGCTTTCCCTTCCCCATCCCACTTAACCAAACACACCGCTGTATATCCTTAGGCCCTTTAACTCAAATTATTATTTTCCTTCTCACACTCCCCACCTCGATTCTTCCAAACTCCCAAACACTACCCATCACCAACACTAGAACTCGCATCCATCCATCTAACCTCTCCCCCATCCCTTGGCAAAAGACAAATGACCATGAAACTGACCCTAGGGCTCAACCAAACCGGTATCCCGTCATCCCCCGCGTGCGAACCTGTCAGCCTGTCACTCCCCCTATTGGAACGCTCGCTGTGTTTCCAAATTATATGGTTATTTGTCATCTTTCATGACAAAATGCGAAATAATTTGCAAAAACTTGTCAGGGTCCTAGTTAGCATCAGATGGAGGTTTAGAGAGAATGAAAGAGCACTAGGATGGGGCCACATATCCATGTCTATATGGCTTAGTTAGTATACCGAGGGCTCCGAGTACGGTTGGGTACCAAGGCTCCGGCTTTCTCAGCATTACCATGGGGATAAGTAGTACATATCCTCTTAATATACATGTACATAATGAATTGTATATTGTGGAAAGGTATATAATTAATCTTGGGTTAATTTCATTTAATATGGGTTAAACCGAGATTTGTCATTAAGGAGTTCTCTTTCCGAAAATGTACTTGTGCATTGAATTAAGCGAATTATTATTGGTCTCTTCTTCTATTGTTGTCTTCCCATGGCCGACATTCATTTATTTATAATATCTGAATAATTAATGAATATCAATGTGAATACCAACAATTGAAACTGTATCACTTCCAACAAAATGCATAGTTTCAAGTATCTGTTCGAACAGTTATGAAATCACAACTCTCTGAAAATATATATTATTCCTAATAGTTATGAAATATAAATTAAATATATTATTTTTCAGCATCCTTACCCCTCAGAAGAACAGAAGAAACAGCTTGCTCAGGATACGGGCCTTACAATTCTACAGGTCAACAATTGGTAAGTGCACCAACTATTCTTTTCAACTTACACTTTCATATTATTGGCGTAACGCTATTATATATCATACAGCGCTAATACATGAATCTTGCTATCTTAATCTTAATCTAAGGCCAAGAATGTGTATTTCTTTTTATAACTTTTATGGGTCTTATATCCCTGTGTGTAAACGTGTATCATTCATTAACCAGGGAATTATTCAGTGGGTTAGGTGGTAAGTGCAATAGTTTTTAATGAGAGGAGAGAGGGCTGTTAAGTGGTGGAGTTTGTGGTGGGATATGGGGCATGATCACACCCTTCATGGGTGGTCAAATAGGTGATATAGTTCGGACATGCGGTATCTGTTGTGGCAATCGCTCCCATATATCATATATAGCAGAAGCCTCATTGCATCAAAGTTTGAAATTATTGATCTGTGATCTCAATACATCGAACATCTGTAGCTGTAGGTTATTTTCTTTTATTTCCAATAACCAATCATCTATACTACCAATTCATATATGCAGTAATCAACTTTTCGATATCCTCTCTTCTCTCCCTTTCGACGTGTTCATCTTCACACACTACACCCGCCCTTATAACAGCAATACTGATTATGGTTGGTCTACTTGACCTGGCCCCTAACACAACAATTACCCAACCCCTAATTTCCCTCCTCTTTATCTCTCTATATCTATATCCTAGCCCATATATTACTGACGCAGCATTTGGTCACTAACTAGCATACTGCAACAACATAAGGTGCAAGTGGTTGTGGTTAGAAGCAAGCGGGTTATCGGTAAATGAACAAATTATCAAAGGATAACCTCACCTCCTGATCCTATCAGTTTTATTACTTATACTCAGCTTTATGTTGATTAAAGACAAGGAAGACTTGGAGGTTTGTTTTTTTTTAAAAAAAGAAGAAAATCATTGTAAATTGAAAAAAAGGGCTACTTATTAGTATGCAGCCTACGGTATTCTATCAAGCCTCATTCCAACAAAATGTGAGCGAAAGGTTGGAGGAAAAGACAAGCGAACTTGCAGCGGGGAGAGGGATCAAGAAAAGACTTCGTAATAAATAGATATTAGGTGGTGGTTGTGAGAGAGAAGTAGAAAAGAGGGGCTGTATTGGGTGAAATGGGTGGGAAGTTGTTGTGGGTGGGGTGGGGGGTGTTATATGGGATGGAGGTAAGGGCTGTTAGAAGGAAGGAGAGGGTGTATAGGAGTTTCAAATCGCAGGCACCATTTGCATATAGATTGTAGAGAGAATTACATGGCATTGTCGGTTGGCAGTAATTAGGGCTGTGTCATTCTTTATCAGGCTACATTATAGGAGCAATCCTAGGCAAACTGATGAATTCATGACACGATGTCAGAGCATATAGATAACAATGGGTAGGTAGGTGATAATCGTATCCCCCAGCTCTTGCCATGTAACAACTCTCAGAGAAGGCTTGTCTCTATCGCCCCCCCCCCCCCCCCCCAGCCCCACCCCTCCTCTCTGTCTCATCCTGTCTCCCTTCCCAGAGCTTCGGTTTCTCTCGTTGTCTGCACTCTCTTATTTCCTTGAAATGGCTTGATCCCCTTTTTCGCTAATCCTTTCTATTCTATATAATAAATTCCTTAGCCGCCGCCTCCCAGATATGATTTACTTTTTACACCATTCCTTCCATCCCCAGGCATTGCACCACTATCCCAGCTCCCTGTAGGAGTGCCCCCCCCCCCCCCCACACACACACACACCCTCCCTCCTGCCTGTTCTCAAGGCTCCGTTGGTGAAGGTTTAGCCGAGGTCAGCTATACGCCCTCAGACTCCATATGGTCCCACTTAACGTCCGGCATTCTTTCACTTCTAAATATCACCTAATGACCCTCTCAGGATCAGAGAGCGCACAACTCAACAACGCTCTCAGTTCCAGTCAGTCTGACTGTCTGTCCTTCCTTCCCCACCCCAGTTCCTGTCTCCGTCTCTGTCTGTTTCTCGACCCGTTCTAAAATTATTATGTTTATCATGTATTATGTAATATCCAGTTTTCGCTATTTTGATATTTCACCAGGCCTTCAGCTTTTACTGCTGGGGTAGTATACTACTGTGTCGTTAATGGGGCAACGAGTATGGAATGAGAGGGTGTTCTATTGGAATTTAGCAATGTGCATATAAAATTCAGATTTCGCTTGTGTTTCCCCAAAAGACATCTAAGAAGAACATTCTGATTCATACTTCAAAATCTATCCCAACACTGCAATAGGGGATGCAGACCTTTTAAGGCGCCGCAGAACCAGGCTTTATACCTACAATTTCCTATTCCTCCTTTTATTTCTTCAAAAAAGCAAGGTTTCCGCGTGACCAACCAAAATCTCCTTTCCCTGACTTCTTCGGAACTTTGAGAAAGTTCAGAGAATGCATTCAAAGTCATTCTTCCCCATGTTTCATCTTGCTCTTGTCCTGGCCTCTTCACTCTTTTCCTGCGACCGTTTAAACCCTGATCACATTGCGGATTAGGGACTTTAGTGGCTGTGATCTGAGCCCTGAAGATTGGTGGGATTTTCCTGTTCTCTTTGTTGTCGAATTCTAACCCACGTTGTTGTGGTTTAAAGGGCCCAAGAACATGACACTTGAAGGTTGCAAAGACTGGTTCTCCTCCCCTGAAATACGATACAACGCGGGCGTTTTCATGGCGGCGTCTCACGACGTCATCGCCAGCGCCTTGAACACACCGACAAAACTTGCACTAGTGTCTGGAATGTGGTTGGCTGGGGAGTTTCGTTTTCAAAAAGTAAAGAAATTGCGGCATATGATGTCCGATTAAAAGGGGAATGGATGTATGTTTGGTGAGGCTAGCAGCAAAGTTTTAAAGGTGGGTGGGCTACATTGTATTGCTTGAATTTGTAGCCTGGGGGTGTTCTGAGTGTTTCAATTACAAGCTGGCCCCGTATGGTATAGGCTAGGATGGACAATGTGTCTAAAAAGGTTGAATAAATTCCCGCCCATCAAGTCAAGGAGACGTTTCAGTACTATATGAATTTCTTTTAAAAATATCTTAAAATTCTAAGAATTCATACCGACAGGAAAAACCTTTTACGGGGACAAATTATAGTTCTTTTTGATATAGAGGATTAATCGAGAATATAATTTAAAAGAGGATTAATCGAGAATATAATTTATGTATCGGAATAGATCAGCGGATGAACAAGGGATGGCTCTAGCGGAGATGGTAGAATTTAGAAGAGAAGCCCGGGTTCGGTGGGGTGAGTGGAAGACGAGGGTTGTGTTGTTTGGATGTGGGGGTTGAGAGAGAAGTGGGTGGGAAGGAGGGAACTGTCAGAATGATAAATGACGGACAAGTGTTCGCCCTCACCTCTTAGTGTAGCTGGGGCCACCCTCTCTCTCTCTTTTCCCCTTCTCCTCAGCCTCCAAAGTTACAGTTTCAAATCGGAACCATGCTCTCCAATAACTCTTGCTTCTTGTACCAGTTTTACTCACTCTTCACCGCCTAAAACTTTCTACCTCAGAAGTCTGAACTAAACTGTGACAAATGTCTGAAAGGGGTTCGGTCTTCCTCAAAATGTATGCGTATGCAAATATAATGCCTCATGTGACTTTGGTTTTATGTACATGTTTCGAAGTTTTATTTCAATATTTTCCTAACTAGATTAGCTTTTAAATCGCCTCTTTTTTACTATGAAGAGAATCACTTCACTTTAATCCAAATTGTCTTCAATATGTAGCCAAACCTGCCAAAGGTTCCATCCACAGCTCCCCCCACCCCCCACCCCCCACGCAGACCAAATACCCTTGCGCCATTATCATTTCTCAGTCCACATGAAGCAAGTCCAGAAATTCCTCCAAATCACACGTTCGCCCTTCTCTCTCTCCTAAACGTACCTCCCTCATCCACACTTCTCTGTATACTTCCCAATACCTTACGCATGTAACCAAAACGCCTTCTTCGCAGTAGCTGATAAAATGAAATACCCCCTCAGATAATGCATACCCATGCACAAGGAGAATGAAGTCAGAAGCAACAGGAATACTGAGCCACTCTTCGGAAAAAAGTCATCACGGCGCAACAGATTTTTTCTTTTGAGAGAATCTCCTCCAAGACTGGGACTCTTAGCCCTAGGGGGTGTGTATGGTTGGCGGAGAAAAGGCCTTTAGTCAGAAGACCAAGAGCTTGAGTCATTATGAGAACAGCTCCTAACATATATAGGTCAAGACTCAGAAGAAGAAAAGTTTAGTTCATGTACTCAATGGGGCCAAGTATTATGTGTTGTGGGCTCAGGGAAAAGGGATGAGTCTACTCTGCTCTGGGTGTTTTATCTCGTTCATTTTCCACGCAGAATAACTCGTAATATCGAGCATAACATGAATGCATAAAAAAGAATAATTATTATGAATAAATCAATTCCAATATATTGAGTAAACGATAAAAGTGCATCTTGTTATTTTTAGGAAGATATGTTCACAAATGTTTTCCCTGCTCCTGCTGTGGCTGCATTGTTAATTGATTACCAGTCAGCCCTCGTGAGAAAAGGGTTAAGTACTAATGACCAATAGATATGCAAGGTTCGGGGTCAGTGTAAGGTTAGAGCGGGGTCACATCTAGAATCCCTGGTAACATATGCTGCCTTCACCATTTGTATACTATACCTTATGTCTGGTGTCTTCAAAATAAGACTCTTATACACTGTTTTGTCCGAATTCGTAGGACAATGGCTTCTTTAAAAACGCCTTTACATATAGATATTGTTTCTGTAAGTTATCGACAATACGATGAATATGGACAATTAGCGGGCAGCTTATTCCACAAGTTTTCAGCTTAAAATATCACAAGAAGGCATGATACGAGGAACTAGTCAGCAGCCAGAGATGTACCTTCTTACATTTTATCAACTCTCAAATAGGCAAGTCATTTATCGTAATAATACAAGTACTGTAAGATATTTACAATTCCCCTCTTGACAACACTTTCACATGATAGATAGGTGTAAACAAAAGTCCCCTTTGCCATGGTAACCACAATCTTCTTGGTTACAACCAACGCTTAAGGCTGCAGATATATCAGATAAGGAGGGGTTGTACAACCTGCAAGTAACCTACTTAGATTGGACGTGAACTTGTGATACTTGTATTGGCGCTTTTCCTAATAAAAAAAACACCCCTGAAATATGGTAGTATACAAGAACCCTAGGAGAGAAATAGAAAAATTGCGCTTTTAAGACATGCAAGTATGTTGAAACTATGTAAGGAATGGGAGTTCAGATCAGTCTTATGCCACGTTAAATGCAGCTGAGTTCAATGGAAGTTATTTCAGTGGAATCTATTCTGTTTGTAACAAAGGGACGCCCACAAAGTCTTTCAACCAGCGAATTGTGTTTATTATATTGAAACGTTTGCATCCAAATGCCCGTAAACATGTTCTAAGTGATTTCTTGATGCCTTCAAATTGAGAGTATAATCAGACCTATATATTCAAATCCACTTCAGTAGGGTACTGGCATTTACATTGCCAGCCCAGATGGAACCAACATCCGATGGGTATAAAAGAGAACCGATATTAGTGAACAAAAAAGCCTCAAAGTAAATTCAGATTTACGTTGGGAGTTAGGGGAAGAGAGGGAGATTATTATTGGTAGGCATACGGTTGGGAGATGGTAAAAGGTCAAGGTAGAGACATTGATAATCATAGCCATGTGAGGGCCTGATAAAATAGCCGTGGCCAATCCTACCCTTCATCGGTCTTTTAACATGTGAAGAATCAAGGGGCTCTCTCAAATCCCTATTATTTTAATCAAAAACACATACCTGGCTTTCTCGACGGGTGCTCTTTGGAAAGGTCAGGAGGTATTACCAGAGGGGTGTTTCATGGAAACGTTGACGAAAATAAAAATAAAGATGGGAAATAGCGAAAACTTCTGCCTTACACATTCTGTATAGAGGCTTAACAAAGGCTGCATTCAATAACTGCCTTTCAATTTACATATACACACACTATATATAATATACGGTCTGTATATGTATATTATCGAGAGACCAAGAGATCAAATATAAATATACTATGAGATTTATTAAGCTTTTATTGATAAGTGTCTGCCAAAGGGATCGATTAAAGTGATACCAGTATTTGAACATCACTCCTACAGACAATCCTATCCCTCCCTCCATCTTTCAAAATATCAATAGAAGCAAGATAAACAAGGATAGAATACACGATTAAAAAGGTGAAAAAGAAAATGTAATAAAACAAAAATAAGCCATTCGCCTGATGAGAAGTCCTGAGAGCTAAGGGAGCCATACAGCGCTATGAAAATCAATCTAAAAATGATTCAAGACATAAATACAATCGTGGAGACTCAGTCGCTTGGATAACGACCCTATTGGAGCGGCAGCTGCAACCAGGAGGAGGATGGAGGAAAGTGTGTGTGTGTGAGGGGGAGGGGGGGGGGGTATGTTGTGGGACTTGCTAGGGGGATTTTATAATTTCGGACGCTTAGACCAACAAAGAAGGATGCTAGGGAAATGAGGTTAAAATTAGAGAAAGAATTAAGGTCTGCAGTAGGTCTTTAAAAATTATGGAATTCTTAAGGAGGCCAGAACATTAGCTATCCAAAGGATGGGTGTTCCAGAGATTCTTTGGAGGGAGAATTAAAATAGGTATTATAAATTTAACAAGGAAATCACCCACATCCCCCATCGCCATCGCCATTAGAAAATACGGACGGGTTATATGCTCACAATTGGCATCGAAAAGAGGGGCGGGTGCGGGAGGGGGGAGAGAAAAGAAATGGATCCCACAAAATTAGATAAAACAATTGTTGTGCAGAAATAAGAAAAAAGAGGGAATAAAACAAAAAGTGAACAGTGCCCGATATTTCTTCCAGCGCTTGGAGTGTCAATGTTCATGCAGTATTCAATGACAATGCGAGGCAATACGTTAATTATGAATGAACGACTGCACACAAGCACAAAATATTGCATATTGTCAAGTGCTCAATGCTAAAGCATGTCTTTCTTTTTTAACGACGACGGCGTTGGAATTGGGTAGCGTCTGAATGGGAGAAAATGAAAAGACAGGGACAGGAAAGATGGGAGGAATAGAAAAGAGGGGCGGAAAAGGGAGAGAAGAAAGGGATATGAAAAAGGTGTCCGGAAGTGTTCAAATATCGATCTGCTGAACAATAATCGGTGAATATTCTTTTTAAATCAGTGTGTAGATTATTCGGATGGTTTCCAATCGAGTCACTCGTTACTCCTCGCTCGAAGTTTGTTACTGCAAAACTCATCATCTTAATTCTTTCATCTGTTTCGTTCTATTGCCTAGGCCTTACTGTTTGTTTTCAACGAAGGATGATAACAATGGGTAACCTATGGTTGTCGTCAAGTACAATACCGTTCATGTATCCCATGTATGTATGTGTCTTGATGGCCTGATTCTGGCGTTGATGATTTAACTAAATCAACTATGATTTATTTTTTGATTTATTGGTGTTATATCTTCAGACCCCTCGGCCGTCTAAAACTCACACAGTAAACACATCCTCGCTGTATATAAATAAACGTCGGATTCTAATCCTTAAACGGTTTACTTCTAACACAATATACCAGAGGATCTATTGGTGAAAGGTAATGGTTATTGTGCCTTACTGCAATAGGGCTGATGCACCGAGGCACCCCGAATGGCACCAGCTGGATGATGGTAGCCGTTGGTGCACGGGGAGGAAACCAGAGTGCGTAAATATCATGTGAATATCATCTGAGGTGAGATAGCATGGAGCATGTATGTGTAAACATGGTCCCCTACCTGTCTTACCTGTCCAAGCGTAAACGTCCAGGCTTTGGCTGTGCCTAAAACACAGTGGAATCCGTGGGGAGGTCCAGGAATTTCGGCTAGGGGGTCCTATGCACCTACTCATAAGGATTGATTCGGGCATCCAGATTATATAGAATGTAATGGTCATTAGTCGAGGCTAGTTCCAGAATTTAATATATTTAGATATGGGATTAAATGGAGTGAATGACATTTTGCAAGAACTTTAAACGCGTTTGATTTCTGACACCTCCTATATGAGCCCACCATATATACAGGAGTGATTTGTTGTTGATCCTGGCCTTGTTCCCCGCCTCAGCTTCCCTTCACCATTCACTTTTACATGTTTGATTTGGCAATAGTGGTCATGTATCTACACCACACTGCCAACATTCCTACCAAGCAAAGCAGACCCCCGTACTCTACGTGTGCCCATTCATCCATTATGGAAATCCCCATTGACCGATTTAACTTTTTCATTTTCCTGTTTTGGGTTTGGGTTCATCTATCTAGCTTACATATTCCCGTTATTTAGCTTAGAGTCTATTGGCGATATGTTTTTTGGAGTCTGGTGAAATGGAAGGTTTAGCGAATTTTGGCAAATTTAACTAGTTTCTCTTTGGATAAACATTTGAATCAACCAAATCTGTAGAAATGCGGATAGTGAGTGGACTCGGGGTGAAGGTGGGATATCCCGAGTCCCTGCTGTTTTCGGAAGGCTATGACTCCAGCGAACTCTCGCGGTGGCAGTTAGGACCAGACACCTGAGCTCCTCTACCCCCTACTCTACAGTAAAATATAAATGTCTACATTTTCTTGTTAGGAACCCACGCCTGGAGCAAATCCTGAAATTTCTCCATGATGGGTGAAGCAGGTTATAATTTGTCATCACATTTTTTCGTCTTCTTTTCTAAGATAAAATGCTGGTTATTTTGACTGGTACTATAGGGGTGGGAGTTCAGGCTCCTGACTCACCATCTTTTAGAAACTTCTTTGCCTTCTTTGCACTCTGAATACAACAGACCCTCCCAAACACCTCTCTGTACCCTTCTGCAGATGCCCGAACCCGCAATGTTCATCTCCTGCATTCCGCTTTATGTTATAGACTTGGTGGGGGGCATGGATCTAAGTAGGTGGGGTTATCCTCACCTTCCAATATTCTGGACACAATCTTTACCTCCTCCCGTTCCTTTCCTCCTCATCTGACATTAATCTAAACGTGCCTCCCCGTCCCCCCGCCTCCCCCAACACACACACACACACACTTGCCTCTCCCGTGCACTTTTATTTTGGACATACTTTGTGGGAAAATATGTACCTCACCTCACTTTTGTCCTCACCCGCCCCGCCCCCACCCCACTTATCTAGGCTTTCTCTTCTCCTATCTTCCATCAAAGAACGATTTTCAAAATTATGCCTTAAAGTCAACTCTTGTTTAATAATTTCCAAGTTTATCACAATCGAACCGAGGTCTACTTATTTTCTCGATGACGGAGTGGTGTTTCATAACAACAATCCCAAGAATTTAATTGATGTAGTCCCACCTTATTGATAAATATTGGGTCTAAGCACCATTATTGTTTCATTTACGTGTGATTGATGTGCCTTGTAAACTTGAGGTTCGATCTATAGCCCAATTATTCAGTATTTTGTGTATCGTTACCCTATGATGGGCATCAGTATCAGGGGATTGTGTGTATTAACTTAGAATCAATTTTCTGATGTTGATGATTTCTCACACTTGTGTCTACGGGAACTGCTTTCCACTTTTCTTCCTATCAATAGAGGAGTTGTATGAAGGAGTCTTGTTCATCGGACATTATAATCGGGTCAAACTCTCTAATGTACATTGCAAACTTGTTGCTCCTACCCGCAGTATACAATGTAGGCTTCAGTCGCACTTAACCTTGTTATTATTCCACGAGTGTCAAAAGGGCCATGTCTTCCCCAGTCCCATAAATTACAAAGCTCGCATATCGTTCCAATCAATTTCAAATTATTTGTTTCTCGCCAGATCTCATTGAGACGTGAAAAATTGGTGGATTATAGAATTTAACGCATTTCTCATCCCGCCCCTGCCTTTACTCCAGCTTCACATCTCTTCAAACCTGCTCAATTACATTTGCAAGAATTGAGGTGAAAATAAGAGGAATCTGATTCTTAAGTCTTGAGTTGAATCGATCTTAGAGTACAATATTTCAATCTAAGAATCCGTTGGTGTGAAACAGTTGGATTCTGAGAGAGAACAACATAAACATTTTAATAAGACAACATGCAAGTTTACAACAGTTGTCTCAACAGTTACAACGATGAAAACAACCCTCATTACTTATTTCCCAGAATAAAAATTCCATCTTTCATTTGCACCAGCACGACTGCTCCTCCATACTTCTCTGCTCCTCCTGCTCACTCCCTCAAGAGAGAGCTACCGCCAACCCTGCTCCTGCTCCTTCACGGCAGCGTGTTAGCGCTCCTCCCGAGGGAGTCGTTGACCACATTGCGCTAGCACGGCATTTTACCATTCACTTCCCAAGTGTGACGGACGAGCTACTGCCACTGCCTCCCCTTCCTGTACGCCCATACTCTCATCTCTTTTATACCACCTCCTCCTCCTCCTGGTTCTCTTCGTCCTCTTCCTCAATCCCTCATGCACCTTCTCCGGGTACTTTCTCCTCCATCTCATCATCGTCCTAGATCTGTGTGCTTTTATTCCTTGTCTTCTGTTTCAACTTACACGTTACAGCACCCGTTTAAATCCACGGGGCCCTCTTGATTTTACCCTTTACCTACTTCTAGTTCACCCTTTCATAACCCTTTCAATCCCCGCTGTCTTTTCCTCTACCTTCCTTTCCATTCCTCGTCCGTACAAGCCTTATAACCCCTGTTCCCCCACGACTTCAACACTCTTCTTCGCCTTACCTCCCCTTCCTCCACACCAGCCCTCTAGGGGCCTGGGGTGGGCGGTGGCAGCAGACCTAAGGGGTGATCATTAGCCTCGGTTAGCCATAGCGTTACAGTCATGATCGTGGACACCATTAACTCTGCTGGCTGGCTTAGCCGGGAACCCGCCGATGTCCACTGGTCTCACACCTAACGCCTTTTCAATTCTCCCGTTTGTTTAGAACATGAGGATATGGTATCTGTTTCTATCATCTACGGTATATATCCTTCAATCCTTTGCCCTTCTGGTAATATGGTATTGGAACAAAAATGTAGCGCCTCTATCAAAGACGGTCTAAGGAACTTGGACCATCTTTGCCTCTATGCTCTAATATCTATGTGCGAAGGTAAACTATATATAAAGAATGGGACATGTAAAAAAATACTCGAGATCCGGGTCACAAACTGGCCGACGGTGCTGTGTGGTTTTGGTATGGACGGTCGGCTCTGTTTCATGCCAGTTCAACTTCGGCATATTTTGGTGGAAACTTTCCTGGTGCCAGCGAATTGGGGTATGTAAATGGGCTGAACATGAAAAGAATAATTTGCTCTCCTTTAGTGGAAGGACCTATACTATTTAGAACCCTTTGCGAAAGTGCCCCAAGAACCAGGTGCGTGAATGTCAACGATCAAGGTAGAAAGCAGAAAGCAATGGAGATATAGGAAGAGTGAGAAAGAAGGAAGCAACTGATACTGTGTTAAAATATTTTGACTTGTTGCGATGAGAAAGAACGTCGTTTTTATCATCCAGCAGGCGCAATGAGAATGGGGGCTGTGACGTGTTGTCGTGGGGAAGATGACTGATGACCTTGTCATCATGATGCGCTCCTCCCCTCCGCTTCTGTGTGGAGAGGGGTACGGCGAAATATCATGGGTCCCTCTCATCCACCGACAGAATGATGGACAGATGAATAGACAGCAGGCAGACAGACATATGAACTGACGGACAGACGAGAGATTTTAGGAAGAGACTGTGGATCCAGGGAGCGACAGGGCGATAGAGATGAGGCGGTTAAAGACAGAGATCACAGGGACAAACTAATGAAGAGGGAAATTTAAGGATTGGGGCCAACATACAGTACTCAAGGAATAGAACAAGAAAGAGAGAGTGACCGGGACTGAAAGAGAAGGACAGAGGGTCGTTTTTGATTCGACAGGGTACTAGTGGGTTGGAAGTCTGCCGGTGGCCACGAGTCTCAAACATGTACTACATACAGTATGATGAATGATGCCTCTTGCTGTTCGAGGTCCAACCCTCCCTATTCTCATGTCATTTGCTGTGTTTATGAATGTAAACCTGGAAATTTACACACCGAGATAAGAAGAACCACAGTGGGAGACTCATTGCTAAAATCCATATTACTTCTTTGATGCTGAACAGCTTTATTTCACGAATAAACACCTTGTGGTGGGTGGGCAAGAAATTGGGGATTCCATCTGATACAGTAGGTCGATGCTACCAACATTATAGAAATATTATGTAACTTTTACGCGTCATTCGCAAATGTTGAGTCTAGCAGCTCAGGGTTGAGAGAGTCCCTCCAAACTGAGGGAAAACTTCCCGCTTCAAACCGCAAAATACCATTAGAATCCAGGGTTAGGAAATCCATTTGTGTCTGATCTGAGAGGCTGGATTGGGTAGTGTATGCACGAAATTAGTCGCTTGTAGGGCGAGTATTGCGATACGATACTATCAGGAAGGGAAAATGGAAGGTACAGTGAAAATGGCACAAAGTATAGGAGAAAAGGGGAAAGAGAGACGAGAAGGAGAGTAAGAGTGGAAGGTGCGTCGTCTTGGTAACACCAAACGAGAAGCGTCTTGCAAATAAAAAATAAGGCACCGTTACAGATTAATGATCGGAGTCAGACGCGGTGTACATGAATACAAATCTGTCAATCGGGAGGGAAGGTTTCTGCATGGAAGGAGCTGCAGAGTTTGGCTGGTAAATGTAGGTTGTGTTATAGGAGGTAGTGAATGATAGAGATGGGCGTTTATATGATATGACAGCTTTTCATTTGTCTTCCTCCAATTATGGCTGTGCTGGGGGCTACTTTGGTCAGTTCATCTTGACCTTGGGACGAGGAGCTGCTCACAGATTGCCTGCGTGGTTTTGCCCACCAGCGACTTACCTGACCTGGATAGCTTCTTATATTGCTCTTCTTACTTTCTGATCCTTGTTCCTTTTCGGTCCCTGTGTCGTTCTTCTTTCGTGTATTTTCCATTATACCTTCTTGTTTTTCTCTTGTGGTAATGTTTCCAGCATTCAAGTTACATCATTTTGTTCTCATGTCTATCCTATACCTCGCGTTTTCCCCACTTTTCTCTCTTTCCCTCCATTTTGTTCAATGGCTATAAAATGTTATTTAGTGATTGCACAGTGATTCAATCTTATATAACTTGCTTAATAATGTCCTTTTTTTACTTTCAGGTGAGTGTCTATTCTGATGCTTGTTAGCTTGCCAGTAACACGATGACGGTAGGAAAAAAATAAAAACTTTATGCACGCCTATAAACAAGTAAATCGTATAGATCTATGATATCGTATGAAAATCATATATCTCTAATCGAGATCTTAATATCAATCCGGGAAATGAAAACAGGGAATACGAAGCGAATTAGAATAATGGTAGCGAGGCAATCAGAGAAAAAGAAATAGATAGATCAAGAAACGAGTAGACTGGTAGCTTGGGTGCTGGAGGGTAAGACCCATGAGGAGGTTCCAGAAGGTCAGTAGACCTGAAGGTGAGAGGCTGGAGGCCTTCACAATGGAAGGGAAGGTGATGGGACACGGCGGGGAGGTCAGGTGGAAGGGGGTGCTTATGTAGGTGCGAAAGTGCTGACTTGAATGAATGAT
Source organism: Sthenelais limicola (assembly GCA_942159475.1). Lineage (NCBI taxonomy): Eukaryota > Metazoa > Annelida > Polychaeta > Phyllodocida > Sigalionidae > Sthenelais > Sthenelais limicola. The sequence goes on from OW804098.1 coordinate 75,353,149, forward strand.
GAGCTTGAATTGACCTAGCTATGATCACTAGTCCCACTCCACGCACCCACCCACTTAATTCCTCTTCCCAGAGCTATGGATTCCACTTACAGATTAATTCTAAATCTTCGAATGAAAGATCGGCAAAGTCGGTCCTCGGATAATTTCTTAGAAATGGTAATAAATTATTCCTGGGACAGTGGTAACAGTACTTTCTATTATGTGATTCAAATAATGATAATGATAATGATAGCAATAACAAAATAGTGATATAATGTTGAGGATTGAATCCACATATTCCAAAAACTATGTAGGACGGACAGGTGCTATTCGTCTATAAAAGCAACCAAAACAGAACCATTTATTTTCTACCGACGAACTGAGATGGCAACATCAGTGAATGATAGTCGCAATATATCGTTATTCATACCTCACACTATGAAATCCTCCCCCTTGCCTATATCTCTATCCCACTGCATTGTGACCTTCCCCTACTCCCAATCACCTGCGAGGGCGTAGAAAAGCCAGGTAAATCCCTGTTCTTCTTGACACGCCATTACCCAGTCTGGTTGCAATTAGTGGGCCAGTGTCCATCCTTGTTTATCCCCAACATTGTCATGATTACCCTTACTAAGTCCCCACTGGTAGCCCCTAATAGGCCCCGCCATGGATTAAGCGCTGGTGGGCTGGGCGGAGGAAGATAACTGTCAAGGATCCCCCTCACTTTCTCGCCTGTCGCCTGTCCTCTAGATGTTTCCCACGGATAGTGGAGATTCTGGATATTTAACTGATGCTAATTGGTCCTGCATCTCCATTTCCTCTTCCATGTTGTATAATCATAGTGGAAAACTCCACATTGAAACAGACGGTCCCCATCATGTTATTGGGGTTTACAAATGAACAACTATCTTTGTATCTAAAGGTGAACCCAAGTAAATCCATCTGTAGGTACCGGTAATAGGCCTACCACGATGGCATTTCTTCGAAAATAATATTATATGTAGTCCAGTCTAAATAAATATGGCCAAACAATATAACTGTCCACCACCCAGCAATGCAGCAGATAGAGACCCAGGTTATAATGCAAACCCAAACCTCGGATACAGATCTACTTTAACTCATAAGTTAAGGATGTAACTATATACCGTATTCATGCCAGAATAAAGATTTGTTATTTAAAACGATCTAGCATAGAATCAAGTTCACCTATAGAAGGAGCAGACGCAAAGTCTTTATAAAATAAATTCATACATGTGAGCCGTGGTCAATGTGTCAATCAGTGATCACTCAATGGTCACCGGACTGGTCAGTATTGTGTGTATGATGACTCATGGCACATCAGTGGTCATCAGCTCTTCATTATGCCGCCGCACCGCTGGGCGATAATACAAGTCCACGCGGACACATTTGGCTGGCCAGAAGCGGCGTTGATCCGCAGCTAATGACCTCAGTTCATATCGGCCATCTCATCATTATAGCAACAACTAAGCTGCCCCAGTGATTACGGCCCTATCACTTGCCCATATTACCAGATCTTCACTTATACTACGAGCTGAGTGCTGAAACCCTGATTTGATTGAAGCAAATGTAAAGAGGTAGAACAGAAAGAAAAGCTGAAAAAGAGGACGAAGGGCTGGTGAGCTATTTGGAAGATAACTAGATAGAATATACTGAGTACTCGAGGAGTCAATCCACTAAAAGTAGGAGCTATCTCCGTGAATAATTTGGGTTTTACCAGAAATTATATTTAACATTTTGTTAAGAAAAAACAGGACGAATTGTCAATAATACATGTGAATGTCCTCAGAATAACGAACTGGTGGGAAAAGGTCATGCATTCTAATAACCCCAAGTTAACCGAATGCAAAACTGGAAGCCTGAATGAATATACATACTACACAGATATACAAATGATCAATCAAACGAAAGGATTGTCATTCAAAGATAAACCACAGATGGGGTATCGGTGACGAATATTTATTACACGACCCACCTACTACTTATGTAATCTAGTGATTGGCGAAAATACGTCTGACTCAATCTCCAAATGATTTCCCCGCCATGAATGGAAAAAGCGCTTGCAACATTTTAGGAAGAATGCATACACTCATGATCATCTTGTAAGTTATTGAATTGGGAACAAAATGCACCTTGGGGTCAAAATTTACTTTTAAAGAAAGAAAGAAAGAACCTAGTATTTTCTAGCTAAATATAAGACTCGTCTATTGTAACCGTCGACCTAGTTTGGCTGAGTTTATAGTTTTTTGTTGCCGGGTGGTGGTTCCCTATAATGCAATGTTTTGCCATTCAACCCGTTACAAGGACCTGCAACAATCGCATTCTTGTTCTTTTCTTACATGATGTTATAAACATGTTTTAAGAAGGGAAATAACATCAAATCCGGAATAAAAACCAAATGATGATTTTTAAGGTTGCTGTATTTATTTACAATAGAAACAGAACCAACGTTTCGGTGGCCATTGCACCTTCATCTTGTGGGATTGCTTGCACACTTAATTGTTTGAAATTGGACTTCGTTTTGGATAATCCATTGCGAATGTTACATGTTATGAAACCCTAGAGACCTTTACAAGATCAGAATACCTCACGTTGGCTGATTTTAGGTTTTATAACTCGTGAGATTAGGAGCCAATGGGTGTTGAGGAAGCAATAAGAAGCTTAGTGACCACGCCCATCTCTTTCTTTTCTCTTCTCTCTCTAGGACCATTGTAAAGCCAGGCTATGAGGACATATTATCTCCAATACCTAGACCATGAGACTTTTTGCGACGAGTTTCTTTCATAATACCCCTGCTATATAATAACCATTAAAAAGATCTTCTAATAATTATGCTTAAAACTGCTGTGGGGGGAATTATTTTTGTCATATTTTGTCCTGTCAGAAAATTATCTTCCCCTGTCATCAAATTAATCCAACGCCCCGCATGCAAGATGGTAATTATTGGTCTTGGGTCTCATTGCTGGGACGGAGGGGCTGAATTGTCATCTCTGGTCAGAGATTTGATACCAGGGGTGTAAATGACATGGTGTGAAGGGGTTTTGTGCATTGTGGGGTGGCCGCACCTAGATGGGCTGGGGTATGATCCCCCATTATAGGGTGGGTTGATTGCAGGGGAGTAACCCCAGGGGGTACCTTTGTAGTTCTCTAAGCTCTGAGGGAATAAGAAACAATGGGGTTGACTGGATAGCGCTTGATTATATGGTAAGCATATGGGAGTTATTTTGTTGTCATACGTTAGGTGTGTATATTTAGACGGTCTGAAAGGATTATTAGTACAAAGGAGGAAATAATACGCAAACCACAAAAAGAGCAACAGCTGAACCTGGGATTGACTCGACCAAGGCTTTCTCTTACAGTAGTAAAGTATATTTACATTTAATGTAGTTTAAAATTTTAATCCTATCCATTCAAGTTTTAAACCTATCCATCCTATTTCGGAAATTTTCATCCCATTCTTGACTTTCTCATACACGTGGGGAAATTTGAATTGGTTGTTCATAAGCAATTGTCTGAAGCAAGAGGGAGAAGGAAGTTGCAGGCTAGATTTGCGTTTGTATTTCGGACAAATATATATTTTCTGCCCATCAATCTGATAGTTCTGTCTCCTCTCATGCCACGATTTCCTGTCTTTTCTGTTCTCTGCCTTCTGAATCACTTGAATTATATCGTCTTCAATGGGATGCGACAATGCGTGCTAATGTGCTTTCAATTTGGTGTGGATTTGTGTTAGGTGAAAGTGGCCGGGCCTACTTTTCTGCGGACACTGGTGGCGGACACATCATCCGTCAGCTGTGTTAGTGCCAGAAAATGAGCCTGTCCCCAACGAGCGCTCCCATGTGAGTACTCCCCGGGCTTTTGCGCCCCGTGACTGCTGCTCCTTCCTAAATAACCCCCTCCCCATGAACACACACACTAACACTACACCCAAAGGGGTTGCCTCCCTCTTCCACTCCCCTTTTGGCCTCGAACCCCTCTTCTTGGACTCTCATTGTGGCCAGGTTCGCCCTATAGGGAGACCCCAAAAGGCCAGTTACTGTCTCAATTGCACTATATGCGCCAGAATGGATTCCCTGTGTATACACTGGCATGAATAGCTCTGTCTGCCAATAAAATGTATAACAGGGATTTCATACCAAATTTCTTGAACTCACTCACTCAATCACACTTGTTTCTGTGTTAGGTTCGCGGTTCCCTTAAAAAAGACTGAAAATTCCTTCACTCCCTATAGAATAGTATAAGAATAGGGCATAATAAGTAACGTCTTTTACAGAGCCTAAGCAAGAAAAACTATTTATGAGTCATGTATTAAGCTTAATTTGGAGATGGGCCTAAAGGGATTGGGGAGCGAGTTTAGAGTAGGCCATCAAAAAAAGACCTACCCCAATCCGCTGGGAAGATATAGTGTTTGCCCTAAAAACAAATGTGTCCAGGCCTTTGGGGAGCATGTTGAAGTTTCCTCCTGGTATTAGGTTGCTTATGATCGCCAATACTACTCTCCATCCTGGGTGAAACTTCACACCCTCCTTGCCCTGGGGTAAATAAACCTTTTGATGATTTAAGGAAATGGAACATTTACCCCTAATATTTGACTTTCTCTCATACCACCCAATTTGCTTTCCAGTCACATCCATCCCACAGTTGACTGGTTGTTCCCCTAGGTCCCTTTCTTCAAGGGTTACATGTTCTATGTTTTGTAGGTATGCTTTCCCTCTATACCTTCGTTAAATTTTATTTTATTTTGATATTATTTTCAACAGACAGTATTTCATTCATATATTGGATTCCTTTGCACTTGTGAGCAACTATTGTAATTTATATCATATATTGGAAGTCATATTAATCATCATGGGTTTCCCAATCAACATGGGTAATTAATGAAACTGAAAGAGCAGAACCTTCACCAGATAGCAACAACTTCCACCTAAACTTGCAGTTTTCTTCTCATGAAATAACTTTTTAAAACAAATCAAATGCCAATGAACAATGAAATGGGCTATGTTGTCGGGGATGAATGAAGATGAGGGGAAAGAAAAAGAAGGAACTCAGTCAGAAAATGGTTTGATTTTTATGTGCAGTTAGTTCTTGTTTCCAATGAAAGGATCCAACTTGTTCTAGTATGTTTTGCGCTATTGCTATCTCGAGTTTCCCTCCCTCCAATCCGGCTCAGCTGTTCCCTTGGACCTCTAGTAACCCCGAGCTCGGCTCAAACAGCTGGGGACACCCGGTGTTGGGCGAAAATGCCACCATGCCTTCTCCTCATTCCACCATAATTTACATTTTATAGTTCTTCCTTACTTTCGTTTATTCTTTCTCTGTCTGTATCTCTAGACCTCCTTTGTCCTCTTCCTTTCCTGTTTTCTGTCACTCTTTTCGCCTCTTCTCCCGCACTGCAAATATTGACCTCTGACCCCCGGCGTTTACTCTTTTTCGGACTTGATTCATAAAGGCACCAGTGCAGCACATGTACCGTGTGATCCTAAGAGATGCTGAAGAGGAAAGCTACATCACGATCTGGGAAAATTAAATGTACAGATCTAGAGAATGGCGCTGTACGTAGGAAAAAGGATGTGGATAGTTACCACGTTGGTGGTGTTGGGTTTGGGGGACGTATCCCTCGCTCCCAGGACTAGTAGTACTACTTCTAATTCTACAACCTCACACCACCGGGGCTGGGTAACAGTTGTTTGGGCCTCATTTTCCCAGCCATTCAACTGTGGGCAGCAAGATAGCCTTAGACCTCACGGACGAGCAAATGGCTTTTTCTCGCAAGAGCGGCTGCTTTTTCAATTTCTGTGTCCACAGAGGTCTATAAGGCCTTCAAATTGTTCCCAGTTAGAGCTTTCAATATGTGCAAGAAGGCGCGGCACTGGATTATGGGGGAGAGGGGAGAGAGAGAGAGAGAGAGAGAGAGAGAGAGAGAGAGAGAGAGAGAGAGAGAGAGAGAGAATAAAATGGAAAAGTATGTGTTGGGCCAAATAGAAGGGCAGTGACAACAAAAACCAAGAGAATATAATGTATTTAATTATGAAATAATGTAAGTAGGGAACGCAGAGGGAACAGATCATTCCTGGAAAATGTAAGAGGGACAAGAGTCCATAGTAAGTTGAATGACTGGCCTGGAAAAGGATGTATTCATACACAGTCATACGCATGCATAAACACAAAAAAATACCTTGGGCGGCAATGTTCGGTAGCTTTTAGTTAGGGGCGGTAAAGGCTGCTCAGAAAAGTGGCCATAGCCTCACCCTGACTGCAGAGGCCAGAGGAGCTTTGGGCCCTTTCCCATGAAAGCCCGGTCACAATCGCCCCCAAGGCAAAACGCCAGTATTGAGGCCGAATATAGTGAGGCCCTGGGGATCAACCGAGAATTTGGATCGGTTCCGAAAACGGCCGCTGTATGGCGCAGTAGAGCATGGTTGATATGAGTAAGAGAAGTTTTTCACCCTTTTCCCATTAGTTGATGTCCTTTTCCGGTATGTGAATTGGATTTCTTACTAAATAAAAGAAATACAGATTTGTATTGGAGCGGTGAATACATCTCACTTTCAGTTATGTATACGTCAGTCCAGTTGTGGGTGCTTGCTTCCTATAGTATATACAGTGGATTCTTTGGCATAAAGAAGGGGAAATAATATCTTATATATCTTTTGCTAAGTAAATGTTTAATGACCAACGACCTAATCCTTACAAAGAACGCGTATAAACGAGAGCAAGATGTGTCATTTTATGGGATACACTATCTAGGCATTCCGCCGAATACACAACAAGTATTCATATAGAGAGAGAATGAGTTTTCAGTTCTTGGATATATATAATGACATCTGATAGATGATTGACAAGGTATTTGATTATGTAAAACCTTAAGTTGGGTGTATATATTCGCAATGACAAATGAAAAGTGTAATATCTGAGGACGAAACTCGCAAAATGTGTTCAAATTAGAATCGTATTGGACATAACTGCGATGGATAACAAATGATGCATACTTCCGGAGACTATGGAAGATGGTAATGAAGAGAGAATGAGGTGTGTAGTGAAAGTGGGAATGGGGAGGGGGGGGGGGGCGAGGGTGCAAGGAAGCAAAGAGAGGTAGGTGCACGACAGAGTGAATTAGGTGCGAATTCCCATAGTGTTGGGCAGTGCCTAGATTTTCATTATATCTTCATTATACTTGCCTCGGAGCAAGCAATAATTTCCGTATGCGTCAATCAGATAACTGATGAACCAAACTCAGGATAGGAGAATTTATCCTATTTTCTGCTTGTCTCTGGTCTCATTGCTCCTACGAGTTGCCTCTAAAGAATAGAGGAGCTGTGTGAAAGCACGAGTGGGTAGCAGACGTCCAGGAAATTCTAGGGACTGCAATGTGAATTATTTCCAAATCACTATGCTACAGACGTGCATATGAAATATAAATACTAAATGTTGGTTGATTTTTGAGAATACATTTAGTTGAATTTAGAATTCATACGATCGGCAATGGAGCTTTCGCTGGGGGAGAAAGTACCCCCGGTCACGATGTACTATGTTGGGGAATTATTTGTGATTCAAAATTTTAATATCAAGTAAAGAGATTAGCATAGAGCAAGAGAAGAAGTCTTATTTCATTACAGTTAAATGGGAAAAACAGACAGAGATGCAGGGACCGAGCGAGACACAAAGAACGATAAGGGTGGAGGGATTTACAAACTGCTGTTTGCAATCGGACACATTTGAATGGTTTTCCTGATCAGAGAGGGTGGGAAGGGAGAGGGTGGAGAGGGAGAGAGAGCGCGCAGATTCTGATAGGGGGAGCACAGAGGGAGAACTGACACAGGCCATGCTTCCAATGGATCCACTCTGAAAGGCTTATCTCTTTCCGTGTTGGGAGCTTGTATTAGTACCAATGGGGTCATGTCCAATAGATGTTTTGTCCTCCTATCTATTGTTATTGGGGGGTGTAGGTGGGTTGGGGGGGGGGGGGGGGGTTGCTCGGTAGGATAGAATATTCCCCATTGGTTATTTCACTCCACTTGAAAGAATCGGACATAATATGAAGCACTGAAAATACTTTCATAATGATAACCATTTCACAGGGGTCGCGTGTTCTATAATTGGATCTACACCATTTTAATTCCTATACTTAGTATGTCTTTCATCATATGATCAAAATTGAACTTTTCGTGTGCATCGTCCAAAGCTATCTCCCCTCCCTAAAAGTATCTGTTAAATCACAGATTATGTGATCATGATTTAGAAATGGATATCCCCTGATGTTCCTTCTCTATCCAATTGTTATCACCCGCTTTGAGCAACTTAATGAATAAACCATGGCAATGGTAGCTCTCAGCAATGTTACAATGTTCCTATTACCTTAGAGTAAGAGTCTCTTGCTCTAAGCTATTACTCTCCCAGAGAGAGTAGGACAAATAGTAGGACAAATAGACAAACATGCTAGGAGAAAAAAAGAGAAGGTATTGCATCCATTACTATAGTATACTCTTCCTTCGGTTCTCTTTTATTATATATTCTTTTAGTTTGGGGTTACACAGAAAGTCCCCATATCTATTTGGTGGGATAAATTACTATATCAGAGCGATCTTACCTGCTTTTCCTATCGCCCCCGCCCTCCCCTCCCCCTCCGGTACTCCTGATCCTCGCTTCCAACAAACATGCCTTGCTTGTCTATCCTTCTCATCCTGTTAACAGTTATCGCTCTAGGATATATGGGCCCGTCTGGAGGTATCGATGCTATGTAGTATAATGCGCAGGTTTTGGGATATTTCCTTTGCATAATTCAACAAAATAATTTACATTTACTGCAATACAAGAAGCACAATCAACTGCCTTTTTAAAACTGGTTAAAACAATTGAGATCAAATTATAAGACAAAACAAAGGAGCCAGTATAAAAACTACCAGTGATAGTTATATATAGCGATGATGATAATAAGGAGACACAGCGAGCATTGGATGGCAATACTAGTGCACCTGATGAAAGGTTGAGGGAGGTCAGTGTGTGTACATAATAACTAGTAACAGCCCTATTGCATCATGTCATTATAGATTTGGCACTACTTGTGTGAGGACCCATATTGTTTTTTGTAGTTTTGGCTTTATTATGGTCATCTGGGTTATGACTAGCGTGTGAGAATGATTCCTCCTCTTCTTTCTCTATGTATTCCCATTATCCTTACTTTATGGTTTCATGAGGACTAATGAATTGTGTGCAGACGACATTTGGAAGGTACAATTTTACAGTGGGTTGTGGGAAATGCTTCTTGTATTTGGCATATCGTCCCCTCCCGACTCTTATCATATAGCCCATTGACGTCCAGGGCTGCACTATGGTGTCATCCCATCTAGGCTCAGAGTTGACTAGAGTCCCTCCTTACTGAGGAAACTTGCAAAGCCTCTCGCTCCAAACCGAAAAATGCCATTATAATCCCATTAGAACGCCTCCAGGCCAGGAGAGCCATAAATTCAGTAGGCTTCCAATCACTGACATACTATTCTTATCTGATCTGAGATGCTGTAAGCCTAGAGGGGCATTTGATGAGAATTCGACAAAGCTGACTTTTCAATCATTACCATCTAGCGTACCCTTTTTCGCTACAACCCACAAAAATGGAGGGAAAACATATTAAGTCGTGGTTTATAAATTTGGAAATGAAAAATTAAATTGAATGTCTCCAAATGCAGTTAGTTGTCGTACTCCATCCCATATCCCCCAAAGACAAAGTAAGTTGTGCGTAAAAGCGCGGCTGTGAGATACGTATACATTTACATCAGATACCTACCGGTAGATCAGAAAGGGGATGCAGCTTCTTAATGCATGCAAGAGATTAAGTTGGTTAGGATACAAAGAGAAGGAACAGGTGGCAAGTGAATAATCTATCTGATGGTGACCCTCTCCTCACCACAACACCTTGATCATCCAAGCCAACGCATGTAAACACATATCACCATACAGCTGTCATTATCTATTTAGCAGCTGCTACATGTGTACATGCCAGCTCTGGTCAGAAGGGGTTGGTGCTGACCAATGCTTGACCACTCACCCATGACACCTCCAGTGGTTATTCCTTACCCCCACCCCAATCTGAGTGACTCGGTTTACCCCTTCCTCTGACCTTGTATTAACCACTCCTGTCACTGTATATATATAGGAATGCGTTTCAAATAATCTCATATTTGCTTATTATATCATAAATGGTTTATATATTCTACCCATGATTTGCTCTCTAGACACCCTCCCCCACCCCCACCCCCAAGTGCCGGTAAAGCATGGTAATATCCTTCTACTCTAAGGTGAGCCCCATCATTTGATATCAGTTGATGCTACAGACAAAGATAAGACTATCCTCATGGGTGTACATTACCTCGGTTACCCATGGGAAAAGGCTAGTCTAGGTTCGTTAACTATTGCCCTCTCATTAGCCTCATTAGTATGGTGGAGGTTTGGGTGGCTACTGAATCAGCTGGTGCCATCCCTGTCGGGTGGGGGCATATTGGCCGGGGAAGGGTCTACTTTCGGACGTCAGTTATTTCAAATGCACCCATTCAAGTACATTTTTAGTGCTATAGGGTAGACACGTTGACATTTTGTGGGGCTATCTTCCCTTAAGGTTTTTTTTCACGATACAACTGGTGACATCTATATTTATAATGCACTGTCAATGCCATAGACCTTTAGAATTAATTTATTTCATAATTATTCCATGCTATCTGCTAACAGCGTCCTCTCACAGACCAGCTGTAGGATCGATGGGCTGTCGACAAGTTGAAATAGTTAGCATAATGAGCATTGCGTAGTCAAGGAATATTGGAGGCGGGATTCAGCTCTGGAGAGAAAGAGACGAGACGTGTCACATTGTCTGGCAAATAGCTTTATCGTGTGGAGAGAGATAAATTTGTGAGAGCTAGAGAAAAAGCATATTGAAAGGAAGAAAGAGAAATAGATATGTGCATGTCCGATTACTGGTGCCTTATGCGTTACGGTCACAGTGGTGAAGAACGAGACATTAGCAACATTGTGGATAGTCAGGATACCACTTAGACTATGATTTGATTTACCATGATGGATTTTCTGGCTGATTGGTACCGATAGCTGAGGGAGTTTGGGGAGTGTTCCAGGAAGAATATGCAGATCTCTTGCCTCATTCCCCCACCCTCTTTCTTCTCCCTTTACACGCTCTTTCCAACATTTCTCCCCTTTCTAATCGACCACCTTCTTCCCCTTTCTTAATCGACCTACACACGAAAACATGTTTTATTATAAACAGCTATAGTCTCTGTATATGCCAGGGTTGGGTAAAACCTAAGTTAGAGTGAAATGTTATTGGTCGCAAAAGGCCGATACACAGATACGAACAAAACATAACCAAAATGATGTCTAGGCCTTGTCCCCTATTGCTTTCAATTGAATGGAAGTTGGGGATTTGGGACGGATGACACTTTTTAGTCTCTTTCTCTGTTTGTATCCATGGCACCATGACCTCAAGACCTCATAGATTCAGATCGAGGCTCTTGGGATGATTCGCTAAACATCCGGGCCTCCCTAACAGCTGTGACACTATTGCATCATGGGATTGATTTTCCACTACCCCCATTTATTTCCATCGCTTTTTAAGTGAATTTTCCTATTTGTGTTCAAGCTTTCCTTAGCCGATGCTAGGCTTTATTGTATGACAAGAGGTGTTCGTACTACCAGTTGATATAGATAAAACCCCAATACATTGGCGTAGTTTAAAAGTGGATTGAAACATAGTTTGCTTACAAAAATGTGATTACAAAAGTAAGTCATACTTATTATGTATTTGCATCAAATGAATTTCATACAGCCTTAAGCTGCTGGGAGAACCATGCCCCAGCCAAAATAATATCTAAAAGTGCAGGTCAACTTTAAAAGATTACCAGACTACAGATATTTAAAATAAGAAGACAAAGATCAAACGTACTACCCTCATATGGAAATTAAGCATTACATGACATTCCCATCAGCATTTCCATGTTTTTCCCCGAAGAACAATTCTAAAGAGGGACATGGGCTCTCAATATCCAGATAAAGGGTCTCTCCCTCTGGTTATTATGCTTGTGTTTGGGCAGTCATGATATGGGAATGCATGAACTCTATTATGCGGGAGGGTAATAAAATGATTGTCTGAAGCCAAATAAGGAGCAGTATGTTGTGTAATAGTGTGTACACAAGCGCCAATTTTCCACTTTCGATGGGGGCCGATTGACACGAATGTCAAAATATATTGACAGTCGAAAGGGATGGATGGATGGATAGATGATGTATTGAGAACCAGATATTTATATCGTTGATTCCTGCATTCTCTGCAAGGGCAGTTCAATCTTCTTTTGCTATGAGATCAGATGTTCAATGAGCTCAGCATCTCCGAGTTACAAAGGTATTGGCGTACTGGATATCGTCTCTGTCAAACACCTGAAAATAAGAAACGGAAAAATATGTGATTCCTCTAAGACCATTATTAAATATTCCGTCCTGAGGACATTTCGGACAGCCCATTGTATTGTACTTGTTTACATGTTTATAGATATTTATATACATTGTAATACCCATCCCATATTCAACCCGGCCGAACCTGCCCGCGTACCCTCCCACTACCAACCACCAACCAAAACTACCTACAGCTAGCCTAACTATCCGGTTACATTTTAATGTCGCTTTCAATTCGTTATCAGATAGATAATTTGGGTTGCCATGGTAACATGAACTGGTAGAGCCTGTTCCGGTCATAGGCTTGCCTCATTAGCCTTCATGTCAATCGGCGCTGGGCAGATTCCATGCATTCCAGTATTGGCAGAGGAGAAAGGTAAAGATAAGCTACGAGGTGTATGTCTCCAATGTGATGCACCAAGTCAGTTGGCAAAATAAATACTGCTCATTCTTTAATGAGGTATTGTACACATACTTTCATGGTGGAGAATACCAGTAGACAAGAACAATTTCACGACGATGATCAAGTCGTGCACCCACTTTAAAACCAAAATATTTCAGCAAAGTATCATTTTTCACATTATTCACCACAGTGACTTTTCCCATGCCTGCGCGGATATTTTCCCCCTTCTTAATATTATGTGTGGTAAATGTACTGTTCTTTCCACCCTAGCTTTCCACACGTCCAGGTGGACCCCATACAACAACCGGCTCGATGCTCTTTTACGACACCTTTTACGACAATCATTGTTGTGTTTCCTCTCTGCGCTGCCAGTTGCCATGGCTACCTAAACAAGGGTAATACTCATGGGTGTGGAACTGGTCCCCCACCTTTCACAGGTCTTGTGGGAACTTGTGATGGGAAAGAGAGCGATAAGGGTCTTGTTGGAGTATTCTTTTGTGATTTTTTTTGTTTTCCAACTGTGGTGATGATAGCTCCCCATGGGGTTTGTTCAGGAAGAATTCGTTTTAGGAGGTGGGGCGAATTTCAACTTGGGGAGATGTGTTAAGGTTAAATGAAAAATAGATTTCTATTCCTCATAACTCGATTGTTTTATAACAGTTTGTTTTATATAAGTGCGTTTGACCAGTTTTGTTTTGTGACAAGATAAAATGCCCACAAGTAATACCAATGTAGATAAACTATAACCTCAACAACTCCATTGATAATCTGTTGTATGAACCAACTTCGGAAATTCTTCTGGGCTGACCCATTGTATTGTTTCTTATTTTTCTGTTAGAAACAAATGAACAATTATGCCACTGGTGCCTTTGGGCACAGTTTTGCAAAAAGACAAACTGAAATAAAATGTAATAACAGTACAAAGGCTTTTAAAGCCTTCAGGATTTTTTCGTATTCCTTTCAAGTTTGAGGTCATAAGGCAAACCTTTTGTTTCCTAGTTGTACGCTGAAGCGGATCATGAATTCTTTTAAAGGAGACGTCTGGAGAGAAATAGTAAATATCGACTGATTAATCAGAGAATACATATTTTATTGTGTGATTATTACATGTATATGTGTTATATTGAGCCCAACTATATAAACTTAATTTATTTCGGAGAACCTTTAGATAAATCTTGAGGGATAATGGGGAATAGCTTCCCTCTAGATCCGCCACTGGGTCTAGTACGGATAGTTCTGTGTGGAAACGCCACAGGGCTAAGAGCACATACCTTCTTCTCTCGTGGAAAAATGTATTCTAACTGTCACTGTGAGGAAAAATTGAGAAAAAACATAACCAAGAGAGAAAAGCCAGTGAGCCGATATACCTAGGTTCAAATTTGATTATATACGATTATGTGTTCAGGCTTCAAACAATTAGAAAGGGCCACGGGGGAATGAAGTGGTTGGATTGCATGGTAAATCAAAACATAGTCTTTCATTTGATTGGAACTATGTCTTGGAGTTTTCCCGGCCAGGCTGCCTTTAATTAAAAAAATAATCACTTTTGAAGATAACCAGTTGGCTAAATTAGGCTTGTGTTTTACATCGCTATATTTAAGTCAATTAAGATACATCTCTGTTGTATAGAAATGCCAATTAAAGTGTCTCCATACAAAAGACAGGGGATGTGGCGGTGCGGGAGACGAGGGGTCTGCGAGGCGACATCACTAAGGGGACTCGAAACCATTTAATACACACAATATTGAGTAATTAGAAATTTACAGATAAATCTGAAATTCCAAATGTGGAATACTATGACTGATATATCAAATCACTCTGGGCTGATTTCATCTACTGTTAATTATAAAACTACAAGACATAATCACGGATGCAAGTACGAAGTCTTGTGTTTCTATGTTTGAATAGTCTAGTAAATCTGCTTCTATAAGCAGTTCGTCTTTAGTTGCATAAAATAATGACTATTCCAAACATTTACCTCCCATATCCGTGTTTAATAGTTACCATTTGTGTTGTGTTAGGCTAGCAGTGTAGGGAGGTTTCATCACATGGTTATGATAATGTAAGCGAGGGAAGTACATGCCTAAGTAAATAAGTGCAAATCATGTGTTACTATTTGTGTCTGTGGTTTCTGTTTGTTCCGCTAGACTGAGCGCCACGGAAGCGGCTCTGAGCTCCTCCTCTCCCTTTACCTCCTCCATAGTTTCTCCAGTGTGTCTAGACTAGTTCTCCAGTGGTGGATACTCAGGGTTGGGGTAACTGCATTCTAGTCCTCCCATCCAACTTACCCTGAGAAATGATGAGCTATGGACATTCTTAGCAGAAGTGCTGCAAGTCTTTATGATTAATGCATCATCATTCTGATCAGCACATGATGATATTTAACTTCGTCCTCTACTCTAACCCTCTAACAGTCGGAAATAAATTGAGGGAATCAGTGGAACCATGGATGGTTATATACTATATTATATAGAAATATTTGGCTAAAACTGAGAGTAGAACTAAACTGACTTAGATGATAACTTGAATGGCATACATCATTCGGGAAAAAATAGTATGGGCGTTAAAGGATAAGAGAAGTCTCAATGGTTCCATCCGTACTAGATGAGCACTACTTAAATCAAAGTAACCTTCTCGTCGTAGTGTCAAACAATATAGATGAGTCTTCAGTATTGACGAGACCTAAGGGTGGTCTCGTTGGTGTGTGATTTATTCACTAGGGGCGCCCTCGTAGTTTGAGCGATATTAGGGAAACAAATGTAATAGGTGACCTCATTTGTGGGGCCCGTGGCTCTCGAACGCACCCACCGGAGTCCTCAGATCTTTGATTCCTCGTACAATTGTTGTGGAGGGGTGGTGGGAGTGGAGGGAAAGGGAGGGGAGGAGAGTAAAGGTGGGAGGGAGAGAGCCAAAGCAGAAGACTGAGAACGGTGAGTGGCTCAGTTTCCCCTGAGCTCATTAGCTCTTCCGGAGTTTCTATATAAAACTAATTAACACAGATCTTTCTCGGGAGACCCAGGAGAACGACAAAATGTAGCAGTGGCGGTAACATTGAGGGGAGATGTGATGGATAGTTTTGACGAAATTGCTACGGACGTAAAAATGGAATTGTGGTTTCGTATGTTTTGAAGAGTATCATAAAACCTTAGATAAAAATGGTAAAACGATAAAACCGTGTCCATAATAATAACTGTATATTGGTATATCTCGGATGTCAAACACATACATTAACGTGATTCTCTTCCCGTCTTCACCTCGCTCATTCCCTGAGAATTAGAAACATGCCACTTCTCTGCGCCACCCACATTTGACAAATGCTCACAATTCCTACCAAATCATCACTCATCGAATCTCAATGGGCAATTTTTCTACTAGCATGGGAATTTGCGGTGGGTTGGGACGACGAGGGGAAGGGGAAGGGTGGGGAGGGGGGTACTCGCCAATATTGAGCTTTTTTTAAAATATTGTCGGTAGGTTGTTTGGATGAAATATTTTTCCTTTTTGTACTGGGGCCAATGGGCGGTAGTAGGTACCAGCATCAGGAATTTTTATCAGAGGGGTCAAGGTCACAAAGACCACCCATTATGATTATGGAGGACAGAATGATCATCTTTCATTGTGGACAGGAGGCGGAGGTGTGGTGTTAGAGATGGGTGGTGAGAATAATGAGGTGAACCCTACTCAAAGAATGGTGTAGCAAGTCTCGACCTCACATTGTAAAAATAATAAGTTTCCCAAATCCCAAAGCGACATTTCTTTTCACTTTTCTATTTTATCACTGTGTCTCGATTACGGAGTTGCATAACGAGCGTAGCAGTGGGAGTTATGGAGAGCACCAAAGGGGTGTGTCTCGAAGTTAGGAGAATATTCAGGCTCCAGATAATACTTCTTCCCTGACTGTTAGTGGGACACTTCAGTTTGCACACAGGACAATGGACTCGACAATGACAGTTTGGCAATTCTCTAGGGGTAGGAGGTCCTATACCAGGTATGATAGAATAGATACAAGTATAGGCCCTATAGGCCTAAATAATATATTTTAAAATCTCGTAATAGACATGCACATATATAGAGATGGAGTTTTGAAAAATATTTTTGCATGGAAGACATAGATAATGATGCCCCAATATTGACTTAAGGATGCTATATATATATATACTAAGTGGCCTTGGGTTGTGGGAAGACAAATACATCAAAACATACATGAATGGATGATGAGGAGCTATACAATATGACACAGAACAGCGACGGTGTAGTGCTATACCACCCAGGGTTGTGTTTTTGTACAGATCTGCGAGGCTTAGTAAAGGGCCTTGTTGAGATTTGACAGCTGATGTGACACCACTCTGTGGTCTATCACACACCCCTACTGTCACACCTCAGCATGAGTTGACAGTGACGGACCACCAAAAGAGTTATTCTTATACTACTTACACGACTAATTTTAACATTGGTTTAAATTTGCACCTCACGTACGTCGCCTATTTGACAAATGCTTAGTTTGGGTTTGGGTGGAAAACCTTGGAAGTTGTGTACTACTCCCACCTTCCAACAATACATAGGGCAAATGATGATAAATCATGTTCAATTGACCCGTGAGAAACATTCTTGAATATCTTTCTAACTGAATGATATATCATATTATAATCTTTGTAAGTGAGTTTAACAATAGTCAAGGTGTAGGGGGACCCTTCTATAATGATTTTCTTTTTTAAAATTAAACAATTTCTGAATCAGTGCAAGCCTTTATTGATTCAATAATAGGATTTAAATTGTGGTCATTTAACAGGGGAACAAATATTATAAGTGACCCCGTTTGTGACCCTCCACTCACACTTTTAATCTATATGTACATTCAATAACAACAGAATAGCCATAGGAAATCAGTGATTGATTTATTAGAAAATAGACCAACTTTGAATAATAGGAAGCCTTACTGTTTAGAACTGTTCTTCCAGAACCATTGATGAATAGACCTAATGTAGGTTCCAACCCCAGTTTAGTTTTAGTCACTTGATGGTTTAATTTTGTTCATCTAAAAGTAGCAATGCACTCTTTATCAGTTAAAGTACTATTGTCATTGCTGTAATGTATGTTCTGGGAAACCTATTGACCAGAATTCCATCTAAGATAAACCTAAGCTTTGCCCCAATAACCTTTGGCACGCCCATCCTTGCTATAGATCCAGTCCAGACTAAGAATGTAATGATAAGTAAATCAAGGGATGATAGGTTCACATGGTGCATCAACTCTTTTAATAATGTGCATTTTGTGGTTCTTTACTCAGTAGGCCGAGGAGAAGATGTCATCAAATGATGCTTTAAGTCTCTCTTTATCCGTTGATGTGTTTCCATATAGCGAGACCTATGCAATCGGCATTACATTCAAAGGGAAACCTAGCAATCACATTTTATGTGTGAATGATTGGGAATTTATATCAGATAGCATAGGATTACGAGTGTACAAAAAGGTGGTTCTGATGTGTGCGAATTTACAAAGGGAAAAATATTTTCAAGAAGAATTCTTTGAAAAATAAATTGCTGTGTCTGTAATAACACATTATACTAAATAGAACAGTATTGCTTCAACAGTTTCAAACGCCTGGCATAAATAGTACAAAGCTAATACACCAGTCCTCATCTTTGTAAAGGCACATCGTGAAGAGATTAAGGAAAGTTGGCTTCCCCTTTCCTCTCTCAGAGGTCTGTAATCAGATGGTCAATACTCCGTCCCCTCCTCTAAAGCGGAGATAGGGAAGCAGAAGCAGAGGCCGAGTGAGAGGCTAAAAGAGAGAAGGGGGAATCAACATTATCATTATTTGCACAATAACCTCTTTTTGAGATATAATCATAGGAAAATTGGAAAAGGGCAAAAAATGTAATGATAATCTCGGCTGATGTGCTTGTTCTGATCCCAAGTGAACAATGATATAAACGCGCTTAGTGGGACAGCGCAGGGCAATAAGGGGAGTGGGTGGGGGTTTGGGGGGACAAGAGGATGAATGAATGGGACTGCAACGGGAGTGGAACTTACTTTCTAATTTCATCCTTTACCTTTCGTGTTGATCCCATTGAAACAATTTGAATTCGAATATATTGTATGTATGTATGCTATATAAGCATATATGTATATACTATAATTATATATTATGATATATTACATTCCTACATGACCCAGATTTAATGGAGAATACTCTCAATGGACGTGACCAACTCGAAATATCAGACCATTTATAAAATTGGGGGTGACCCCCTTACTCCTTGGTTTTACTCCAGTGATGCTGGTAATACAGTGGTCATGCATTGTCGGGTGATCATTACAAGGGAATGTCGCCCTTATTTTGTTATGGATACCGTCATTACCCCCTCATAGGAGCCAGGATCTATTTACACATTAAATATCAAGTATGATCGAGGGAACAATCATCCTTTTTTTTCCGGACGATTCCTTAATAAGTCACTGTCGTTGTGATCGACTTCGATTGTTTACTTTTCTCTGGAAAGGGGGATTTCATTTGGAATGAGTATTCATATTCGTGGTTTTTTTGGACATCATGAATTCAGAATAGGGAGGCGGTGCTTAGGGTGTTGGTGGAAGGAGTAGAGTTGTCGGTGTGTATGCACATTTATGATAACGATAACGATGACTGGGACCATAATGAAGTCCCTGGCCTGAATACACCAAGAAAAGTAAAATATTGGTCTATCGAGTTGGGGTGGGCTGGGTGGATGTGGGATTTGAATTGAACATTTTTATATGTACATGTAGTTCAAAGTAATAATCATAGTGATACGCCCATATTTGTCTTAATCACTGAAAGTACCTAACCTAAAGTGACATGAAGTTGTATCAAATTATTTAACAAGGAGTGAGAAAAACAACAATGATAACAATAATAAAGTCTCTTTCCGGTCACCTACCCCCCTTTGCACATCCTTACAGTATTCAATACAGTGCGAGGGAAGCCTTGTGGGAGTCAGATAAAACATCCAAGCTGCTGGGCAGAAGTGGACACTTCTAAAACCCCAAGCAAAATATTTACCTTCCGAACCATCCACATTAGAGTGTTATGACTTAGCTTTTGTAAGTCAATTGTTAGCTCAGCCGATTTGCCCTTTGTTCCTGGACAAAGAAGTTAGACGGAGGTTGAATAATTGCATATATTACCCACTATACACACAGCAAATCCAACATGTGCTCAGACCCGGAAAAGTACACAATTGGGAGCCGGTGGAAAAAGTAAATATTTTACCTTGCAGGGATAATATGGACGGGTTATCCCCTTGCTCTGAGTGGATGAGTAAAATTTGTTAAAGGGGTTGAAGGAGGATAAAGGGGTAAAAAAGGTCATGGGGCATGGTTTCCTGAGGCGGGGGATTAGGGGATAACAAGGGGTGTAAATGCAACAAGAGGGTCGTTATTTTGTACTCTGTTGTCTATTTTTGGGGCACAAGAGGTCCATAATCCCCCCTTCTCCCCTAAAAGGGAGGAGTCATTTATAAGAGGACATTTTGTTGTGTCTGTTGTATGGCCTGCTTAGTGAAAGTTTCTTTATATCATATGCCTGGATTGTGCTCCGAGTTTCATTCATCCAGGTGAACGAGGGAAAAGATATTTACAGAAAAAGAGGTGGAGAGAGAGAGAGAAAAGGGACTTAGGTCTAAGGAGATGCTTTTTGTTTGCAGAGTATGCTAAGTTGGTGGGTGAAATAGGGGCATGTGTCTCCACAGCCAACATTGATTCGCTGCTAGAAAACTGACACCGAGTTAGCATTGTAAAACCCACCAGCTTCTAAATCTACAGCCTTACCAACTTAGCACTGTAAACAGAATATACATGTATACATGAATGCATATATACTACCTTGGCTTGCATACACTAGTTCTCCATTGCATACTTCGCACGTTAATCCTCCAACATTCATGTGTTGGTAGTGGGTTTTAATTTGGAATCGGGTGTTAATGGCAATAATGGTGCTTTTGAATAGACAAACAGCCTCATACAAGCTGTGATATATCAGCCGTGCCTGAATGCCTGCCCTTGGACAGTATTAACATGTTTCCATGGGTATTCTTATACACAGAGAGGTTGGGGTGAAATCATTTCTGATCAATTATATCTGATAAAATCATGTGAGTATGTACCCATCTCGAGATGACATTTAGAGTGATTCAATGATTGCCTAAAGTTATGCGTATCGAGCTTACACTACACACGTTTGTCATTATTGTGATATACATTAGAGAGAAACTAACACAAAATGTTGGCAGATCCTGACCATTAATCATATCTGGCTTTCTCTGTTTTTTGTTCTATTTTATTACTTCTTTTTACCTCGGCATGTACACCCGGAGGCTGGGTATTTTTAATGAACACATTAATTTTCCATTAAATGTAAACTAGTCCACAGGGGATTTTTTTAAAGATATTATTAGACCTGAGGCGCAGTATTATTGTTCATGGAAGCAGTGGTACACATATTATATGTTTAATCAAATGTGGAGCATGTGATGCAATTCGACCCATGGATACTTATTTCAGGGTTTGAGATCTATAAATGAATTATCTGTTGCTTACGTCAGGTACCACTAAAACATAGTTTGGAGAAACAAGGTGATACAAATATACCATAATAATTTTTGAGTTTGGGATCCTCACAACCCGATTTTGTACTTATCTGGATCAGGGTTATGATTTAAATATTTGAAAATAACTAAAGGTAAAAAGAGGATCGATATTTTTAAAAATAAGGGTGTAAATTATCAAAAGGTTCCACTACGATTAACCTAAATAAATACAGGAATAAAATAGTTACAGTTATATGTGGTAAATATTGAGAAGAACACAATTTGAAATCAAAACATGAAGTATAAAAAGTGCACATGTGCCATATCAGGTATTACTACATTGAGTAGCTCTATCATTTGATTGCCTTAAATAGGTAGAGTAATTAGGTGTGCTTCTGCTGATAGGTTCTGCTTAGCTGAACTTATTATTGAAAACCAATAACTCATTATTGACCTGCCGCAGCATGCCTTACATCAGCTCCGAAACTACAGAGGATTTTGCCCCTGAAGGAGACGTCCCCAGAAACACCCCCATACCTACTGTATACGGTTACAAGTCATGATTGACTGATCACAGAAAAAAATAAAACATCAAAGCCGTGCCCGATGCAACCGGTGGCAACCTCTGCCTCGCAAATATTGCCTAGCTCCTGGCATCAGGATCAACCAATACATTGTGATGTACCTATCTCCTGTAGCTCTTTTCTGGTAGTACTACTGTTTAGGTAATTATCGCTAACATATGTGTGGGCCAGGAATAAAAAAATCGTTTAATTTGAATAAACGGTCAAAAGGAATCCAAGGAATCGTCTTCAAAATGTCCTTTTAGCTTATTTAGCCACTGGTATATTTATTCTACAGAAGAAACCACGGCGATTTGATAACATGATAATATACGGTATGTAAGGTACTCCTGTTCTCCCTTGCTTACGTTAGAAAAGAACAACTTGTGATGAAATCTATCAGGAGATCAGTTTGATAGGTCTACTATTCAGAACTTTATTCAGTACAAATGCAATTTCAATCTATTTTATTTAATGATTTTTACCAGTAACCCTTTTGCAGTGTTTCCATTTATGAGAGACTAGTTGATTCCCACTGTGGCAGAGTAACGATTCCAAACATGCACATAAAAATAGGCCACCCATGGTTACAATTGCCACAAAATTCGCAATTTCAAAGGACATGCATACCTCCATCAATCGATTATCTGGCATAGCTGTTATGCAAAAACAGTCTCACTAAGGTTCGGTTCGTGTATGGATGGAGAAAAGTTTTATATTTAAAAAAAAATGTTCATGTCGAGGCAAACATATGTAATAGGTAAGGAAGAGAGTCAGGAGGACAGAAAGTTAGCTAAACGGGGGAGACAGAGCGAATAAATGAGAAACTAATATGGAAAAGGCAGAGATAGAGGGAGGGAGGGGAGAGAGAGAGAGGGAAAGGTGCGGTGTTTATCAATACAAGTAGTGTATAGAGACGGGCATTAGAGAGCGGCTACCGCTCACGCAATAATCAATTGCCTTTGTGGCCAGAGATAATATTTGCATGCAAATTGTCAGCAATGAAGTCATGACATATCATGCTTGCCACAATGAGCCATTGAATGGATGCATGCGTTCTCCTCTCCTCTCTTTCTACCACTTCTACCCAGCTCTTACTTTCTATTTTGCCCATCGTCATTCTTCTTTACTACGTTCACTGTCCTTATATCTAGAAACAAACTCGAGATCCTTATAGGCTTTCTATAATCCCTCGGTGAAAAATAATTAATTATATCCAAGATTTCTGAATAATTATTGGAGCTTGTCATAATAAGATGTATGCAAATGCAAAATTGAAAAATATTCTTGTATGAGAAGATACGTTTAATACAATGGCGTGATAAGAGAGGAGCGTATGCCAAGGAGAAAGGCTAAAGGTAAAAGAGCACTATTCAAAACGCCAGCGTGAGACCAGAACAAAAGTTAAGGTGGTCTTGGTCCGCTGCAAGTTGCACATAGAGAAGGGACGAGAGGGATTAATCTATTCACGGTAGTAAACTATTGTAATATACTAGAAACAGGTGGGGGATTAGAGAGGGGGATTAGTTTTAAGTGGTAATTATCCAGACCGTAAAAAGGCCGATTTCACCCAGTTCAAATACTTAATAAGTAGTGATTTGTGTATCAGGTAATTTTGAGATTTTACGAGGTGAATAATCGTGGAGTGAATTGGTTGGCCCAACGGTCCGTATAGGTATACAAATACGGGTCTAGATTTAGACTCGAAAGTCTAGACGTGAATTTAAAAGACAGATACGTTTTTGTCTGTAAATAATATTCCACAATTGCCCAAATAGGAAGTAGGACATAGATGTCATCTAGAAAATGGAACAGATGGATAACTTTCATATATATAGGCAATAGATTTAATATATTATGTCATCATCTATAGGATGCATTTGGCGCCAGTTGGAAAACATTGCCATCTGTGACAGACATGAAGGATATGCTCCCACCTGTCAGAACTAGGCTATTGCTATCTAGTGGATTAGGGCGCCTTGAACTGCGGTATAAAACCAATGTATTGATGATGGCAAAATGCGGGTATAAAATATTTTGGGTCTGAAATTATTCTTTTATTGGTTATGTCATCTGCAATGAATCTCATTTAAAAGACAGGACCAGCCAGTGCAGTTCAATATATAAAGCAGCAATCGTCATCAACTTTACTTTTGTATTACAAAGTGAGTGAGGACCAAGACAAAAAAAGAGTCCATTAAAATAGAATGGACACTGACCAGAAGATATGACAGGTGCGAAATGGACACGAGAGGGAGGAGCTGACCCGCACTCTAGACACCCCTAATTGTAGGCCCTGCTTCAGACTCCTCCAACGACCATGGCGATAAATCAAACGCCCTATCCGCCCAGTGAACTAAAACCTCACAGAGCGATGGGTGATCGGAGAGGCATTGGACCAGTTCATAATGCCAGCCAATAACGCTGCTAGGTGCTCGTCCGAATGTTCCCCAATTACAGCTTGAACAAGAGGCCCCTGGCACATGACTTTAGCAGTGGGAATAATTGGTTTTAACAGCGGTGGTGATCATTGTTTGATTGTGTTGTGACTGACTAGGCTAACTGGAATAGTTGATCATTCTAAGTTCTAGGTTTGGTTGGTTTGTAATTAGATAGTACAACAGTACGGTCTTTAAGGGCATTTGATCTTGGTTCAGTGGTTCCCAAGAGGTTGTGTCATTTACTCTCGTTGGTCTTAGCAACAGGGAGATTTATACACAGTACGGGTGTATACTGAAGTGCAAAATTTCAGCAGAAAGGAAAGTCGCCTTATGAAAGTAAGTCATTCATGCATCATATAAGAGGCTCATCTTGTGAAGGTACAAGTTATGACCATAACCTAGTTAGATACTACCTGTCATGACAAACCATAAAGACTTATACATGTATAGGATCAGATAAACTAAAGGATCCAAATAAAAAATAAACGTTATAGTAGCAAATAAGAGTCATTGGTTTTGATCTTTCCATGATCGTCATATTGATACATTAATTAGCATTTATACAATTTGGTTACTAACTTAAATAGCTTCTAGATGAAAAACAGTGAGAATATAACATGAACATAGAATAGAAGTAATGGCATTGCAGAAGGGGAGGGTGGGGGTGGTGTTTTGTGTGTGTGTCAGGTGGGGGGGGGGGGGGGGTAGTAGTAGAAGAGGTTGTGTTGATTTGCCTTAATACCTGATTACTTTCATTAGACGCAAAGATATTAGTCAAGTATTGATGAGTCTGCCCATCTACAGTATGGATGTTGGCACCACCAGCATCGTATTGTATGTGTGTGTATTTTCTTCCTATTCGCCACTCCCAGAAAAGGAAATATAAATTTCCCTAACAACCCCGTCAACCAGATCAGTCATGATCGTGTGGACGACCATGTGAATTTCAGAAGAACTAAATCGGTACACATGAGAGTAGTATTCAACAAACAAACTAGCCTGCTGATTCTAGTTCTAAACAGAAATATGATGAGTTCTACACCTCCCTCTCTACTTGGTGGCGGCAAAGTCCCTTTTCCACTTCATTTTTTAATCTTGGTTTATCACTACATGAGACAGTGAAGGTAATTTTGTGCGACCAGGAGGAAATGGCGTTTGTACGTGTGACCACGAGAGCCTGCTTGGTCGTGACATTGAGATTTAATTGAACAAGAGTAATTATTGCGTATGCTCGTTTATAAGCTATTTGCCGATGGTTGGCAGTGATTTCATGCAGTACAAGAGAGGGATACGTGGATAGGAGGAATGGCGTTATTGGGGGTTTTACATTAACGCCATATTGCATCTAAAATTTAATTTTCGTGACCCTTATAACAAAAACGGTCAGCTGGCATCCATCGAGGTTGGTGCAATTATATCGATAATGTACCAGGAAGGCAATTTAGACTTAGTATAGGAGTGGTTGTATGGATATTGAATGGGGCAATCTACTAAAATAACCTTGAGACATTGGGTGAGAAATGAAAAGACTCTATTCTAATTGGATTGTAACTATAATGACCAACAAATATTTATCGGCTTGACTGCATGACAGACAAGAAGGAAGATTCCCAATTAAAGAGCTTCCCATCTAGAAGGTCATGTAAAGGGATGTTTGCATGCGATGCTTATCTGCCTAATCTCTGGTCGCTAATAATAAAATATCATGTGTATAAAGGATTAGCGTTTCGAGCTCCCATGTTAGGTAATGAGTGACGACTGGGGATGATGGAGATAAGCTGGAGAGGAGTCAAAAATCTGTGAAACTCTTTTGATGTACTTTTTATTTCCTTGAATGAATACAAAGATTTTATTATGAATTTGATTCTTTCGAGCATGTCACTCCCAAGCCAGTTAATGGAGTAGATGTAGGAGAAGAATCATTTGAATCATTTATTTTGATAATTAACTTATGTTAGTAAGGATTGTTACTTCTAGTTGTGGCTGTGCTTAAATACTAGTGTTATATACAGAGTATGTATATATTATATATAAATGTGTTTAAAGATGAATGCAGCTGCGCTCCTAAAACTTTACAATCATGTCCTACTTATGAGTATACGTGATGTCTGATTACACCTTGTCTTCTATTTCACGAGCCCATTTATATTCATAAAATAGGAGAAAATCAATTGATAATTATGGAACAATTTGGATCTAGACAAGAATGGCGACACTGACTAAGCCAGTGTAATAGTCTTTTGTGACGCCTCGAGAGCCACTCATAAGATAGGTCCAATTAATGTCCACTAAGAATTAAAAATGTGATTGTTACCAAACAATATAAAAGTGGCCAAAGAGACTGGCAGGGAGGGACCAGAGTGGTTTGAGAGAGTGAAATTGTCCGAAGGTCATAAATGACTAATGAGACTACAAAAGTACCCTAGTCGGTCTAAAAATGTGCATATCTTGATGTACTGCTCATATATACAATTTTAATTAAAATACTTTAATAAGAGGGGAATTGACGCTGCAGTAATTAATTCGCAGGGAGAGAAAGATGAAGTTGTCAGGAACTGGAAGAATGGCTGGTGATATTTTAAAGGAAGAAGCATAGGCCATTGAAGGTGCATTTTTAATTAAATGAATGTTGTGAGATTTGAAGTTTAGTTATTTTACTACCAAATAGCAAGCCAGGAAAATGACATCGCTTGTGAACATGCAAATATATGAACACGCGTCCTCCTGGCTTTGTTATATTGCGAAAAATTGGTGTCAGTGTGATCCGGACCTTGTACTCGAGGTCAGAAAGTCATGACAAGAGTGCTAGCGTCTTATTCCTATACCACTATGATGACGGGGTCCGGGTCGTAACAAGATGGTCGAACTCAATGGATTTTGGTCCTATTGAAAGAAATGATAAATATCTGACAGAAATACAAGACATTCATTAGCAATGAATATATTCAAATATATGAATAGAATAAACTACCTAGTTGCACTTGAAACTCTAAAGGAAAATCGGAAACGCGGACAAGGAACGATCAAAGCAGGATCCATTTCAGTTTGGAGTGACTTGGGGTAGAATAATGCTAGGACCAACACCTTATCAGTGCTCGTTATCAGAGGTTGTGCACTAGATAAAACAAGACCCATTCACAGGGCTCAAACACCGATAGTTGAGGATAATGTTAACACCAGTGGAGTGCACCCGAGTGGTTATATACAACATCCTTGAGCATAGTTTTCAATGAATAAAAAAATACCTGCTATGCTCTTTACATGTTTATGTAGGCTGGATATTGGCTGTGCGCTATTTATAATTTGCCCTAGCCTAAGTAAGAGAACAATAGCAGCAATTACATTGCCAACCTTTTGTTTTGTGCCATTCTTTTGCACATGAAGATGTATTGTTGTATCTAAAGGTTCGCGCTATTACGTAATCACTGCTGACCCAGTCTTGGCATGGGGCCCATGTCTACGGAAAACCACTTAAAAAAAGTCACTTTAAGGGCGAAAGCATTTATAAATGTCTCTGCACTCGTGCATATTGCTCTTATCAACCTACTTGTTTACCTTTTTTTAACTCGATATCAACATGTGTACCACAGGTGAAGAAACATCAACGATCACAATGTAAACCATATGGCCTTCTGTATTAAACTCGATATCAACATATTTTTTTAGTTTGGTTACCTTATTGGTAAAATTAATTTGGTTACCTTGTCTTTATATGTATAGATCATTTCTTGACGAATAATGGTTAGGCTAGAATTATTCCTAGAAAATGAGATGACTTACAAATTATAAAAAGTAATGTCGTGAGAAGAGCTCATATCGATAGTAACTCAACCCTTAACCCACAATTTGACCTTTTTACAAATACTTTTTCAAATTAGGTACCCTTACATATAAATATGGGCAGAATGGAACTTACGCTGTACTCACTGTCCATTCCTGCCTTCCTCCACCCATCTCACAGGGCATTGGGACTGCCCAACCTACCCACCGTTCACACACCGACGCCACCAATATCAATATTGACCATTGGTCTAGCGGGGAGAAACTGACCACTCCAAGCCTCACAAGGGCCCTTAGCGACCACAACTGACCACAGCCTAATGACCGAAGAGAGTGGAGAGGTCTGGGGACCATAGGCTGCAAATGACAGCTCCTGAGGCATTGGGCTTGATCTTGATGTCAGGAAATTAAGCCTTTTCCCAGGCTTTCCTAACCCATATTTGCCTTTCACTAGCTATGTATGCATAATATAGTATATGTATCTATGTTTATTTATGACATAGGGCATAATTCAATACGATTAAATGGCAGGAATTAGTGCAATTAGTTGCGCATGATGCAATTGAAGGAGTAGTACAGCTTAGGTAGGAATTCACTTGTCTTAATCCATCGGCGTGTCATGTTGCGGCCGATATGTAAGCCTAAAAAGTACCCTACAGAAGCAATGTTTTCCAAAAGATGAACCGAAAAAGGAATAGGAAAAAAATGTAATAAACACAAATGCCACCTTTCGGTCAGCTTAGATTTCTGCGTGCGCAGATGGGTGGAACACGTCATAAGCGCCCTTGCCCTTTAAAACTAAGTCCATGGGCAAACCCCCCAACCCCCTCCTCCTCAGCGCTTGGAGTCAGAAACCTTCTGAACTCTCCTACTACACCAGCAACTACAACGTCAGCCACTGCGACAAATATCTGTATATATGCCCCCTTGATAGCTTGGCCCTAATCTGCGTTCATATGGTCGGTCGAACCCGAGGACCAACTTGAGTGCCTTGGCGTAGGGGTGGAGAGGACGTTGGGAGGACTTTTCTCTTGATGGTCGATCCTTGCGGGAGACTTATCATAGCGATTACTATCTGTGGGCTGAAACTACTGGGGCGCTTTTGATCCCGGCCCCGATTGTCTGGTATCTTGTATGCATGGTTATGGCAATGGTGGTGGGGTTAGTCTTGGGCGATATAGCAAGGGACGAAAGAGGAAAAAGGAAAGAGAGAGACGAGAGTTCGGTGGAAAAATGTATACGGTATATGCTTGTATAGATTTGGGGAGAGAGAAAGAGAGAATGGCTAGTATGGGGAGGTACGATCACATAATATAAAATACCATTAAATATAGGGACGAAGCAAGGGGAGTAAGGGGGTTACGGGACTAGAAACGAAGTCTGAACGCT
Organism: Sthenelais limicola; assembly: GCA_942159475.1. Classification (NCBI taxonomy): domain Eukaryota; kingdom Metazoa; phylum Annelida; class Polychaeta; order Phyllodocida; family Sigalionidae; genus Sthenelais; species Sthenelais limicola. Next base: position 75,382,736 of record OW804098.1, read on the forward strand.
CCAAGGACAGGGGTAGACAAATTGAATTGCAACTTCACATGAAAAATGATGCTCGAGTCCCAAGGTTAAGACGACCTTTATTGCGAATAAAAGACTAATCTCTAAAGTCTAATCACACGGGATGGACTGAAAGGGACATTTTCTTGCCGTTTTCTAAAAGTTGGGTTGTGGTGTAAGTTTAGAATTGGTGTGGGGGAGGTGGGGGTGTATAACAGAGTAACATTTGTGAGCAATTTTATAGCCAAAATGGCTGAGCCAAATTACGGGGTCGGTTTGGATCTTAAGTGATCCAGTAACAAAGACTGGCCTTATCTGGATCCAGTTATGGCTGTACAATAGCGAGTGGAGCGAGAGGTTTGTGCCAGACTCAACCCAGGCCAGGGAGTGAAATGTTTTGTTTCTCATTTCTTACTGGAAGGCCTGCATTCGAAAAGCGGTTAGAAGGGAATGTCATACGGTCATACCGTATACTAAAGGGGGATGAAGAGCGAGACTGCGAATAACAGATAGAGGGAAGGAGAGAGAGCAACTGCGGGATATATAGAGGCCACTGTTATCAGAAAATGAATCCCAGTCTAGGGAATTAATATTAACAGATAGCAGCCCCCGATCTAAATAGTCCCCAGACACAAGTGCCCCAACATACATTACAGCATACACACACATCTGCGTATCACTTGACCAGACCACCCACTGGATACTGATGCAGTATTATATATTCTCTCCCCAACTGTTTTTCACGATCGCTGATGTAATTAGATATTTGATTACACTTTAAAATAATCGTGGGTTGCTACCTTAGGAAATCTATTTCGACCCCACCACCACTTCAGTAAGAGCACTCCAAACCAGAGAGCTAATGCAAATCCCCTATAAACCGCATGTTTAAAGTGCCACCAGTAAGAATCACTTGAGATAAGTGGGTTACAGGGACATCAATATAAATACAGCATATTTAAGTCCATCCAAGCTTGCAGACCCAACCACTGTGCGATGGCCAATACTCTAATGATCCATGCGTGTTATCAGGTACGATACCAGTGGATTGGTCAGTTATGGCAATATGGTGTTTTGACTACTGGCTATTATTATTACGCATACTCAGAGTCTGAGACATACTATAACAATTGAATGATGGATTGGCCATCATTGTGAAATACAAAACTGACCCTCTAAGATGAAACATTATTTCACGAATGACAACTCCATACGTCGCCTTTCGGAGAGGATCCAAAATGTTCTAATGATTGAGAGGCAAACCCCATCACCTCCAATAGGAGCAAGTGATGGGGTAAATGATAAGAATACCAGCGGATGCATTAATTTAGTCTCCGCCTAAGTAAATAGATGCTGCATCTATCAATAATATATATGTACATGTGTATGTACCTCAGCAATGGCTTACGCAAAGAGCTTTTCACTGTTGAGACCAAATATACGTGAAGGAGTCAATGGTGTGTGCAGATGTTCAAAGGAGCTGTCATGATGCAACCAACTTAGGTATGAAATATGCAATGCTATAACAATGACCATAATATATTTCCTGTGTTTATAGTGCTCAAGTCTCATATTTTTGCAGCGGAGCTTTTAAATTTTAATTAAATTTTTATTATGGTGATTTTTCAATGAAAATGATGTACCAGGGCATATGTATTGTTTACCCAAGAATGAAATCTTATTTGTAACCATTTCGAAGGAAACGATAAATGGATGCGAAACCTATTCGCTTTGGAGTGGATGCTCTTCAGTCTTAAGATACTACTAAATGAAGTGTTGTAATTCAATGTGCACATAAGATGTGGTAGACAGTCTGGTTTTGCCATTACACCGTCCATTGTGACCTCTCCATGGAGACGACCCCTGCGTTCCATGACGTTGATTGATGTATTTCTGATGACACTGACGTAACATCATGTGCGTCCCGTTATCAGGGAAAATATCCCGCATGGTCCGTCACGATAATTAGTGTCATCATTGAACGTACGACCTGTAACGGACCGGCCAGAGGACGAAACGGAATCCATCTGGGCCAAGGGTATTTAGTGGGGAAAGAGGAGGTGGGGGCGGGTGTGTGGTGGGAGTGTAACTATTAATCTGAAGGATTCACGAGGATTTAAGCAAACGCGCATATTTCAAGAAGCTTTCTATAAATCTTTTACCAACGGCAAATAGCTTTCCATTGGCTGGGAATTTATCCGAGAGAGAGTCATTTAAAAAACTGTTCTCATCTTCAGCAAAAAAAAATAATGTTCAGTGCATTTATTTTACTTATTTGCATTACGGCTTCGAAGTGGTTTTGTTGTAGAGATAGTATTCAAAATGAGATTGGATGGCACAGGGGGCTGTGGAGGGGCATGATTGAAGGGGCTTTAGCTATCATTATTATATCAGTTTATCTGCTAACTGTTCTGCTACCTCTGGTAATGTGCAGAGACTGATAATGACTGGCACATTGCTGTGATCACTAAATAGGAACAGGTTGTGATGATAATGGTACCAGATGAAGCTGATGATGAGTTTGGTGGGCAGGGGAGGGGGTTCAGTGGACAATTGAAGTAGATAGCAGCCAACACAGTCAGGATTTGGGTCTGTCCCTTCGCAGAACTTTAAAAAAATCTCTTTCTATCTCACAAAAGCTGGCTCATGATATATACCATGGGTAATAGGGTTATACCTCCAAACAAGATCCACCATCATTATCACTAACCATTTTCAGCCATCTGACCAGGCTTTGCCTGCAAGGCGGATGGCCATGAGCCACATGAGAGGTCAAGGCCTCCCTCTTCTCCAGTTAGGAGGTCGCAGGTAGCTTGAAAGCATGGATACAATCATATCCATCATATCATTGCTGGCTTGCTAAAAGGTTGTGAATACTTTGTCTCCCTCCACATCCTTCTCATTCCCCGTCCTTCCACTTCTCCCAAAACATTCTTGGCGATTGCTTTTGTGAACGTCCATCCGTCTTGAACACCTTAAAAAATAATGATTGAATACATGTATAGTTGAAATTTTAAAATCTGTTCATATCAATAGACTAGCTCCTTATTTTAATTTAAGATCCTGTTGATATGGAAGAAACACGTTAATATCATTTTTCGACTTATGGCAGATGATCATGCATATGTGGACACATTTATAATTAAAGAGAAGAGTTTCTCCTGCGGCCAAATATTTATATTTGTATTTTATACTTAAATAATTAATTTTATACTTAATATAAATAACTATCAAAGGCTTCAGTTGCTGTCATATTTCCACTGAACTGATATATATATTGCGATGGAGTGGGACCTGGCGCGGGGGGGGGGGGGGCAAACGATGGGGAGGGAAGGGGGAGGAAGAAGATGGGAGACACTGACAGGAGAAAGCATAATCAGAGGAAGGGAGATGTAGAATGAGTTCAATCCCATGTCCCTTCGTTGGTAGCACTTGCTCATGCAATCTCCCCTATAAGCTGAGTAATCTACAGCCTGTTGAAGGGGCGGGGTGGATGTTGGTAGCTTGTGGTAACTTTGGCCCTAATTAGTAAGGACCAGACACCGGCACTAGGAGTGGGGGTGCTGGTGGGGGAGAGATAGCTCCTGTTATAATGGGTAGGACCGCTGGCTGCAGCAGGCTGGGAGCGGTTAATTAAATGCATGATGTCTGTTAATTAGGGGAGAGGTATGGTATGGGTTATTTCCATGGTAATTTGCTCACCAGTGCATTCATTCATTGTGATAGCTGGTTGTAGGAGTACCTATATATGCTTGTTGGTCGCTGGCGGTTTGCATTTTGGGTAGTCATTAGAAGTGAAGGTTGTGATTTTGTCCTGGTTGTGAACAGATTTTCCTGTCCTGATTTTGAGAGGAAGTGTCCGCTGGTTTACTATTTTCCATGTCGGATTTTCAGTCTCAGAGACATTACTCCAAGGTGTAGTGCACCGTATATTTGCGTTAAGGGCTGGTTCCATTGGTACGGATACGAATGTTAGTACGGATACGAATCCGTCATGCGGATACGGTAACCTATTTTGGAGTGAACCCATACGTCTAGAATGTAATGGCATCAAAGAGGGAAACCATACGAATGGAGTACGGAAACGTCCCGATCGCTACATGGAGCGATCGGTTTTACCGTATCCGTATCCGTACCTGTTGACGTGTACGGATCCGCACACATGGAAACATGCCTGTATATTTTAATGTGAGCGAATTTTGCCGTATCCGTATCCGTATCCGTATCCGTATCCGTACCAATGGAACCAGCCCTTTAGGGTGTGAGTGTGTGCGTGTGGGGAGGGGGGGGGGGCGTTGTTAATATGACGGGGCGGGGGTGGAGGTGATTAGTAACGGTAAAGATGCCTGTGCAGTACATCATCAGTGCTATGAGTAACTCTATCCCATAACCTGGACTTAATGAGCAGAAGCGCTATGGTGGTATAAGTGGAGGTGTGTGTGTGTGTTGGGGGGGGGGGGGGGGGGCAATGCGTTTAAAACCAAGGGAAGTAATGAAGATTAAATGAGAATTAAAACTCAAACCAAACCTGAAATACCAAACCTGTGGCACGAACTGTTCTATGGAATGAAGTCATGTGAAATGGAACACGAAACTGGTTTTGGATACAGGTCAAACATCAGTAGTTCATGTGGTGTCAAAATATCTATATCTCTCCTTGGAGTAATAGGATTTACCCCAAGATCTCTCCAATGCTGACTCTGAAAATCGACGCAGTGATAAATCCAAACTTCAAAAGAAAAAAGACCAAAAGAGATGGGCATTTTTTTTCTAAGAGAAGGGGTGGTTATCAGGCGGTAAATCACAGTACAGGAGAGACTGGGTTGTGAGTGTGATGGAGAGGAAGGTGATGAAAGGGAGGATAAAATTGATGTACACCAAATCCCTATACTGACTGGCCAGGTGATATTTCACCACCACAACACACAGTCCCACTCGATGTCCAATAACAGTTACTGCTACCTCCCAAGTCCTGTCCGAAAGAAATCCTATTTATTTGCATACCCCTATTTGTTATTCCTTCTTAGTTATTGTTGGCGATAGGGTATTTTTGTGTGAAACATATACATTGTACGATGTTTAGATGTGTACCTTGACCTGATATCTCTTCTAGCTTTTCCTTATTTGTTCAATCGTATTGTTTCATTTCTAACATTACAAGGACCATCCACGTATGTACATACGAATGCCAATATATACGATATGTAAGAGTAAAATTAGTTAATTACCCTGAGATATATATATATATAGGAATTTAATGTGCTTGGGACTATTGTGTCACAGTCTTGACATCAATATATATTTGTAAATTAGGTGGTATAGCACCAATAATAAAATGAAACAAAAAAATTGAGCAAAGAAGATAGGTGGAAGCTTAGAAGTAAAGTAATATCTTTCTCTAAGGTGGAAGCGATATGAGGTCAAGGCTCGCAATAATCCCAAGCGCAGCAATTCCTACAAGAAAATCGTGAGAAGAGCAGTTCGAAGGAAGAGTAGACTAGAGCCAGAAAAGGGAATAGGAGGAAGAGTAGTAATAGCTTGAGGTCAAGGGTGAATAGGAGACTGGAGGTAATGATGATTAGCCCACTGCTCGAGTGGCGACTAATACAAACTATTAGTCGGCAGCTAAGCACCCGATGGCGCCTACCATGTGTATCTAAGCATTAATCATAGTGTGGTCAGAATTCAGTCAGTTGGCGCTCGAGTGAAATGCAAAACTCTGCAAACACAACCTCCCCTTCCTACTTGTCTCCTCAGTTTTTACATTTATAATGGTATTGACTCGTATGCGACAACATTAGGAAACATAAGTTACTGCTAGAGTGGTATATGAGGGGAAATTGTGCAGGGGGTGGTTGTGTTTGGAGATGTCTTGACGGACCTTGGAGAGAACAGGCAAGCTGGAGGACTTGATGACGTCTGGTAGAGATAGCGAGACGATTTTGAGAGTTTCATAGATAGATTATATCCCGAGATAAATGAGTCTCATTATCTTTCAGAGGAATATATGATGATGGTTTAATTCAGTTTCTATTATCTCCATGCTCCTTAACTTAATATTTAATTGTATCGCTTGTCTGACGTTATATATAACATTGTGACACAGTTTCCTCGCGTTATCACAGTCGGTTCTCATTTAAATGGATTTAATTTTGCTTTCATCGTTTTCTATCAGCCATACATAGTATAAGGATCCATTCTTCGGAAGTAAAGAAAGTAAAAATCATCAGTAACCTTGAAGAAGATCCACATATTATATAGGATTGAAAATTGAAGGCGGGGGAGGTGGGACCTCACCGCAGTATGTACTGTCCCCAAATAAATTCCCCCAAAAGATCATATTCATTGCGCAAAAATCTAGTGGACTAATATATCCTCATATTTATATATTTAGTTTTGCTGGGCACAGTTTGATCTAAATAACCACATAGGATATGAAGCGCACGATATGATTGATACAGAAGTAAAAGCTAGCAGCTCCCACTCCCATAGAGGTCGTTAGCGGTTGAGCCCAAGGCGTGACATCGTCGCCTTCTGGGAGGCCCAGCCGAGGCAAGTTACACTGCTGCCACCACGCGAGCTCTCGCCTAATTATCAACAACAAATTTCCTTGCAGGGTTACTAGGGGGAGATACATTGTACTAGTGCATGCATTTGCTCCGAGGTATTGTATCGTATCAACGAGTATATATCTCCATTCATCCTGTACTCCTTGGCCACATCATAGGTATTACATTGTAGTACAAATGGGCTGGACAAAGTTGATTAGTTAGTTAGTCAACACGAGACAAAGTTAGTCGAGAAAATGTAGTCACAGGCCTTTTTACATTGCCACGGAAGTTCATAGTAATCAAATTTGTTGGAGGAGAATTTGATTCATATTGAAGTATATGATGCATTTAAAACTAAGTAACTAAGTATGGGTGAAGTTGAAGGCTACATTTGCCTTAACCACCCACTAATCTAGTTAGGTCAGCAGATGTTATGAAATGAATGAATTGTATTGATGATTCTCATGAGTAGATTTGAACCCAGTAAAATTTCACAAGAATTATTATGGGGCAGATTATCCCCACATATTTACCCACTTAAGAAAGTCAAGAGGACTAAAAGAAATGCACCACAAGAAGTGCAGGATAAAAGAACATTATGTTTGGAAAAGATAGTATCAACAGTAAGACCATGCCAAGCATTTCAGCACTTTGCCAGATAAAATGCTTGTGATATGAGGTACAGGCTTTAAGACTAAACACTTAGGTTTTCTCATGGAGGAATTTCCTCTCTCCTATCTCATCTAGAACACAAGTAGTGACTTATGCTAAGGGCATAAGGCCCACACGTGATTAATTTCTCTCTCTCTCTCAGTTAAATCCAACGTTCTTCGCAGTCACAAGCTAGGGCTAGGGGAAGGGTAAACTTAGTGGGTGCATGATATTCCTGAGTAGAAATGTTTTGAAGACGAACCTCCCACAAATGTTGCTTTTGCAATAAAACCGGTTGAACTAGTGCAATTAAGGGAAATGGCAGTATCTAAGTCATTATCAGAGTTGGCTTTTGTTAGGAGTAGAAGGTTATCAATAAACCGTAGATAAACAAATTGAAGGGGGAAAACGTTTCAGCAAACCGCTGCCACTCTCTTGGGTTTTTTCCCATAATAATCATTATAAAAAAGTAATGAACAATTATTTATATTCATTACACTATTCATTGCATTGATGACATAGTTCCAAAGACAATGAGACTCGGGTAACCAGCTCAATGTTCAAAGCGTATCAGTGACCTCATGATCTGTACATTTTGGAACTCGATAGTTACAGGATTTACAACCTGGACTTTCTGATTTCACTAAAGTGTTGAGAATACCGGCTTGTTGCAAGCTTTTGCAAAAGAAGTAAATTTAAAATTCATATGAGCAGACGCTGCGTGGTTATCTGTGTTATCTGTGAATATTAAAGTGGGCATATTAAGAGAGAGTGTATAATGATATGGGGAAGGAGGTTAGAAAATGGTTCTGTGAGGGTCCGTCCTCCTATACATGTTGCCTGGTTAGAGGTGTGATAACTTAAGATATTTGGAATCAATAAATTGAAACATTGAAATCTTGCCCCATCTATGCATGTCAAAAGATCCATTTCAATATCCTTTCCGCTTAGAGTCGAACTAAGCTCTCCCCCAGTTTAAGTGGAAGACAAGCTATGGAGCTACACAATTTCAAGCCCCTTGCCATATTTTCCCTTGTATAAAAGTCTGAAATTATGTGTGCATGTGTTAGTCAACTTAGTGTGTATGAAGAGAGGGGGGGGGGGGGGAGTCCTCCAGTTCCTCCAGTTTCCCCCCTTCAGCAATTATCGAGCAGGAATAACACACATATGAGAACATATCACTAAAATCACCAGTGAGGATCGCAAAGCGGCTGCTCGGGCAATTATTCACCTATGCACCTGGCGAATTCTGCTTGCTCCTTCTCCTTCGCCTACCATAACACTTCCGGTATTTCCAATGCGCATGCGTGCTCTCTCTGCCTCTCTTGCAGATCTAACACCTGTTTATAACGCGCTCTGGCATGGGAAATCGGGTGGGAGGGAAGGGAAAACTGTCATCTCCACTTTAAAATCCTGATAATGATTTATGATCTCTACTTACTAAGTAGGATCTGGCTATCAGCTGCTTCTGCCTATAATACGGCTTTTGGGGAAGCTATTACGAGCTGAATATGGTTTTATGAACACCGGTAAGGTACATAGCAAGCATAGTTTGGTTGCTGCGTTAGTGCAGTAGTTAGCCTTTTTCTGGATCACATCGATTAAAGATACAATTTTATTTGCCTTTTCTCTGTAACTGTTGAAACTGTGGTGTGTCTGAGAAATGAAGCTATATTTTCTGAACGCGCGGTCCATTGCATTTTGTGATTTTTGTAAAAAGAAAGAAAATGTATTCCCCGCTTTCTCTGACCCATTTGAATCAATGCCTAGGATAATACGTGTTATAGTGAAGCTACACTACAATTTTGATGAGTCTATTTTTGTCTCATAATAAACGCAGAGGAGAAAATATTGCCAATACCGTCTGGTCTGAGTACATATGCCAAAATCTTATCATTGACAAAGTTGTATGCTCCAAGGACGTGATGATCTTTAGACGGTAAAACCGAACCAGATTTGTCGTCTGCCATAGGAATAGGTAAAATATGTCAGATAGGCCAACCAGTCTGGATAAAAGAGGAATTTTTGTTTTCGGGAAAAGGTCACTTTGGGGGATGTAGGTCAGGATTTATGTGTAAATGACAAATGGGATAATTGTGATAACGCTCCTGGTCTGGGATGTTTCCTTTCAGCGGCTCTGCAACTACTTGAGCCATTCCTATATTTGCCTTCAGTAGTATAGAGGCGTTAGATGGTTTACAATGAGGGCATGGAAAGAGTTCTTAGGAAAACTATGTGACTTTTCTCTTACTAGTATATTACAAGCGTATATGTGGTGGTATATTTATGCACTGATTCGTCAACTCGTTGTACTTCACAGTCTAAGTTGGATCATATTTAATTTAGATGTTCTATCTATTGCGAAATGCCCATGTGATAATTATATTCATGTTCATTTGGACTGATGTTACATCAGTTGTTCATGATCAATTTTTAATGAATTATTCTTGTTTGTGTCTTTGTAGGTTCATTAATGCCAGGAGAAGGATAGTACAACCTATGATTGACCAGTCCAATCGTGCAGGCAAGTACAACTTATTTAACCCTTTGTAAAAGGGTATATTGTTAAATTATATGTTGTACAAATTAATGAAAATATTCGCGTGCAATAATAAAAATGTTCGTGTAGAATAATAAAATAAATTGAAGGAAAATATACGAGGTCATCATGTTGGATTGAAGGTAGCCAACTTGGTCGACCCTCTCTATGTAGCGTCAAGAGCCGTAGCATGGTTATAGGTTTCTTTTTACTAATCTTAATTGGTGTTTGAAAGTGAAAAAATGTTTGGCCGTCGCATACTACATCCATGAATTGAGAGAGCTGTAAACGGGATGAAAATGGGTGGAGGTAAAATTCCTAGCTGGTTCTTTTCGCCGCCTTCATCTCTTTTTAAATTCTCAAATGTTGAAACCTGAAAGTTCCTCGGTCCTTACTGTGAACCGTTCGACAAAACATAAGCATAAAATAAAGTTGGTGGTACACCTCTCAGGATTATTGCCAGTGATATCATTACAGTGCGGTTCGTAAGAGTGCGGAGCACCCCCACCCCCTCTAACATGTCTTGGATCCACACGTTATGGGGGTTTGGGACAGGTGCATGGGCAGGGATGCGCGGCGATAAATTTACAGGGTTTGTTTCTAATTGCCAGCGTTTCAATAAACACCCATTAAATCAGCTGGGGTATGTCTGAGATGGGCGTTTCCCGACCCTTTAATAGACTCCTGACCAGACAGCCATGTTCGCATAGATCTCTGCACTCTTGCTAGTCTCTCTCCACTTGGGTTCTCATATATATTTTCGATGCGTGTCTCCGATCTCCTTCTGTTCCAAGCTCTTCGGTACTGTTTGTACCCTTTCTGCCTCATCTGCCAGCTCCCTTCCTCCTCCAGGCTGTATTGAATTCTTTGTCTTCGAAATCCTTTAAGCATCCTTAGCTCGCGTTTGAACAGAGATCACCTCTCCTCCTAATTTAATGGTAACCACAGGATAAGGTCTGCTCATCTGTAAAGTATGACCACTTGGCGTAATTGAGACCGCGCCAGATCCTCCCGCACGATAATGGCTCGTAATGATGGCCAGAAAGAGAGGTAGATAACCGAATGTGGAGACCTCTTGTAACAGTTTTTGTCTTTTTGAAAAGTGTTTTAGTTACTAGTGATAAGTAACCCCCCCCCCCCCCGCACCTCTACACACTCCACACTCCCACCCCAAACCGTCCACACACCCCTCCTTTCCTTCACCTTCTCCCACTCCTCTTAGAATGATATCTGGATAGTGTCTGCTCTCACCTCTCAAGTAAAAATTTTAATTTCCCCCACTTACGATCGCGCATAAAATATTAATCCCAGATACTTGAGGCGAGTGAGTGTGCGTTTATGTTGTTTGGGGTTGGATTGGTAACGAACCAACCAACCACCGCGCCAACATGTCCGACAACACCAACGTCACAAAGTTATAACGTCTGCATTGAGACATGGATCTTGGTTGGTTGATTTATGAAGGGTTGCGATTGGGTTAAAGACATGTGAGAAGGGATTTTGAACACACTGGTCCCTGATAAGATGTGGATGGCGGTTTTGTATGGTGTGTGTTGTGAGAGAAAAGCAGGAAGAGAAAGTACGCCCCCATCTACTGCTTCATGCAAGGCTTGACATCTCTCCTAAGGTGTGAAAGCCTGTCATTAGATCGAGGAAATGTCACGAGATATCTTGTATTAGATTTCACTCTAAATACCAGGGCAAAGATCTGGTCTGTACCCGAGAAAGGATTATTGGAATAACTTGACAAAGACTGATACACAGCTATCTAATTTTTTATTTTTTTAAAATAAAAATCCACACCAAACGAGTATGTAGAATTTCGGACCGAGGAAATTAGGAATTTTTGTCACATTATATTAGTATATTTGTTTGTTGTTTTGTTTAAAAAACGTATATTTGTTTGTTAATTATCATGTACTATTCGCGTACCTGGGAAATAAGATCTATTTAATATTTCAGTTAAATACCATCTTTTTATGATTTGTTTGGATATATTCGGCTCTGCACCAATCAGTTATAATTATTGTTTCTTCTATGATGTATGCTGATATCATATATGAAAAACTACCATGTGTTTGTTGTGTGTATATTTAATACGTTTTTCTTTTTGTCCCACAGGTCCAAGCAGTACGTACAGCCCTGAAGGCGCGGGGATGGGTTATATGGACAATCAACAAATGCATATGAGAGGGCCAGGTATGTTCCCACACCACCCTACCAATAACTCTCATATGGTGCCTGACCACCACTTCTACATGAATATGAACTATTCTTAGACAAAAACATTCAATTCAAAATCCCCAACCCCCATATAAATGTTACCAAGGCAACCATGAATACATTGAATGAATGAATTCATAACCCCTACCTCAGAACAATGTTTCCGGAAATTTAAGAAATGTGAAGGGGGAAATTGAGCAGTCAAGTATGGGGACGGAGTTTTTATGAAATCGACTGATCGCAAAGGAATGACTTTGTGCATGGCTCTTCTCTACACTATATATACGTGTATAATTCTGGTACGAATTAAATATACGAATTCCACTCCTGCAAATATATCTTTACCTCGTGTGAAGTATTGGATATGGATGTAGGGGTTTAGGATATATATGAACGCAGCAAGGATTTGGAACCGAGAAACTTCCAATATTGGAGTACGATTACATCTCGGACCAACTTCAATGGGATGAACATTGATATACATATATATCACAGACAATACCCTCAGACTATCTAAAGACATTTCATAGGAAGGGGATTATGTGTTTTGGTATGGTCATCTCCGTGTATGTATACATGTATAATATGTCACATGTTAAATTGAGTTTATAATATTATAATGTTTATACTGAAAAAGGACGATGGCAGGATTTTTAACTGCGCGCAAGGGATTAATATATATATGGTTATATGATGTATGCTTTTGTGTAAATAAATTCTGAAAATCCAGCCCCTGGAAAATATAAATTCCTCGAGAAATTAACTTCTTTGATAATCATGATTTTTTCGGGGAGTTGTATTTTTTGTTTTGTCAGTCTCAAGATATCATATACATTGATTTTGTATTTATGAACTGGGACTGCTCTCCCTAATGGGGGAAGGATATTAACCGCGTGCGCTATCATTTACTAAAAGTATTATTAGGATATTATTGCTAGGGTAGAAATTGTTAAATAATAATGTATTCCTAAATTCGAAAAAAACACATGTGTAAAAATATAGTTAGGATGATGGTAGGAAATTGTATGTGAAAGAAAGGAAGAAAGTGTAAGGATTTAAGTGAATGATAATAAAAAGTTATATCGTCAGTTTGCTTTTTTGTTTTCTGTACTATTTTATTTCTTTTTACTTTTTCATTTTCATGGGGCTATATTATAGAAAATCCCATTACCAGCCTTTACATAAGTATTTCGTTATGAATTTGAAGATGGCACTTTTATCTTTAGATGTTGAAACGATCCAGAATATTCGGGAAAGATATACGCCTTATACAAGAACATCCTGATTACATTTATATGTTTTCGGTAGCCATTTTTTGGGGGAGGGGGGGGGGGGGAAGGAGAATCTTATATTGGATATGGTAAAAACAAAAATGGACGATGGCAATCTCTTCAGAACGATCCCAGCCTCTGATGGATGTTTGATGAACAGTATGGCGTTGTATAATTAAAAAATCAGATCAGAAATTTCCCATATTCAAGTTTGTTTTTTTCTTTCTTTTAAATCAAGATTGTGAATTTCATGAGAAGTGTTATCAATTTCTATTAATTGTGAATTCTGTTACAATCATTTAAATAGGATGCATACCAAAATTATATGATATCACGTTGCATTTATAGAAAGGGCACTGATATATCTTTTTAATAAAGTAGGTGCTGCAATTATTTTGCTACATACTACCCGCCGCTCCAGCAACCATTATTTTGAGCCCATCTTGAAAGAAAATCTCACTCAACCAGATAGCATAAGATATATGATTGCAAATGAATGGGAGTGGAGGCGGGCGACCTCGAGAGTTTCTGTGCGCTATAGTTTGGGGGATGATGCAAAGGGACAAAGAGAGATCATACCAAGAGGCTACATTGGTATAAGAAGGTGAATACTTTCATCTGGAGTAAAGTTAAGGGGGATGTTTGTTTACCTGGCAACGCTGGTGGAATGGGCCTTTCTCAGCTAGTGTGCAGGAACCATGGAGGCAAATAGTTTGAAAGGGAACACATAATACTCATAATGATAAGGAGAATGAAAATGTTCTCAACACAAAAGATATCAAAAAGAATAATGTTAATTGATAAACTCATTGTTTAGAAATTGTGTAGGTATAACAGGACCATGTTATGCAGATTATTGCAGTACCAGGTATATATGAAATTTCCCATTGGCCTATGCAATATTTTTATTCACATCACTCATATTCACTAGTATATAAAAGTGATAAAATAAACATACGGTGTGATTCTTATAGTCTTTTAAATGAATGGAGGATTTCATTGAAATTTAATTCAGAGGAAGTAGGAGCCGTAGTATTTAATTGGGCAGGGTGAACTCGGGACCAGTTAATTAGAGAAATTTACTGACATTTAAATAGGCGTATTACAAATATCCAGTTCCTGAAAAGATTCAATTTCCCTCTGTGCTATACCAACGAGAGCTCGTTGGACTCTCGTTGGCTATACTAACATCAAGTTACTACTTTTCTCGTATTTTTTGCTTTTCTCTCTTATTCTCTACCATCATGTTCTCATTCTCCTTCACCTGTTACTAATATGAATTGTATGTTTGCATTCTTCTGGCTTCCTTACTACCTGTCAGTACCCACACATTTGAGAAATAAAATTTTATCAATTTTAAAGGGGTTCATTTCCAACCCCAACACCCTCTACATGATTTCCCCACAAATCCAAGGTGAACCCTACTTACTACTCCACCTATTGTCCCCAATCATCTATAACCACCCTTTCTTCCCTATAGCCCCTCTTCTTCCTTCTTTTCGTCCCATCATCTTCCACCCAACCTCCACCCCTTCCCCATCATCCCATTATCCCCACCTCGTTCCCCTCCCCCCACCTATCCAGCGTTCAGGGAGAAGATTAAGGATCGGGTTGCCATGTGTTTTACTCTCCTATTAGCCACATAACCAGCGCTAATTCCAGCTTCCAAATTGGCCATTAGCGGGAGACTCCTCTCTCAGTAATCAGTTCTCTTGTCTCCCCAGACCTTGCGCTTCACTGAAAATGAGCTGTTCAGGCCCTGCAGAAGATACCCCTACAGATAACTACAATAAGAGTCATGTACAAGTGGTGGTGCCAGCAGCGGTGCCTCTTCCTCTGGTTCATGCTGGTATTCCTTCCCTCTAAACACCTAGATAGATACATATTGTAGTCCTGAGGATTTCTAATCAGAGTCATGATACAATGTTAACTCTCATCCTCGTGCTTTTCCCTTTTAAATCCATCCCTTCCCTTCATACATTTTCAATTCTCTCCTCTTCTAAATTTCCCCTTTTCTCTATTATCCAGCTGTTCTTTGCTCCAGCTTTCCACTCCTGTATTCGCCCTGGCACTTCCACCCTATTTGATGTACAAATGAGAAGTGATAAACATATAGGTGTAACATTCAGGGATTTAACTGAGAAAGATGAGCAGTCAGGGCTTCTATTAATCAGGAAAATTTGAGTGTCTATTCCACCAGAAAAAGAAAACATAGTTTCCACATCTATGCCTTGCAATTGACTAAATCATATTTTGAAGAGAAAATAATTTCCTGTATCTTAATTGTATATTGCAAAGACCAGTTTACTACAAAGCCGAGGTGTCAATGCATAACATGCTACCAGGTGTAATTCCATGTAAGAGGGACCCTACTGGTAAGGTGGATGACAGGTGGGCAATGACCAGGTGTTGGTCACCTTGCAATGGCCTCCTCTTCAACATAGACACTGGCTGAATGGGCTCTCGGAAAGTGTGACTGAAAAATGACGCTAGCGATTACTATTAGTGGTGGCGCTACTTTTCGCTTGGCAGAGCTGCGCTGGTGGTGACTGACCATTTATTTTGTTGGCGTTGCTGAAAACTGGTTACGTGGTGCTGTTAGGGAAAAGCGGTTGTCACTAAAATCTCGTGGAAGGGGTTATGTTGAAAATGTTTTTTTTTTTTTTTTGTTTTTTTTTTTAAACGAGCGGTATTTGCACTGCGAAGGAGAAGCATTTTTATATACCTTTCTCAGCAGCTAATTTAGTGGAAAAGTAGACAACGCGAAAATCTTAAGTTAACGATATCTCAAATATCAAAGTTTGTTTAACATTGAAATCATATATACTTAAATGCAGAATTGAAAGAAAAAATAACAAAAATGATTAGACCGATTTTGATAAAAGATTTAGTGATGTTTGTGTAACATGACAGTGGGCAGCAAAAGAACAGGATATTAGTGGCAGTTGAGTGGCCACACTAGTGATTCTCTCATTGAGTGGCCACTTCTTGCAACAATAATGGTCAGCAAGTCAGGGAGAGAGAAGCAACGCCTGGGACGCTTGACCATTTCATCTAGCACCCTCCAATGTGTCAGTGATACAGGGTGGGGACAATAATCACTGTCCTCTGTAGGAGGTGCGGGACAATGTGCTGTCCATCCTTAACCACTCCAAGTAGGCGATGTTAGGATAGGTTGGCTGTCAGGGACGCATGGAGGGTGCCCTTTGCCCATGGTTATTTATGTTGGCAGCTTTGTTGTTGTCAGTCTTGGGTTTAATTTTGGTTAGTTCTTTATACTACGAGGATACTTCTGTCAATGTTCAGTCGTCGTGCTTTGTGCGTTACATTGCCTTGTAACACAATGGCTTGAATTAGAAAATAGAATAACAATATCGGTTGTGATGGTGGTATGTTCATCCATATAATAATCAAATGATATTTACAACATTGGGACTCCCCTAGTCAGTGGATCATTGAAGTTGGCGAGACGTAAACAGTTCACATGAATGTGAAATGCTCATGAACAAACTATTTCATCTCAGCAGCGAACATTATAAAAACTTGACCGGGGAGCAATTATCGTTCCACATCGGGGAATGGGCTGTGGGTGGACAATGTCGATATACTCCCAAAATTGGAAGAAGTTACATTCCAAGGGTAGAGATAGGGAATGTAGAAAGACGAGGGGTCGAGGCAAGGGAAAGGAGTAGAGTATGGGCCATCTCGCAAATGTTACAGTTAAGCCCCTTTGACCACTGGTCAGTCATTCCTGACATAAACTGGCCATGGACCTGTCATGTCCACGACCGGCGACACGATGCTTCCTATTTGTAACCGGAAATAGCCAGCTAGCGCGCACAGCGGCTGGATTTCCGGTCAGATCTTCCCAGAGCGGTCGATTGGAAGCAGCGATAAGAGATTGGAGGCAAATTGAAAGCCTAGAGAGGGAATAGCCTTAGGAAGGGACGGAAGAGGAGGAGGAAGGGCATTGGGGAGGGGCACCATTCTGATTCCAAATCATGACCAGGCCTATCAAGCTTCTTAATTGTGGATCCCAAGTGTTTTAATTGGTTAGGATGTAGTATTTTTGTACAAAACGGTGGGTAAGTGTATGCTTGCATAAAATCACGCCCCTTACACACACATAGACATTTTAGAATATAGAAATGCAGTACACATTTTAGGCACTAACTCGCTGCCCAAGGTTCTGCATTATCACTACTACTAGATCTTGGATCTTAGCTCTGAGGCACTTTCTCCTCGTCTTCGTCATCCTGCTTGTACATGGCGGTTATATGAGGTGTTAGAAAGAGGGTAATACAAGTGATGACCCATCCTATGAGGAGATACCCAGGGGTACATGGGTAGTGGCCCTTGGTCACTGACCAAGGATTTACTCCAGGATCTCATACAGGAAAGGACCATGATCCCATCCTCCAGGGTGAAGGGAAAATAAGTATTATAAATGGCACAGTATGCTACAACTTGGTTCCTTACTTATACCTCTCATGTTCATATATCTAGTGTATGTGTATAGCATATTCTAGGAATACAATAGAAGAGCTACGCCTTTGTTGCAAAACACTTCAAAATTTCCTAAATTTTCCAAACCTTCTAGAAATAAAAGTTTATTGCAGCAGCTAAATAATTGTACTCATACTTTTGACTTTACTGGTTGATGTAAACCGAACTTGCTCAAAGGCCAAATGATTCTTTCGTTATTTCCTTGACATGTAAATGTAGGGTCTTAATTAATTGCGAAAATAGAAAAGGACCCTGAACTGCAGGCACGGATTGAAGTAGGTGGACTGGGAAGAGTCACTTTAGTCAAATTTCAGGAGGAGCATAATCCCAGTCCATAAAATAAAGTAAATCGTTTTATATTGATCAGAATCATTCTGAATACCAGAGGGTTGACCCCACCCCCCACCCCCTTCGCCCCCAACCTCTGTTCCATTTATGTTGCGAGTAGGACCTGTCTGACTGTTTGCCAATCCTGAAAGCTCTGATCCTTGATTTAAGGAAAGATAAGGAAACGTGAGTTCCTTAGTAGTATCGACTAGCGTATGTAGATGATGAATGGTACATGAAGATTCTCCAGTATCTTCCTCTGCCTCGGCTATCATATCAGTTACACCAATTGCTACGCTGCATATCGGTCATAACATTGCAATAAACCAGCAAAGGGGAAACACAAAATAATTGACATTTGACAATTATTGGCTACCTTAGAATTATACATTAATCATATGATAACATATACATGTATAGTTATAAGCATTTCTGATGCCCCGGCGTTTATTTTAACATGATATTCTATTTTGGGGGGTTAGATCAAGGCAAAGCAAGGATTATTATCCGCCATACACGATCCTAAATTTGATAATTATCCTGGTTATGAAATTATTAACACAATTGAGATTAAACTTTTGTTACACGGTACTAGAAATGATAATGCAACTTATATTGAAAATCTTGTTATGTGGACCATGAGAGAAAGGATGAGAAAAAGAAATAAAACGAGCGATGAGCGAAAGAGAACTTCGTTATTCAAAAGAAAAAAGTACGAAACATGCTTGGAAAATTCAATTTATTCTTGATTTCCTTGATTTTTTAGTTTACCTGGACAATCAAGGTAGGAACTGTCAACCGTCCTTGTATTTTGGAAGTATGTACGATCTTTAATGTTGTATACCCTTGACCAGTTGTCCTTAAAATTGCGCTGTTGAATAATAGCCTTAGCTGTGCTCATGCCTCTCTACCTTCTATGGTTTATTCTATACTGATTATCTAGCTCTACCAACTGTGCAGTATTGGAAATGTTGTGCTTTGATAGCCGATCCTCTTATACTCCTCTTGATCTTGCTCTTCTATCACCCCTTCTTGATATTATTCATTAACAAATATTATACTAATCATTGTCAAACTATACAATAATGTATATTTTGTAATATTTAATGGGTTATTAATAATTAATAAGTTTGGTGTTCGCCGGATTTATCCTAATATTTTATTTCCTGGGGTGCATTTTTCATGACTGTTAGTTAATGATGAATAACCTTGTTGAAAAGTTTGATATGACATTGTGTCTATGGATAAATCTAATCCATTAATATACCTGTCTATATGACCTCCCCACCTCAACCCCCCGACCCGCAGTATACATTCCTCTACCCTTTCTCCTCCTTTGCTTCCTCCTAACCCACTTTTATCACTCAATTCATCCAGAGGATTTCATATTATATCAACGCGAACAATTGCAACAAGAACTGAAAGAGCAACAGCAGCAATGATCGGAGGAGCAGATTTATCTTTAACAAGCACTCTGAAAAAGACAACGGGTGTCTAATGAGTCGTTTTAAATACATTCTTGGCCATTGTTTAGAGTGCCAGCAAGAACGAGTGTGAAATTGCTCTCACCCATGCATGGACAAGCACAATCCTCATTCATCCTTACTACCATTCAACTACACTTGAATTGACACAAGACCAGTCTTGCCCTACCAATCGCTTTACTCCTCCTGGTTTTTGCTGTAAACTATGTTGCACAATGTTGATTAACGTTCAGCTGTCATAGCAGGTATTCCACTAGCACCTAGTGGGATGCCTAGTGGTATTCTTCTATCTGATATTATGAATGCTTACTAGATTGCCTCTAGCGTTGTTCCTAGTGCTGGTAAGAAATCAGCATACAAAGCACTTGTAACTTAATGGGCAAGTCTTAGGAGATAAGGTAATCTGCCCTCGCATAGAACTTTAATTAAGAAGAAAAGTGAGGTCTTTTCCGTTGGAGACTAGTAATAATTGCAAATTAGATCATTGAATTTAGGCATGTATGCACAATTTAGAGAACATATAGATTCTCAATATATGGCCAAAATCCTAAATGTTTCGTCGTGTTATAAACTATGGACCGCCAACTTATAAATATATGTCGGTACTGAAAGAAAGTGTTAGACCCTTCCAAATTTGGCTTTAACCGATATCCTGCTTAGGAAAGAGAAGATATGAAAGACTCAGTGGTCGGCCAAACAACTTTTGTGTCAGTCAGGAAATCTGGGGTGATGCGCGGGAGTTCCGACGGCTGAGGAGGGCGCTGGGGTCGGCACTACAGGAGCCGAGACTAAGGCGAGAAAACACGAGAGCAGACGGCGGCTGGCCAGGTATCCATCGATAGCCCCAGTAAACAGTAGCGCTTGAATGGGTTCCATGGCAGGGGGTGAAAAACACAAAAGGGGGGCTTACCATGGGTTGGAAGTGAAGATCTGGACAAAAGCTTCAAGCATTTCGGACCACCCAAACCCAAATTGCCCGGAATAGATAGTCCGATAATGTGGGGTTATTGCGACGAAGAAAGCCTTGGGATCGGACTTATTTCTTGCAAGAAAAATCATCTTCATGCCTTAGTAAATTTGACACTTGAAGAAATCACCATGGTTGGAACCCCCGCGAAGCTAATCACCTCTTATATCCTCCCCCACCCCAGGATGGGGACTTCACTAATCTCCCTACTGCCATCATGCGGTAAAATCCCGAGTTAAATCACCTGACTTTTGCATTCGTGATCTGGCTTAGTCGTTGGTGGTGTCAATATAATTAATTATCGTGCCATTTTAACATTGGATGAGTGAATATAATATTATATAGATACAAATATAAGTTCTACTCAAGGGACATGTGAGAGGATATTATTAATAATTACTATTATCCAGTTTTGTATCATAGAATATTACCTATCCTCCTCCTCAGTATTGTGAATTTGTTGGCCTCTATGCTCCATTTTATGTATGCGTATCTCTCTGCATTACATCATACTAGAAGTCTTTAAGATTTATGTTATTCTGAGTTGAAAGATCGTACTTTCAATAGAATACCATCACGCCTACGTACGACCGACTTCAATACATTCTCCCTTACTCTTCTCCCTCCATGAGTAAGGAGGCTGCCTTTTGTTGTTTGCTTTTGCATATTATAGTTCTGTTTTATCTCAGCAATACATTTTCAAAATATCACTGTCGTAGAATGGTTGCTAGCATCGAACTGTTGAAATAACAGAACTTATCTGTGTTGAGAAAAAGCCATTGACAGAGAAACTAATATATCGGGAATGTATTTTCGTATTTTATACCTTTAATCTTAGAGTAATCCTTTATGTACAAAAATGGAGAATTCCCACCATAGTAAGTATTGAATGATGAATAATGTGAAATGAAAGAACATTAGAGTTGTAATTGTAATCAGTTTATTCTAACGAATTGGGCAATTGCTAATAAAGGTCATAACATGTAGGGCCACGCTTATAGCCTACATTCCCTCAATCACTTTGAGGACTGAGTTATTTTGGGTTGCAAAGTGGGATATAATAGTCGCCTTATCTTATCCTATCTAGCGCCATATCGGGACTGAACCAAAGGATACTACTGTATATATATTTTTTATCTGTCCAGAACACCTTCCTTGTATTGATACACATATTGAATATTTTTCTACCATTACGACCCCCCTTTCCCTCCGCCGCACAAGTACACCCTAGTTTCCAGCCCGTGACAGGTGCAATATAACAGTAATAAGTATAAAGCCCCAGGCGCCGGGAATCACAGAACAAGGAGGGGGAGTAGACCTACCAGCTAAAATATCTGTAGTAACCAACTCTGCCACAAGTCTGTTGTCTTTTGTTCGGAAAACATTCTTGGGAAGTGCAAAGTAGACAGATATTTGAACAAATGATTTCAGCATAACTTTTCTATATGCTCCTCAAGTCTTCTCAACCTCATTTAAATCGCAAACGCTTCTATTCCTATTTAAACCCCACCTCCACTCCCAACAAACTAGGCCCTTTACAATACCTCACACTCACGAGAGCAAAGGTCAGGATGTGGGCAGAACGATCCACATAGAGACTTTGAATAGGATAGGGGTGACTTAGGAGAGCAAAGGAGAATAGGGTGGTAGAAGAATGGGAGGTAAAACCTACAGGTTGTCTATCAGCATGGTACTGGGGTAATGATCCGTGGAAAGAGGCATGTCAGGTACTGAGGTGTAATCAGTAATAGTGGTATTTGGGTGTCTTCAAGGCGGGCATTCAAATGGCGCCTGTTTGAAAATTACCTGTTCCTGAAGTAAGTATACTTGAACTTCAAAATTTCCTCCATAAAATAATCGAAATGAACTTTCAAAATTTTCTGAACACTGCAATTATGTGTCTGACAAGCTCATACAAGTTATGGGCTGATGATATCCAGAGAATCTATTTTCAAACCAACTTTATCCCTTTATCTACTGAATTTTATGTTATACATGTAAAACTTTCACCACACGAAATATACATAACCAAACCACCAACTCTTTACTCTGAGCTGGCATTTTGTATTTAAATAGGCTTTAGGGGCAACATAAACCCCTTCCCCTCTAATGCTGAAAATTCACTTTGGGTCCTAGTTTGGCAGGTAACAGCAAGATGGAACATCCTTAGTTGATCCAGCATATCATTTACACACAGAGATTATTAATTTTTTGTACATCTACATAAACATATTATATTAAAAATCCTATTTGGTCTTACATGGCATTATCTATTTCTTAGGGGAGCAAAATCAGTCTCTTTAACTCCAAACTCTTTTTAAGGGATTTCTCAAATATATCAATGATGAGCGATTCTACAGTTTGAAGCGGTTACTATTTCCCGACACCTTGGCACCTTACCACTTACAGCCAGTCCCAATCACAACTCGTGCATACCCTTTGTGTAATGGAGCATCCCACGTTGGTGTCAATATATTTATGGCCGAGACAAATTCTCACTGACATTTGGGGATGATATAAATTGATTATGAGCTGCACATGAGCAATATAATTCCTCTGGAAGTCGGTGAAGGGATTATTTTTGTGGCTAGTTGGTTAGAGAGGTGTAGGGTGGAAGACTAAGGGGTTGATATAGTCCATGTGTTTTGATGGAGTAACCAGCAAGTCTAGATACTCGTTGGTGGCACTGCAGACGGTCTGGATACCCAGTCAGGACGTCGGGGAAAAAAAGGGCATTCAAATTATGGACGAAATTTTGGTTGTATATGATCAAATCCAAGATATCTGGAATACCTTAGAGTAAAACATATTACTCTAAGGGAATACATAGTATTCCCTCATTCTAATCCATAGCAATCTTGGATACTTCGTCTTTCTATGTGGGTATTTATTTTTGGATGCATCTTACCTTTGGCAGTCTGTCACCATGGAAGGCAATTTAAGGATTTTCTTTTTTTATAAAAATAGCTTGGATTCCTAATTAGGCGACTCTGCTTAGGGATACGCTGTTGCTTAGAATGGCATACTGTATACCTAATTGCAGGATTCAAATCATAACAAATATAAATAAAACACCAGATATTATAAGCAAAATACAACAGTGCACATGGTCACATGCCAAAAAAGTCGTGAAGACTTTGCCAAAAGTCATGAAGACGAACATGCCAACAATCAATCCAAGAAATCATAATTATATGCCCTAAGAACTACCATGTAACAAGCTAGGAGAAACTGCGAATTTTTAGTATGAGCCATACAAAAGGATATTAATAGATCGCGTAAAAGTGAAAGAAAACGATCTGAGGGAAACTTCATTATTGAGCAAAAGCTAAGACTTCACACGTGGAGGTCTTGGTGGATGACGAGAACCAGAGGTGTGGAGGAAAAAGACTGCTCTCCTCTCAACACCTGGTTACGATTCCTGAAGGATAGAGTTGCCTATGCATGTGCTTCTATAGGGGTGGGGGTACAATCCTGCTAAGAATGTTTTGCAAAAATCTGGAAAATGCTTTTTAGGCAGGCTTCGTGCGTTCGTCTTGCAGCTAAACAGAGATGGTATGGTCAGGAAATGGTCGTCTCTATATCTATAAGGTATTCACTGTATGGTCTCCCAAAAGTTCTAGGAATAATTATTCGTATCCATCGCACGGATTGATATACACTGGTAGTCGTAATGAAAACATTTCCAGTTCTACAATGCTTTGAAATGAAACAGTAAACTCATGTACTACAACAATGTACATGTAGAACCCAAGCCACGACTGTATTTTAGACTCAAATGTAAGAGGTTTATTCGTGTCGGATGTTAAGCAAAATTGTTCTCAGACGGACAGAGTTAGCAGTAGTCCTGTGTGTTGGATTATCTGAGGTTGACCGTATAGTTTTAGCAGGCATGTGTTCGGGAGGGGGGGGGGGGGGGGAGGCTGCACTGGTAACCTAGAACTGACGAAGTCAATCACTATCTTCTGTCAAGTTCTCTATTCGTTGGTTCAGGCTGAGTGGGCAATTCATTCCACTGATTTAATATACAGGCTATTCTAGCCATTCCGGCAAAACTGACATTGGGACATATTTTGCTGGGTGGGATCAACTTGACCAGTTAATGGCCCACAATTAGTGTGTTTTGTTAGCACACAGACTGGTTTTTACATTTACATTTAGATTACATGATTCATTTACACGCACCGCCCTCCGTTACCTCCACAAACCCCACTCGCCACCAATGAAAACT
Organism: Sthenelais limicola; assembly: GCA_942159475.1. Classification (NCBI taxonomy): domain Eukaryota; kingdom Metazoa; phylum Annelida; class Polychaeta; order Phyllodocida; family Sigalionidae; genus Sthenelais; species Sthenelais limicola. The sequence continues at coordinate 75,407,483 of OW804098.1, forward strand.
TGGATCAACCCCCACCAGGTACCACCAGTTAAAAGGTCGTGCCTTGAGGCCCTTTACAATGCCCTATGAGGTAAGCGCTTTTTTGATTCACCTCCTCCGCCTCCTTCCTTCTGTAGTACAGCTTGAGATAAGTTGGCTGTGACTGATGCAGCATGCGACCCAAGATTATTTGTTTTCATTTTCCAATGTGATGTGACTGAAGTAGAAGGGTCACTTGGCAACATATAGGGTGGAGCGGAGCATCTTAGGGGACAATTTCTTTTTCAAATCACAAGTATAGTTATGAATGAGGTAATGACAGTAAGCTCCGGCGACAACCTATGTGGAGAGAGTGAGGGTGTTTTATCAGCGCTTCCTGCCCCCCACCCACCACCCTTACCCCTTCCAGTCGGGCCCCTGACATCACCATTGCCCCCTGACCCAGGCTTTTGTGTGTGAGCCACTCGCGAGCAGGTCCTGTTCTTATCTCACATTTTTACATCCAACTCGGATAACTCATGGGGAGCTCCGATTAAGCTCAACTCTGACATTTTGCTGACCCTTTTTTGCCAGTTCACTGCAATTAAATGATGTTGTGTTCAGCTCTGATACAAGTTTCAAGTGCCAGGGTTCTATCCGACATGCGCAGATCCGGCTATGTTGTGACCAGGTCCCCAGACACCTGGCCAAACTATTAGCCTCTTACTGAAAAATGGCAGTGTCCTGTTGAAAAAAGGGCAATGCCACGGCCTCCCCTGTCCTAGCAACTTGGCCCCATTTCCTGGGGATCCAACCCCAAGAGATAGAAGGAGGAATTTTAAGCGCAATTAGTGCCACATTCTATTACTGCCCCGATCCCCATGCCCGATGACCTTTGGCCCTGTAAGGGCCAATCTGATTGGTCAGTTCTGACCGGTCAAACATGTGGCATGCTTCTCGGCCTTTGTTGGAGGCTGAAAATATGAACCCCTCTGACAAATTGTATAATTTCTGCCTCGCAATAAATGGGGCCCGTGGCCATGGAGAAATGGGCCTGGGTCCAACAAGCCACGAGGGAGATGCATTCGAGAGAAAAGAAAAGGTGGGACGAATAAGTACAAACAATAGAAATAGGGATGAAAGTAAAGTCATAACATTTTCTATATGATTATGAATAGTATAAACATTGAGTATTTGCATGTATAGGTCTATGAATCAATTCTATTCATGTTGACAGTTTTCTCATTTGATTTACAATGCCTATCCTGAACCTCGCTTTAATGCATTGCATGGGACGTGCGGGCTCGTGGTGTGGTGGTCGGTCTTGGAAAAAGTGTGAAAGCTCTGACTGAAAGGGTCATAAACTGGGGGTCAGACTTGAGGATGGTGTCATAGCCATATGAACAGGTGAGGGCTAAACACCCTGTATTGTTACATGAACCATAACAATAAAGACCCTCATCAGTAGAGGGCAATAAAACCCTTTTGTGCGTGGTGTCTGCGGCCGTCAATATTGATGCCATATCACCTCCTTATCCCTTTTCATCACGTTCATGAGTTGGTTCAGGGAGACCTGGGACAATTTGGTGTAGGTCCTATAGTCACTTGCTAGATGTGCGTAGCCTAAATCAAAATAAACAATAGCATATGTGTATATAGATAGGTCCATGAAAATGGGATGGTTTAATGATATTTGAGATAATCATAATCACGCACCTCAACACCTAACGGCAAAATGAGCTCATTTAATCTTATAGAGTCATTCAACACATGTATGCTGTATCAAAATATCTAGTAAACGATATAGGCCTAGATCAATTTTCCCCAGCACAGATTTGCGAGGAATATACCCCAAAAATATATCCCGATAGACTAATTAGATGTACTGAATATGTATACATAAAAGGTGTCTAGATAATTATGCTTGGGTAGTGGTAAGTCCTTTGTTTTATCACAGTCCGTCAACCTTTGCCATGCCATTTAAGCATTGCCCGGATATCTCCAGACACACATTAAAAAGAGCCCTGCGTATTTAACCGCCGAAATGTGTCAAGAAATGAATACTAAACGCTCTCAGGTCATGGTCTCCCTCTAACCTTCAAAATTAAAAGCAACGTAGTCATGCAAATACTGGGGCACCGTCCCAACGCCAAGCTCTGACCTCATAGATTTTGATTCTTGAGGACCCACTTGATTTACGGTCCCGCGCGTCGGCTTTCAGAAGGGCTTGCGCTGCGGCACATGGAGAGGCTTCATCCGCCTATGGGGGAGCACGGTGCTCGCTTGCTCGGGGAAGATTTTCATGGTGTGGGCTGGCTTGATTCATTACCATTCCAAGTTACACCATGCAGTTGGTTAAGAACGACCTCCTATGGTAAGCGATAATAAGTACGTTCACCTCAATGAGACAAATGTTCGGAAACACTAGCAATAATTAGCAGTCTGTGTTGTTTTTGGAAACGTTTCAATTTCAACTGTGGTGTACTGATTGATTTCATAATGGATTGTAAGTAATTGTGAACAAATTTGACCCTGTGCGGACTACCAGGATATACACGTTACTCAACAATATCGAAACATTCATAATTATTAATTATGTTGATATTCGTTTTTCAACCAGTTTCATCATTGTATAGAATTGGCACATAGCAATGTACATGTCGCCCTTATTGATGTATTCAGTTACAGTACACCACCCTAAACTTTTAATGAATTTCTCTTCATAGCTTTAAAGGGATTATTTAAATTTGTATGTGTCTAGGATATCGATTCTATAGTCCTATTGTCCTCAAAAGGTTGCTCTGCTATATGATTAATGTGTGACACAGCAAAGTAGGCAAGAAACTATCGCGAGAGAAGGAGCAAGAGTTGATAAAAAAGTTATTTTCTTGAACCATCTAGGGAAGCTTTCTCGCTGCAATTACATGCCATAATTTGTTAATTCTTTTGTTCTGAATTAGAAAGGAATCACCTCGCTACACAATTATCGCAGTCGTGCACCTGTCCCGAATCTGGCCCAGACCCCCTGTCCCTAAGGAGAAAAAATGAACAATCAAGGGGGCTAGGAATATAATTAATTGGGTTGGGAATATTTCAGTAGGGTAGGGGTGGGAGTGTGTGTGTGTGTGGGGGGGGGGGGGGTGCAACATTAAAGACTTTTGCGCATAGGGATCCCTTCTCATTAGGACGGCCTCCTAACAATAACTCTTTAAATAAAGGGCATATATATACTAGTATTCAAATTTCATGGTGGCAATGTTGAATCCTTTTCATGGAGATACTGTTGAATCCTTTCATGGTGTTAAATGTTGAATTACACAGGAATTTGATGTAAATTTCTATAGTTTTAAATGTCATGACTTATCCCGCGGATCAGGACTATACCACGAGCGCAACCACCTGCCTCGAGCCCTGCACCCCCCCCCCCCCCCACACACACACACACACAATTCCCTGCTCCTCTTCTTTCCTCCCTCCATATCTATTAGTACCATCACAGTAAGGGGAACGCCATAATCGATTAGTATTCCGCGCGGGCCCCAGGCACACCTCCAAAGTGGTATAAACCGACTATGGGCCACCGTAGAGTAGCCATTAGGTGATCAACCGCGACCCTGAACATTGATTATTAGTCCTTCCCGGCCACCGTGGCCGCGCTTTTGAAGCCCTCCTGGGTTTCTCCTGGGTGTACGAGGTGCAGGAGGTGTGTCCACTCAACCATATACACACACAGTCCCCATACACACCACGCTCTTTCCTCCATATTTCTCTCAGTTTGAGAAGTTTCCGTTCCAAGATCACAGACAGGGTTATTGGCCTCCCATGGCCGATCGCGGGGCCGGTCAGGACAGACCTACCACAGAGGCAATTATTTTCATTTTAACCTTGGCGTTGGATCAAGATGGTGAAGAGAGGATGAGGGAGAGAGAGGTACACAGACAGACAGAGTGAAAAGTCTTAATATATTGCCGTTGCTGCTGTTTAGTCTGGTGCGCTCACACTGTACAGGAGTGGCTTGGGTATATTCGAAATATCCGTACTTGCCAAAATTGCTGGGACAAACGCCATGAGCATTTGTATTAATTTTGATAGTGTGCCCAATGAAAGGTAATTGACTGTCCTATGATTCTTGTTAGGATGTGTAAGTATATTCTCGAGGTACTTTATATCATTTTGCCATTTTATTCGTATTATCATACCTTCGTACACTGGCCCTGTTTCCTCGAAATCTGCTTGCATGTACTTTTTTTTACTCGCTGGTCTTTTTACACTGGCCTCTTTCCCTCCCTCTCCTTGCCACCCTATTGTACTGCCATGTAATCATATCTCAAGCCTAAAGCATTTCAGGTAGTTGCACAATTTAGTTCAAAGCATCTATCCACATTCAACATTTCGTCGCTCATTCACTCAAACACGAGCCATAATAATTTCCTTGGCCTCCATCTACACATTCCACCAAGTACCACCACAGCCTCCACTTACATTCTTCCACTCTACTCTTTCCAAAAAATGCTTCCGAAAGCCCCAACCTCGCACGCGCTGCATTCTGGGAAGACTTCCGGCGGGCGGCGGAACCGGAAGGTGTAGTCGTACCACAGTAACAATAATGATAATAATCCCGGCCAATGGAATATATATTACATAAATGGCCTCCCCTCCCTTGTTGGACAATGATAGCTCCGGCATGTGGAATGATTTGCCTTTTCTCCAATATATCCTCTCCCCCTCTTGCTATCGCTGATTGGGGCCTGATGTCCTTCCCTCACTAACTCTCGTCCTCATACACCATTGCCTCATAAGAGAGCGATTGCCGAGCCACTCTCGCCAAGATGGGACCCCTGGAAAACCGAATGACTTCTTCCTGCTGGCTCATTGTATTAAACAGGCTCCCTTGGTCTTATTGGCGAACAAATTGGCATTGTTTTGGTCTTTATATTGCTTGCACGTAAGGTTTTGATAGCATTAGGGCGGTGCAAGCACTGATGGCTTGGAAGCCACTCGAGTGAATGAAGTGAGGTGGGGGAGGCGGTGTGCGGGGAGGGTGTTGGCTTATATAGGTCCAAGCCTTTCTAAGTATCTCGCCCACTGCCCTCCCATTGCCTCGCGGCTCAAGAATACCATTGCATTAAATGCACCTATGATCACTTTAGGAAGCGTCTGGAAGATTGCTTCCTTGGTCCTCGCCTCCAGTAGCCGCCCCCCCCCCCCCCATTCTTCCCCCACGCCACCTCCCTCTCTTTCTCCCACTCTCTCTTTCTTTCCCAATGTAGCAATAGATCGCGGCTGAATAGGATTCTATGCAATCTTAGATTGGTTGTCCGCAAAAGCTCGTTTGGCTGATAGAAAATTACGTTTGCCAATTATTTCAGTAGAATTGACAAAGGGTTGGTCGGCCGGGACTCTGGCTGTAGGCAAGGAAGCAGGAGGACAAGGAGGAGTTTGTGGCTGGAAGGAAGAGGTATAGTTGGAATAGTACGGGAATGTTTACTGTTGCAGTGTGATTACAAGCCATGTAGATGCAAGGATTATAGTGGAGAGATTCGGGTGAGATGTTAAAATTAACATCCTGCTATATTGCGGGAAAGGAGGGAAATGCTTATTGAGTAAAAACATTGGCATGTACACATAATAGAAAGTGGAACAAAAATGAATTATACCCTTAGTTAAAAATCATTTTAATTATGGGGATATTCTGAAAATATATTGTCAACCTTAATAAGAACTTTCTGAAATAATAGAAATACAAATTTAATTCATGGTAAAGATATCTAAGGGGTATTCAAGAGGAGAGAGAGGTGAATTGTTTCTCTAAAAATGATAGTATACTTTCATACTAAAAGTAGTTTGCAATCCAATCCACAAACGCGCTGGTAGGTAAAATATGGTAAAAAACGGATGGTATAGTATGTCCCGATATAGGTGGATACTAAACTGAGAAGGGTAAATATACGGTAGAGCTGTAGGTGATTGATCAGAATGACCGCGGTTTAAGACTGGGTGGCGAGGACGAGGGTCCCCAGTGGTAGGGGTACTATAATAGCCCGCTATATTATCTATATAGAGACGGAGTGCATATAAAAAGACGAAGGAGAAAAATGCTTGCGTATACGGAGAGGGGATAGTTGGGGGAAGGAGTGAGAAGGAGGGGACGGTTAAAGGAAGGGAGAAGGAGCATAAGACATACAGTTTAAATATTAGCCATGTTTGGACATGTACGTATTTCATTATGTAGCTTAGGTGCTATGATAATTTCCCCACCTCTTCCTATTACACTTATCTGTTGTCAATTAGTTAATCAGTATAAAGCAGAGGGGGAGAAGAGAAGAGAGAGTTGTAATAGGGTTAAAGAAAGAAAGAGAAATAGAGAAGGAGAGAGAGGGGGAGGGGGCGGAGAGTCAGAGCTATTACGGGAACCTCTATCTCTACAAGCAATCTATTTCTGCGCGCTTGTGGGAAGGCACCCAGACCCTATCTGCTAAATTAATCTGAGATGAAATCTCTGTTTGATAGAATATTGGATATACATTTGATTTGATGGCAGCAGCCTTTAAATTGTGGGTGAATTACAGACAGAATCCTTTCATTTTGGTCCGTAGCATACCTCTTTTCTGTCACCCCAGACTGGTATATGTCTAGATTTTCCATCCAGATTCACTCTTCAATACATTTCCTTTAGGTTTATCTATCTTGCACTTATTAAATTAGATTTGCTTATTCTTGATTAATTTTGTTCTTATCTTGCCAGAGCTTTTAATTGAACCATAATCAAATGCGAGTGGTTCGAATAATAGCTAAGAGGGTAAGATTGCTTTAATTATTACTATTACACGAGCTAGGTGCTCTGTGGGTTCGGGTTTGTTTCACATCCCCTTATACATGTAACTTCTAAAGCCAAAACCCACAGACGCCTTCTTTTGATAGTGAATCAAGTGTTCAGTTCCTAATTTTGACTTGGCTCCTTGAAATGTCGCTCCAAAAACTTCGCACTGAGCCCAAATTCAAACGTCCATTTTGTCACCATTGAGTTGTGTAACATCTAAGAGAGATGGGTTTGATATCCTGTACTGAGAAGGGTTAAAGCCTTCCACCCCATACTTCACATTACTCCAGGCCACCCATCCATCACTCGGTAAACTTTATCTACATTACAAATTACTAGGATTTACGGTGAACTCGCCTTCTTCAATGCCTTTATTTCCTGTACTACTTGCCGAGGTTGCACAGTTTGTTTATTCCTGTCGTTTAGTCCCGCATACGGTATATAAATAATGGCTCCTTTCTTAAATTAAATCTGTAAAAACATGCCTAGCCTTTGAGTTTGTCTCTTGTTATATGTTATCTTTCTGTGTGTACTTTCCAAAATAGTATTTAAAATGTCTTGAATAGTCGTTATACCGAGATCATCCAACTTTTGATCCCCCTTTCCCATTTCCCTCTTCACCCCCTCCAGTCGCACTTCTGTCTCCTCCTCAACCCCACCCCCTCCATTCCTTTATGCCCAGTCAGGCGGCAAAACAGCAGTAGTGCATGGCTGCGCGCCTTTCTCGCCTTGGCCTAGTCGGGGCGACATCATCAGCTGCTTCTGTATTTGGGCCTTGTTGTTGTAGACGCGCAAGTAGCTCTGTGCGCAGACGCAGTCACTATCCAGATTGACTGTCGCCTTGATTGCTTCTTATTTTGCCGGGGCCAGCAAAATGTCAGTCGGAGGCGTTTGCATTATATTATTAGTCGGCACATTTGCAGCGGGTGATACAATCCAGGTCCGGGAGCTCAATTTGGTTGGTGAATAGAGGGGAGGAGAAGAAGGTGGTGGTGGCGGGGTTTGGTGCATAGTGCTGCTGCAGGAGGTGCTGAAGAAATTAAAATAGAGGACAAGTGAAGAGAAGCCGGTTCCATAGATGGACTGAATTTGGTCACTACAAAACCAGCTTTTTCATCTTCTGCCTTGCCCCCATCGCCTTTTATATGGCTTTAACGTCCACAAGCCCCTACCCCGACTCATGGTTAAACCTATTACTCGTTCTTTCCCTCCTTCACTAGCTCTGTCACTTTACCAGGCTCAGAGATTACCAAAGAAATGTATCATAGATGTTTGATATTCATCTATGATAGTCTGTACCACTACAGATTCATATTTAATATTCGAATAGAGTACTCTTTAGCGTGTTGCTTTCGGCGATAGATGATAGTATACTACCCAAGATGTTAGTGGAAGATTATTATACTAAAGCCTAGGAGCTGAACAAAACAACCCGGTAAACAGTGGGTATTTGGTCAGTGGCATGTAGATGGCGTCTGTTCGAAATTCACTCATCGATAGGTGATCAATTATGTTATGTTCAATACATATTTTGAATACGTAAAATATCCTGATATCCTCATATAGGAACAACGTGTACCAAGTTCTTTCTATTGCAAATGTGTATAATGATATCAGTGCATATCCCCAGGGAATAGCAGTGACTTAATGACTTTAGGAATTTAAAATGGCGAGTCAAAGAAACCTCAATTTTCTCTCCACTGCTCTCTGAAGCTATTTCGCAATCAACCAGAGTCTATGTAATACTATGTGTGCTCCCTCTCCATCTCACAAAACGGCACAGACCTCAGAACCACCGCCCACCCATCACCTTTCTCCTTTGCATCTAGGCCTTGTGGGCACCTCTTTACTAATCAGCCCCAAACTCCACATATTTATGGAAATTTAAATTGGGGACCTTGGGTGGCATAACAAGATGGCTCGAAGGCACCTCTATGCCATTTATATCTATTAACAGCTTGCAGGGCTCGCCTCAGCAGATGCCCTTGCTTTAGAGTCAGTCATTGAGGAGTGTTTTGCTCGTATCCGCACGCACCCCTGTTCTCCTCCATTCCTTATCAGTGTACGGTGTCACATCTCAACCATGCAGTATGGGAGGCAATATTCTCCCCTATCCCCTTCCTCGTCTTCCTATTGCCTTGTCTATATGCAATCTGATAATGTATGCTGAATGCAGTCTCGTGTTTCTAAAGAAATGCAACTATATTTACCACAATTGAAACATTCTTTCTTTCTTAATAGGTATGTGTTTGACCATATGATAGTTCGAACATTTTGATAAGTAATAAAAAAAGGACACACTTTTGACACACTTTAGATGTCATATACAACCACTAGGTTATATCATGTACGAAAGAGATGTCAGCATCTCCCCCCCCCTATTCTGGAGACAATTTGCATTTCAGTCTTCGTAACTTTTCTTTAGCACAATAAGACGGATAATGAAATGGTCAAGTTAAAAAGTATTAGGCCTAGAATGTAATATTTCCAATTACTCTGAGAAAAGAGAACACACTTGTTCGACATTTCAGTGACATCTTCGCCCTATGTGAGACATTGTGATATAAAAGCTTGGCATCATTGGCTACCCAGACTACTACATGTAGATCTAGTGGTGCCGAGTGGGGGTAGTTTCTGCTGTTACAGAGAGTGGCAGGTCTCACTACAAGGCTACACTGCAGCAGACACACGCAGCAACGCATAGTGTCATCTGGTGAGAAATACCGGCACTACTAAAAATGTCCAGTTTATTGGAACAGCTGGTGGTGGTAAGCAGAGGGAGAAGAGGAACCAGAGGGAAAGGAGTATTTGACCTTTATAAGCGAAATTGGCGGAAAGGACATTGTTGGACGGGGAAAGTAGTACACAGAGAGACAGAAAACAATGTATAAAGAAGGAAGGACCCAGATGAAGTCTTAATTGATGTAAAATGTGCAATCATTTGCTAGCTATGAACCACAACTAAATCACATTTGCATCTCATGGACAGCTACAGACTGGTATATTGTACCAAATCTCTAAGGCCAGATCCCATGGGTTACCCACTGTCAGTAAAACCTAACCCAGAAGCTTGTTTAGTCTGGTCCTAACTGGACCAAAAAAACTTCCTACGGGTACAAGAAACTATTTATAAATACATTTTTACACGGGGAAAGGCTAGTGGTGATTCCCACGCCATTTTCCTCATGCTATTTCTGGGTAAAGAGCAATACCCCTGTTATACATTTCCATAATGTAACCACAACCATAGTTAATTCAGAAATGCTATAGGAGAGATAATGAAAATGGTTTGGTGTGGATGTGGGTGATTATAAGGGTGTGTTAGGCGGAGGTGGTAGGCGAGAAGAGTAGGAGAGCAAGTAGAGTCATTGGCTGTTCAGACCACGCAGGCAGAATTGAAGTCTGTCCGTATTGGAAATTGTCACAAGCAATCTCTGCCTCCATGTAGCAAGTCCTGCGAGCAGGAACAGGGCTAGATTTGATTGCATCCAAGACCAAATAACTGTTTTGGAAAATTGCTGTCGGTAAGGGCGAGTGAATACTGATTGGAGGGACTATTGTGTGAGGTTTTATACCTCTGTATTGGTCCTGAGGGAAGGAGGAGGAAGGGGGGCTAAGGGAGTAAAGGGGGCCGGGAGATGGTAGAGATGAAGAGGGAAATCCTCGCTCTCACCAGAAGTGGGCCCCTGATTTTTATCCATCTATAGGCCTCATTGATGCGAGTCTGGGAGCCCAATTGGGTTGCTCAGAATGAGCGAAAGGGAGGGGTAAAGGTCTCTGAGGTCATACAGAGTCATACCAATGCCCTCAAACCTCTTCTTCTGCTTCTCCAAAGCTCACCAAGGAGACTGTGAGAGGAGTTGTTTGGTTGAAGAGAAGGAGGAGAAGAAGGCAATCGGCGGTGGCTTGCTGAAGGGAGTTGATTGGCACTGACCCCAGGTCCCCTTTCCAAGCGACCTTACCACACATTTCGAGCAGTGCTTTGCTCTGGTATTGCTTTCATTTTGAAAGATACTGATACCACTCTATTTCCTTCTTTGAAATTCATCGGCCCTTTGCCTTAAACCTCCCGAATATACAGCTATATTATGTTCCCCAATTTTCTTTTCTTTAAGACATGCTGTATATGCTTTTCCATGTTATCATCGTCTCCGGGCGTCGGGCAAACATCGCTTCGACCTTGCATCGTCCTAACATCGACCTTTCGCATTTGCTTTGTTTGTGTTGCTCGTTTTCTTCACTTTGAATAATATTCCATTTGTCGGCCCCCTTCTCTTAAAATCTCTAGCTTTAAAATGCAACCTACGTAAATGCAGTTTCTTTCAGTATAACCTAAACGATCAATATTATTATTGCCATGAGATCCAAGGGAACTCTATATCTTAACCCTTTACCCCAAAGTGCCTATAATCAAAGGCGGGCAAATGATCATAGGGATAGGAGGTATTCGTTAGCCATATGCAGTTCTGTCAAAGGTTGTCACATTTATTTGATTTATCCCAGAAAGTGTTCTCTAAAGTAGTTGGATTGGGGTAATAAATTATAAATAGGTGAAAGAGGAGATATATTTGGAGACAAGATAGACATGTAGAACCTTTCTTTTGTCTTTGATGACTCGCTGGTTTCGCTCTCCGTTCTCTACCTAATTTTGCTCCAGCTACTCTTTCAGTTCCCCTTTCTTTCTCTTTCTTGAGGTCACAATCCCCCCCCCCCCCCCATACACACACACACACACACACACTTCACACACACATACCCTAAAGACTTCTCTGCTTATTATGCCATACTTCATTCGATCTCCCCAACTTTCGATCTCCCCTCTATTTCCTATCCTGTCTTACTTATCTTTCGCTTGCTTCGTTCTGTCCTTTCTCGCTCTCCTCCCTCTTCCTATGACCCCTCCAAACCCTCTCTCTCCTATCCATCGCCCATTTTCCACCACACATTCCAGTAATGATAAAACACAGAGGTGGCACCCCAGCCCAGGGCAGTAGATAAAAACACAGGGTATGAGTTGCTGGTGGGACCAGTAGCCCTGTGATCATGATAGGACGCTGTCGGCGTTGCCTGGTCGGTAATGAATAGTATCTATGTACTTCCCCAACACGTACTTATCCTAACCTCTAAGGCTCGAACTTATTTCAGCTATTTTCCTTATTACATGGTACTGAAAGAAGACCGACGGACTCAAATACCAGCCCAACATCTTCATGTACCTGTGTATCTGTCCAATACATCTTCTCCATGTATTAAATAAATTGTGCTTTGGTAGCTGAATTCACATCTATAAAAATAAGATGATATGAAGTAAAATACAATCATTCTTAGGAGTTTTCCTTCTTTTTTTCATATGCAGATCAACATGCAACCGAATTTTCATAAAACTAATACGCTCGTACGAGTTATATATTTTTGTGGCATTGTGGTACTCGAAATATTTTTCCCGACGACCACACTCGTTGTTTACATTTGACACAAATGTTGATACGCCGGACAAGACATGTACGGTACATAATGACACCTCTGACATAGGAATGAGTCTTATCCATAAGCTCCACCTCTCACCCAGAAGTGTATAATATACTGGGCTAGATTCTAGTAGTAAGTTGGGGTTTCTAGCTGTAACTCCACGCCCTTACAATCGCCTCTGAGGGGGTCCAGGTTTAGGATTCAGATATCTGAGAACCTCTCATTGCACCACCAGTAGAACCTGCTAAAGATAAAAATATGTTTACAGAGGGAACGGCCGGTACACGGACTCTGGATGCTAGAGTATAGGTTGCTGTCGACAAACATATTTCGGGGACCTGCCTTTATTAAATTATGTATGAAATTGTAAATTATGATAACCGCCAACACTATGCGAATGTCCCCACACTGTCTTATATTCTGGGAGCATTTTCACTGTTCAAACACCTTCACGGACCCCTTGAATTACCAATCAATTCATTTGTATCCCCAATATATTAGAGTAATGATTTTAAACTCTATATAACTTGCCATATCAGCTCCTTCTGTGATGTGCTATATATAGGTGTTAGATAACATATGCTAGTGCCTAACCCTAATGATAACGTCATGATACGTCACCGCTGGATGTCACGTGATTTAATGCAGGCTACTATGGCTGGCTGAGATGATACACGTGCTTTCTGTAATTAACTAGCTTTTCTCATTTCTTCACAAGGGATAGTAATGGTTTCTTCCATCTTACTTTGATACTTAACGATAACGGTAAAAAAAAAACAATAAAAACATGTGTTGGATAAATATTCAGAAAAACTCAAATTTGTCCTGGTGAATTAGATCGTTGCTCACATTAAATTCTCAATGTTATCTAAACCTACCTTCTTTCTATCCACCGAACGCTCACATAACTGAATCTAATGGGGTGAGCTACTGGCTTAGGTTGTCAAAAAGTGAGTGTGTGATGGTTATTGTTATCATATAATTGTAAACACACTGTTGTGGTTTGGGAAAACTGTGACGAGCCAGATGAAGTGACGGAAGGGGAGGAAAGGGAGAAGGAGTGGAACAAAGAAAGGGAAAGGATGAGAAGCGTTAGATTATTCGCAGATTTAAAAACAAAAATTATTTGTTTTTAATTCACATGTGTCACTGAAACATGTGAATTTAAAACGTGGAAACATATTTGAAATGTGATAACAATAACCACCACACACTCACTTCTTGACAGCCTAAGCCAGTAGCTCACCCCATTAGATTCAGTTATGTGTGCGTGCGTGTGCAACACAACACAACTACAAACCATACAACTAACAGCAATCTAGCCGGCATCATCGTCATCATCCACGATAAGCCCCTGATTTTTTAATTAACACTATGATAGATGAGGTTATTAAAAGTGATCATTAAACTGAGTAAAACATGAAAATTAACTTTATTGAGATACCAGACTTCTATACAAAAGCAGAGCCGCCTGTGCCCGAAGCGGAGCCTGCGATCTTTAATGACTAAGAATGTAATGCCATTTATTATTTAAGCGTCATCTGCAATGACAAGGCAGAGGATTCATCTACTAACTTGCCTGATGGAAAAGGCAGATTTTACTAACTAGATACCACCCTCCCGCTCCTTCCATCTATCCTCTATTTTTATTTTTGTTGGTGTAAATATCTCATCAGCAAATTTCCGGTATTTCCCCATACACATGCATGTATAACCATGCGATTGTCCGGGACTATAGGAACTCTAGGCATTACGATAACAAAAGCTCCTTGTGTTAGGAGAAATGTAGAACTGAAAGAATCTCCGAGAATACCTAAATTAATCAACCCCTGGGAAAAGATTAATTCCAATGTAGGGTCTCCCATGCAGCAATATTCAGCTCTCGGGCTACTCGCTGCTATTAATGCCTGCTATTGCTTTACACTACATCTGCACAGCTTCCCTTTGTTTGCCCCTTCACCCTCTTTTTACTGGGGTATCATTACTGAAATGGGAATGATAATTATTTAGCTTCTGTGCTAACTAATGTACCATCCTTGCTTTCTCATTTTCTATTGTCAAATGTAATTGATGGATGGGGATGGGCATGATATGCTATATTCCGCCCGGTAAAATACCTCGTCAGGTTTTGCCTTTGGATTAAGTGCATTAATCTTCGATCTTACTTCCTACAGAAACTACTGCGGTAGCGCTTTGTGTTACTGCATAAAAATAGCCCATTGCAAAAAACGTATTGTGCTCTCAAATTGAAACTTTTAGACTGTCGCATACAGTCATAGGCTAAATGTTCCGTATGCAGTCTGACATATAAGTAACGTAAACACGAGTAAATGAAATCTAATATGGGCCCATTAGAAAATAACAGAAACCTCAGACATTTACCGTCCAAGATTTGAATGACAACGATTTCATACGAGATCACACAATTACACAGTGCATAACCTTTATTCACCATCAATGTTGATCCTCATTATCGATGTAATTGCACATTTTTAATATTGTGTTTCTTATCGTTTCAGGCTACGGTGCTGATATGTACGGGGGACCACCAAACTCTAGCGCATACGGTTCACCGCAGCTGAGACCTCCAGTCCATTCTCAGGCAATGCTTATCCCAGGTCATCCACATCATATGATGATGGCGCACGGAGGACCTATGGGCCACCACGGCATGCCTGGCATGCCCGCTCAAAGCCCGCCCCTTCACGGTGGCATGGACGGCATGGGCGCTGGACACATCCAAGATATACATGCTGGTTAAAGTGCTTAATATTTTACTAAAACAATTGATACAATAACAATGATATTTACAATATTAATGAGGGTCAAGACGATGCAGCTGATGACAATGATGATGAAAAAAACAAAATAGGGCCACTTTATTGCTATGACGATAATGGGGAAACGGTGGAGGAGGAAATGTTAATTATGAAAAGATGAAACTGTACAAAGGAATGAAATCTTATTCATAATTACATGGAACGCAGGAAATAAGTGCTAACCATATTTGATTGGTAAAAAGAGGGAAGGAAAGAGAAGAGGAAGAAGGAAAAGAAAAAAAGATGTGTTAGGACCAGAGAGAAAAGGTTTGATGATGAAGCTACTAGAGAGGCTGAACCTGGGACACAGGAATGCAAACATCTATTATCACAGAGGGAATACTAACCCGATCGCATCCGCGATGGCCATGTTCGGAAAGATATGGCCAAATAAATTTGTGCCATGTTAGAAAAGTGACTCTTTTCACCAAACTTCGAACTTCAAATCAAGATGGGAAAAAACATAATGTGAAAGGCCTTTGCAAGCATATAAGACTATAGGTTAACCATGAACTCCTAGATCCTTTTCTTGGAGAAATCCGTGTCACCATATATGTATTCACCCTCAATCGAAAAGATATTTCGGGGAAAAGGGTGAGACATGCGTTAAAAGGACCCAACATTTCTGTATTTTCATCAATCATCACAAACAATTGAGGATCCATCAGAAAAAGAGGCCCCGCAGTACTATAATATTTGCCGGGAAATAGACTCGAACATTACGTTCCTGATTATGATTAGTAATATAATAGATCGTGGCTGAGTCTAATCTGTCAAATATTTATAATATACATGCAACGGGAGAGTCACCAAGTGGCCATCGGGTGTACCAGTATCACAAGACCGGAATCAGAATTTCTTCTATAACCGAAACAGGGAGTCAGGGTAAAATACTTCAGAAACAATGAGCAACATAGAGGAACTGAGTTGCAGGAGACCCTTTCTGTCTGTACCACACACTTCTATTTAAGTACCCCATTTTACAATTTGACTACTTCAGGGATATGAATAACAATTAAATAAAATCGTGCGAGTATTGACAAAACACCTACAAACATCAAAGATCTACCTCACCTGTTGTGACAGGTCGACCTGGCTGCACCATCACTGCTTTGTTCACAAGGACACGCACATAGTGAAAAACGTGAGAAAAGCAATAAATTGGTGATGCTCAAACTGACATGGTTGTATAGAAATGGTCGTGATCTAGATGAACATCAAATTGCCATCATATATTTGCACATTGGTGATGATCATGAGCAAAGGGGAAAGGTCAATGTCAAGGATTTCAAACTTGAGATGACAAAAATTCCTTTTCCTTTTCGTCACCTTGCGTAACTAATGGCAGTCTGCGGAGGTATGAAACGCCATTTTGTCAATATGAAAGAGAAGTCACAGACTGTATGACGACGGCAACTCCATTGTTGTCAAAATGTTTGAAATAATATTGTCTCATTTGCATCAATGCACACGATGACATTTGATGACGTAGGAGCATGACGTAGCCTCTTCCTCTTTCCTCCTCTCACGGCGTGACGCTGCCTCGCTTGTTCCTATGGAACATGGGTGCGCAGCCAGTGGAGCCGGAAGCAGAAGCAGCCAACACGGACCAAGGAGTAGTTATTGGTTGATATGTGAATTACTGACCTTGGGATATGCAATATAACCATGGTTTAAATTTTGCTATGATACCAAGATGACGAAAACTACCTAGGACATACATAACTATACGATAAACGTGGGAACCACAAGGTTATTTGATAAGCCTGTGGCTAACACAGACACACCTAGATGCATATTTAATTGAAAAATTGTTTTTTAAGGAAAAGGAGAGATATTAATATGTATGTTGGTAAAGTTTCTCTGATGCATATCGCTGTGTCAGATGCCTAGTTCTATATCTATGTGAGGGTTTAAGAAAAGGCAACTTTATATGCCTGTATTACACAAATAATAATAGTAATTAAATGAAGATTGACTACTGACATGAGTGACTATCCAGTTGTACAATAGTTAATAACGATAAATGGTAAAGTAACTGATACTTTACATTACCCACCCTAGTCAGCGGATATGGAGAACGAACCATGGATACACAATTACTTGTTATAGTATGTTTCGTTTTGATGGTTATTTGTAACAAGTGAAGAAGAAATGTCTTGGCTATCTCCTTTCTGTTCATATCTCTCTTGTCTTTTAATCAACTTTAACATTTAAGTATATTTTCTAAAAAAAACAGAAGGTCATGCTTTTTTGTAAAGACAACCTCCATAGAAATGCATAGGAATAACAAGGGTAGATACGGGAGCCAAAATTATAATGAGTACCTGTGATTCGTTTTATAGTTTTCAAAATGGAATATATCACCCTGTGTAATATTTATATAATAATTTCTTCACCGACGGAGGGGACTGCTCGCGTTGAGTCTTTGAATTGTACTGTTCAATCTCGCAACGGTGCACCCTTCTGACGTCATCAGTGAGCAACTCAGATGAATCTAGGTCTCCAGTTACTTAGCAACTCTCTTAGTTTCAACAACAGAGATGATGCTCTGCTCCCTTATTGTATCGCATATTTGATTGAATTGCAGGTTTTTCGTGGCTTTTGTATCCCGTCAACGTATTTTTCCCCTGGGTCCATCACTTCCAATTCAGGATTATGGGGAATCATTGCATTAGCTTTCAAATGCTCCTCAAACTGACAGAAATAAAATAAAGTATATGTCAAGTTTTATATTTGGACCTACTCAGCTGGGGTTGCATTTTCAATGAAAGGGTTAAATTTATCTAGAATCATATTAAGTTGCCTATAGATTTTTTAAAAGAAATAAAACCGGATTGATCATATTAATGCTTCTAAAATTAAACTGGCTTTGTACTTAGGGAGTGAATTGTGGCTTTTTGGTTGACTGTTCATGCTTTTTGTAATAAGAGTTCGCTTTTCCTCAATCAATTTGATATGAACAGCAGAGATAATGTTAACAAACCTATGTTATATTTTGTATAATGATGATACTCTGTATATCTATCTATATATATTTGGAGCGAGCCAATACTAAATGATCACTATAAACTCCCGACATCTGCTGAAGAAAGCTACAGTCCAATACAAACTGTAATTATCACATTTCAACAATATGTCCGTGATGCTGTTGATGAAATCATTAAGAAGATAAAAGTATTTGTTGACAGGGGACAAAAGAAGAAAAGATAAAAACAACCTCAATGACACATCGATTCCGCTCCGTGCATCAGCCTGAATTATTGATAACACGGTTACATATTCTGTACCGACCAGGATGATGATTTCCTTATCTGCTATAGGGGGACTTTGAATGTGCATGTAAAAAAAATAGATCTCAGTATTGGATAGATGTGTGACGTAAGAGTACTAAAGGCACACATAGAGGACATTTTCTCTTAAGGAATATTTTGTAGAATTTGTAGATGTATGACTAGACCACTTCCTTGTACTATGAGACGATATGCTTGTATGGTTTGGTGAGATGTTACTACTGTGAGTACACAAGTGTTTGTTAGTAGGTGAGACGTTTGTTGATGACAGCTGAATGACAAAGAGTATCAGACTGAGTATAATAGGAGTGAAAGGGAGGATCGTTACATTTGTGTGCTTTTAAAACATGGTAGCTAAAAGTGGAGGATAACGAAAACTAGCACAAGTACATGCATATATTTGAATGCTGTGATGAAAATGAAGATAAGTATGATGGAGTTGGTACAAAAGTTACCAGGCATGTGAATGGTTAGATAATGTATGGTTGTGTGGTAATCAATTCAATGATCACATTAATGCATAAATGTGTTTTAAATGATAATTTACAGAGTTGACTGAAAGAGACTTTATGACAATTGGGTTTCATGACATTGCGAAGTTGAGCAGCATACATGTAAAATAAATGAAATAAACGAATAAAATGAAACTGGTTCGTACAATAAAGATGTAGAATATAGGACCACTTTATTTTTTTAAATATTCATTTCCCTGATGTATTTCTTTTAAAGATTTACCAGGATAAATAATCAAATAATCAATCTCATTTTTACTATACAAAGATGTCACATACTCTGCATATTAATGCAATCAGTATAGAAATAGTACTGAAGAAAACCTCAAATCTTTTATCTTTCACTTCAACAACATGCACATTATCAACTGATACCTGTACAGAAATATTTTACCTCAGCAATATATTTTATTGGTAAGAAGTGAAGAGAAAAGGAATTGGAATTGGAAAAGGATCTTGATCTAACTTATTTGTTCTTATTCAAAAAGTGTGTATTTTCCACCAATACCAACAGAAGATATGCAACAATTTGATATTTAAGGATTTTCCAAGGCTATCCACGCAGGAATACCCTCTTAAAAGATTCATTTGCATCATGTGATCAGCTGGTATAGGATGTCTTAACTAAGGAAATATGAATTAATCATAGTAATCACATTCATCAAATAAGGTGTTTAGATCATTTTGCTTATGTGTCTCAAAACCATTGGTTCGTTTGTATCATACTTGTTGCTCTTATTTACCGTCTCCGCAATACTATTATTTAAGTGGGTCTTGTTCTATATATAAAACAATTGAAACAAGAGAGTATGTGTTCAGGAAAAGACAGATGAAAATCACTTGATATATTACGTTTGAGTATCGTGATATTTGATCAGACCTATCGTTTTATTGTTATTCTAAATTGACTTACCTGTTCATGTTCTGTGTATATGTGTGTAACTGGTTGTTTGAATGGCGAACACTTTTTAAATCAGATTTTGAATAGTTATCATTAATATTTTGATCAACATGGTATGGTGATGTTTAGAATGGAATATGTAAGCTGCTCTGAATGTATTCGACATGGAATAAGGAATAATTTTGATATCATCCATGAACAAGAGTGCAAACGAAAGAATGTTCCCTTATCATAGAAACAAATTGTAATGAAAATTGATTAAAAATTATACTTGTATAGTGTATGTTTGGTGTCTCGCTGTATAATTGGCAAAGGGATTGTAAACACATGGCTGGTCAACTCATTTTCTGTTTATAAGGACGTCATATATATAAATATATACATACATATATACATACTATATATATATTTGCCATACACACATATACAGCAGTATTTTGTGAATGCATGAGGAAAGCACCCTTGTATTTGATTGACTGACATAAATGGTTGATTGACTGATAGATTGATACATGTTGGCAAAAAAGCAATTTGATGATGAAGAAGAAGAATAGTAATGTGACGTAATAGGTGCGGAGGAAGAAGTGGGGTGAATTATGTGAAGAAAAAATCGCCATGACTGTTTTGATACCGGATTTTCAAATGTGAAGTTGGTTACCATGGCAACATAATTATGAGAGCATTTTTTATATCAAAATAGGGGGAAGATTTGATGATGATGAAAATATATAAACTTGTAAAAAAAGATGTAATAATGCTGACAAAATATATTCACAATATCATCATCATTTCTCAACCTCGAAGGTCCATAGTTTGTGGGCCCATGATCAGTTTGTTAAACATATAATATGATACTATATATAGAGAGAATCTTCGGAGAGATAATAACTTGATTTTGTATACTAATTGTATATGTACAAAAAGGAAATACCTCTGGCCAGGGAAAGTTGTATATGGATCCAGTGTGCAATGCTATGTACAAATAATGAACAGATAACAGGCCACTGATGTTTTAAAAAGATATGACAAAAGTCAAATTAATCGAAAACTATGATCATAATGAGAAAGGGATGGGGTAAGACTACAGAGATTATACCATTGTGAGTATAAATCTCATTTAATGACTTTTTATAGAAGAATGATGGTAATAAAAATGATTGTCATAATGGTTTAAAATATAGACAAGAGAAATCATTTTTATTATGATTATTATAAGGTACAGTTTTATTATTGTCTAAAAGGGAGCTGTTTCTTGTAGAACAGAAAGTTGGCCATCGTTATTCTCTCCTCAACGACTCACATCCATTGTACAGGAATCAGCTTTATTACATGAGAAAAAATAAAATATATTGTTGCCAAACGTACCCAATGTTAGTTGTTATTAGTCGAAGAATTCTAGGTGGCACTTTGGGATTCACAAACATATATGAGCAATTCCATAAAAAAAGCCTCATTTGGGTTGAAAAACAACAGCTCCTCCAGAGGCTAAAATACTTATCTGAGATTATCTTTGGTATTTTGGGGGGTCCAGGGGAGAAAAATCGTCTAGGGGGAAGTATCTTACGACGTTCTTTTATATTTTTCTAAACCATAAGATAAACAAAATCCTTATTTTCCGGCCTGCACCAGACATAAAAATGGAGGTTTTCCTATCCAAACCACTGTTAAAAATGCAGCCAGTAATTTTTTGGGAAAAACTAATTATTCTAAAATGTTATGTTGGTATGGTTTAAAATCACTATTTTGAACTTTCCAATTGATTTTTTTATGGTATTATGTGAAGTTCATTTAATTCGAAGCCCTCTGTCACCGTAACGGGTGTTATATAAAGCGGGAAAAATTGTGGGCATATGTAGGCCTACAATAACTTGAATTCAAACCAATGTTAATTATAGTATTGTCCATAATTAGTTCATCCATTGTATCCTTGGAGCTCCATGGCTAATTCTTCCCAGCTCTACAGTGAGTCTAGCTTTCATTAATAAATAAATTAATATTAGCATGAATTATTTTCTGTAAGAATTCTGCATGCCTCTTGATCCTTAAGCAGAGCTTATGAACAACCTTCATGAACAACCAATATAATTAACCAAGTCAACTTAAGAAGAAAGCGAGGAGAAATGAATGTTATATATTTTTGCATATACCGGTATTCTAAATATAATGGGTTATATATGTATATGGGCAGAGGGTCAATGATGTGTGACCTGTGCTGCTTCCATTACCATTACCATTACTGAATGGTTATTTGGCTGTAACTTTTCTTCTAGTTCGAATATTTTCACAAACTAAAGAGCGTTATGACTCTTATATCAAGCCCTATCAAGTACATACCAATATAAAACATTACACGTAAATTATTATTATTTATTTTTAATTTAAATCCTCATTTATGTAGAAATATGTACCTTCCTCTGTGCCATATACCATCAGAATTCAGGTCACAGCGTCTGCCTGACCACGATATTCATTATTAAGATTCCCAATTTCGTCTATATTAGCAGCAATATATATCTAGTTTATAGGCTATTCCATGAAATCGGTATTTGATATAAGGATGATTTTTTCACTCTTTCAGTGTGAGGTACGTGTACCTTGAGCATTATTCTTTAGATAACGATCTAAGAGTTATTGCTCTTCTATCTTTAAAATATTCATTTTGGCTTAGATCAAACGCCATCTGTAACAAATGATGTTTTCTTCTTATTTCTAACATAGGTATTCCCAAGGTCTTATGCCTTTCCGACACGTTCTCCCTTTTATCCAAATTAAAAGCTAGTCCGATGAAAGAATGTTCTATAATTAGCAGTTTGTCAAGCAGAGTTTCCGGAGCAACATTAGGGAAAATCACCAAATGTCAATGGTCTAACTGCTACTTTATAAAGAGTTATAATGTTGTTTGGGGTCAACGAACGATGGGTTTTCTTATGCCTATAGCGTGCCCAGTCATAATAGACATTATGAGCCAACAGAGCAGTTTGTCTAGGCCTACTACAGTGTGCAGGTTTTCTTTTTCTCTTTTTAGGGGGAGAAGGAGGAAGGAAGGGGAAGGGAGGGGGATGGGGGAGGTGAACGTGGAAGGAGGGGAACGGTTATTTTAATTATTCTAATTGTACGCATAAGTATGAAAGGGGTACTGGTCATATGGGCGCAAAATTGAAAAACTACTTTTTATAATATTTAACCTACCCGTGTAACCGGGGCCCTCTAGTGGGGATTAATTACCATGTCCATCATGAAGTCTTCCAAGAAAGAAGTTTATAATAAATCCAAAGCGGTCAAAAACATTAACAATGTTACATACATTAGTTGATGGTTGATACATTGGTCGGGAAATCAGAAGAAGAGTAGGTTGTATTATCAATATTATTTCCGGCCTTTATTTTCATAAAGAAAATTGAATAGTATCGGACGTAGAGAGGGTCGTCTTATTGTTGCCTATTCAATCTTAGTATATGATATGTGTATCGTTGCCCCAATATAAAGACATGACCACTAACTAATGGTTGCCACAAACGAGATGACTTCTGCAGCAGTTGATTTCTACATGTGTGATCGTGCAATTTTGGGAGAGGAAAACCAGACAACCCGGCATCGCTTTCTCCATCATTCTAACAATCGTTGTTCATACGAACGATATATTAATCATGTCATTGTATTTTTATCAAACATTTTGAACATAATCTTGGCTTTTAGATTATGTCTTCCAGCTCAAGTTACACGTTTGGATATGCAGTTTCTAACCTAAAATGTATACTTGTTACTGAGAACATTTCGCTGGAAGATACAACCTTTCTTTTCTCTTCTAAATCAATCTAATTTGATATAATTTGATCAACTTTGCCAAGCGTAAAATAAATCTATTCTAATGTCACTAATATCTTTTAACTTTGACATGCAATATGGATAGATAGGAGAAAGGAACCCCCATGTTCTATGGTGTTAAAAATATTCAAGGTGTATAATGGATGCTCTGGGACAAATATTTAGACACTGGGCAAAGTTCTCACAGATGGAATTTCTGGATCAATGTAACGGCCAGTATCACCTTCTGATGAGGGACCTGGTTTTTATGGAGAGGATCAACCACAAGTGGCGGAAACCCCATACCCAGATCAATCTCAGTCAAGAGTGGAAGAGGGAAGGGCAACAATTAGAGCAGGTGGGGTTGGGGGGTTGGGGGGTTACTACGCTAGTCGGCTACGCTAGTTTGTTAACTGGTCTATTCGTGATGAAGTATGCCCCATGATAGAATGTGAAGATATCTCTTTGTAACTTTTTAGCGAATATCAAAAGTCGTCATTATTGCTTCAACTGGGATCTCAGATTCTCCTCTTTATGTGCACATAACAATATGCATGCTGCTCTGGGGGCAGTAGGTTTAAATCTGCTGTACTTTCGAGACAAAACGAACTCAATTTGGACCTATAGATCGAGGAATGTAGATTACCCACGATGAGAATTGTATACACTCGCGTGAAAAAAAGTCTTGGGAGATTCTTGACTTTGCAAATTGTCATACAGTACTACCTTCAGCATATTCACAGAGAGTCGTTAACCTGTGTCGAAAATCATATATTGAATAATGAATGATTATAACGGTGGACTATTTACCCTCGGGCTAGGAAAGTTGCCCTCTGTATGGTTTTGATATGACATAGAACAATAAGAAAATATGGATATAAAATAAGAAATTAAAAAGAAGGATATTAAATAAGAAATTGGGATTAATGAATTATTGTTATTTCTTCGTGATGACATTCATCTTTTATTATAGATGTCTTTATCGCACAACCCCCCGCCTCACCCCAACCACCCCTTACCCCTTCCCTTTCTCTCTTCTTTCTCTCTAATTTCATAGTCATGCTTGCTTGCCAATTGAAACCTATTTCCGTCATTGTTGACCAAGTGTCACCTTGGAGAAACAAGCGCATATCAATCAAGACCGGAAGTGCCAGCTCACGCACGCGCGGACGACATTTTGTCGATGACGGAAAGGCGGAAAGGTTTTCGCGAATAGTACAAAAATGAAAACCACATAGATGTTGGTATGGGTTTAATCAATGAATTCATCTTTAAGGGTTGAATACAACCCTGGAAGCTTAAGATAGCCACTAAATTCGGAACCACTTAGTCTTTTGCGCTTTTGTGGAATCTAAAACAGGCTCTTGGTAATTCCTTCACATACAAAGGGGAAATAAAAATGATTTGAGTAGCCTAATGGTTTGTTTTAGGTCATGTGTTCAAGTACAATAGAGACTTTAAACCAAATTTGAGTGGGTAAAACCAGCTGTTAAGCTTAATCGAAATGTTATCGAGTAAACTAACTGTAAATTATATCTTTGATGCATATAATTATACATGTAATTTTTTAAAACTAATGGTTATGTGTCATTGGTTCGTATGGAAATTGTTGGCATGGTAATACGCTACCTGTGACGCATACGTCCTATCATGAATTTGACATTTTAATGCGTCAGCTGACACGTTCCATCTGATTTTAATGCCCACATTCAAATTTGCTTGGCCTCAGGGGTTAGAAAGGTAGATTGATCTTTTTGTGATGGTTGTTGAATTGTTTGGCTACATAGATCCTCTTTCAAGGCACAGTGTCCAAGCCTACAGACTCCAACACCATTTATCGACCATAAGAATCTCGTAGTTTGTTTGTGCCCATGCACGTGACACTAGCACGACGTCTGCGCGCGTTTCCTTTTGCTGCCGCACGCAGAAGATGGACGAGCAGTGGGATCATACGTCATGGACGCCATGCCGGACGTATGGTGGACGTCAAAGGCGTCTGGGGTTTGGGGGGCGGGGGGAAGATCGGCATGTTTTACTGCATGCTGCTTCGGATTATGGAATTAATCCCAAGATAGGGTAGTATCAAAAACGGAATTTCAGTGAGGTGCACTCTCTTTCTCTCCTGGCCCATTATTTCCACCACTGCGCTAAAATTATTAGCAGCTCTTCATTCCACGCTCGTCACACATAATTATGGGGAGAACTTTTGAGACGATTTTGTGATTTAGATTTAAGTAACTTTGTGATTCAGCAAGGGGGTAGAATATCAGATATTTGTTTTCACTGTCATGGGAGGAATAATTATCCATTTGTTTAAAAGTGTATGTATACATACATGTATGTACGTATGTATGTATGTGTGTATACATGTATACATATTCGTGCATTGAGCCTTCTTGTATAATGAATATAATCTAGTAATCTTTGAAATATGCAATCCATTCTTTTCTTTCTTTTCGTTTTCCCCTATGCCGGGTCTTTATTCCGTGAATGACATTAGATCTTGCAAGGACGTCTACATCTAAGAATTACATCATTCCTATATGTTGCTCATCTCACTGTTTAGTCTATGACTACATCAAAAATAAAAGTTACTGACAAACCATCATGCTATTATCTATTCTTTACACAAAACATTCTATAAATCATGGGGGTGCATATACGACGTGGCAACTCTCGCGCTGTCCATCAGTCTATAATTTAAATGTAATTAATTTCAAATTAATGTAATTAATTTCAAGGCATATATCGTTACAATGAAAAAGCTGCAATGCATTCTTTATTGATGTTGTGACGCATTATTTCAACAATGTTATCCTAATTCGATTTTCAAATTGCGATACAAATAGAATTGACCTTATTTGAATGGCTGAATTTCGGGAGTGTTAACATCGCAATAATAACTTCAAATTTACAAAATGAAATGTTTGAGGCTTAGCGTAAGAATTATACTGTTTGCTGGACTTCCGGTTACCACGAAAGAGAGAACACGTCGCGGGCTCTTGCCCAACCTAATTTCTTCTTTTTTTCAGAACATCGGAAGCAGAGACATTGGATCTTTACACAGAAAGACCAATAAACCAAACAAGAACAACCATCAGCAGTGAAAAAAACACCATTTCGCTCAAAAAGACCAATAACAGGACATTTACTCTTCCCGCCGACTGGGAAGAAGACCCATAACGGCTACTGGGATTATCGCTCAGGCCACCTAGGAAACAGAAAGAACTGTAACTCGTGAGCAGCTCTCCTCAGAGACCTGCAAACTGGATTACGGAGGTTAAAAATCACATATATGTGGAAGTGCACCTAATAATAAGAGTTAATACGAGCAATAGGATTACACAAAAATTCAAAACGCCCGGGACCACGCTGGAGGAAAAACGGCAGCGGCCATCTTAACCCTCACCCACCTGATACAGTGGATGAAGGAGTGATCGCCCCAACCTACGGCACCCGCTAGTGAATAAGCTAAAACAATACGGTAAGCAGTTAACCTCAAAGCACAAGGAAAAGTAATCAAGACAATAAAAAGTCTACGATAAGACAAAACAGTGATGTTCCAAAACATGTGCCTACTAAAATACTTCATAAACTGAGCAATCTAGGTGACCCACTTCTAGGCCCCAGCCTAGACGCTACTGAATAGACACCACCCCATCGCACGTGCTGATCGCGTTGCACGGAGGGACGCTCCCCACCGCGCAAATAGGTCAGCAAGTGCAAGCTGTGTTTACATCTGGACGCTCGCTTAAACATACAATTTAGAGGCGTGCTCAAGTTATAAAAACTCTTTAGATTCTAAATATCGCATCAATGAGTCAAAGCGCCAAATTGATGGAAAATTTCCTTGGTAAAAGCAGAAAGAGA
The DNA here is from genome assembly GCA_942159475.1 of Sthenelais limicola. Lineage (NCBI taxonomy): Eukaryota > Metazoa > Annelida > Polychaeta > Phyllodocida > Sigalionidae > Sthenelais > Sthenelais limicola. Next base: position 75,434,929 of record OW804098.1, read on the forward strand.
ATTAGAGAAGACGACGAGGATAAAAACGAGTGTGACACAGATAACAAACTTGCCAGAAAGATCAAAAAGGCTAGCAAAAAACACAAACTAAGCATGTCAACAACACAAAAGAAGGAAGAGACGGAGGCTCTCCCTCTTCAACCTCCGGCAGGTCAATCGGACCCAGCGGTCATGGCAATGCTATCCTCTATCTTGAATAAAATTGACACGTTTAACAAGTCAACAGAAACTGCCAACACCAGAATGGCTAACACGGAAAAGAAAGTGGAAGGAATTGACGGACGTCTAGACAAGTTAGAGCAACAAGTCGCCGACATCCAGCACGCAAACCCTCCCCCACAGATGCTGCCTCAGACCCACCCATGGCCTAAAGATCAGGGTGGCAATGGTGCTCCAGCTGCGGCAGCAACTACCGCATCTGAGAGGGAGAAGGAAAAAGTAGATGGCAAGGAAAACAAACCGTCTACCTCAAATGATGACAAAATAAGGAAGAAAACCCCCCTTGAAAAAGAAAGAGACAAGCTAGCATCCAACCTAGTCGTAGATGGCTTTGACAGGGAGGACGCTGAGACGAGACAAACGCTCCAAGAAAAAGTGGAGGAGTTATTCACAGAAACCTTTGGGATCCAGGAGCCCAAAATAGCCAATGCCAAGAGAATTGGAAGGCCCGAATCTAAAGCGATTCATATCACGTTTGAAAACGCTGAAGCGGCAGAGCTAGTCTGGAACAAAAGATCCAGACTACAGAAAATCAATGCCCAGGAGGACAAGTCCACACACAGGTGGCTGAGAAAAGATCAACCAAAAATAATAAGAGATAGGATCAACAGGGCAATGCCCATTATAAGAGCAGCGAAACAAAGCGGGGCATACAAAATAGTAAGAAATGAGGAGGGCAATGTAAGGCTCGGTAGACGCTACTTTAGACACGACCAGCTAGACAGAGTCCCAACGCAATATTCTCTAATAACACTATCAAGAAGAGAATCTGAGTTCACCTTTGCATTCTTTGGCAGGGAATCCCCCCTGTCAAACCACTACATACATCAATTCCAATACCAGAACAGGCGCTTTGACTCCACAGAGCAATTTCTCGCATACAGAAGATTGAAGTTCGCAGGAGAGCCAATTAGAGCTGCCTCCTATCTCCTCTACGTAGACCCGAGAGTAGCTAAAGAGCTGCTCGATGAAATGAGGCAAAACAAAGACCAGGAGGCCTGGATCAAACAAGTCCCCAACATGCTCTACCCCGCTTTGATGACAAAGCTGCAGCAGGTAGAAAAAATAAAAGATTACCTACTAGCCACAGGAGCAAAGAGGCTGGCTGAGGCAAACCCAAAGGACTCAATATGGGGAATCGGGCTTGACCTTGACCACGATGATGTCCTCAACGACGCAGCATGGCCTAAAGAAGGCAACATGATGGGCACCATCTGGGAATCAGTGAGAGAGAGCCTCGCGAAAGCTCAAGCTCTTAAAGATCAACAAGATGAGCCTTTCGGCCACGAAGAGGAAATGAAGAATGAGCCAGAAAAGGCATAAATAGTGTTAAAATAATAGTGCCAAGTGTAGTGCGTTAACACCCCAATGGAGAACCAACAGGGGAGTATATTGAAGTTACTATCCTTCAACGTTAATGGCATCAGGGAGATAAAAAAGAGAAAATCTATTTTTTTCAATCTAGCTAATCTAAAAAATTCAATTATAGCCCTACAGGAAGTGCACTCAACAGCTGACCAAGAGGGCATATGGAGGGCCCAATGGCCCGGCAACATGTTCTTTAATCATGGTGCGTCAAACTCCAAAGGGGTTATCATTATGTTTACAAAAGACTGTTCATGCAAAGTGGAAAAGATCATGTCTGTATATGAGGGTAGAGTACTAGCTCTCATTGTGGATACAGACATGGGTGAAATGCTAATTTGCAATGTATACCAATTCACGGCGGACCATGAAAAGCAGCAGCTACATCTACTAAGAGCTGTGAAAAACATCATAGAGAAGCATCGCGAATACCCCTGCATAATGCTGGGGGACTTCAACATTTAATTGGACAAAGCAAAAGATCTAAGAGACAGTGCGACAACAAATCCTAGCTCAGCAAAAGCAGTAAACGCCCTAAATGACCTGAAAAACAATTTTAATCTCATAGACTCTTTCAGGAATCTCAACCCTAAAGACCTATCGCCCACATGGATAAGAAAAGGGCAAAGATCCAGGCTGGACTACATCTTCATTGAGGAATGTATTTTTGGTAAGGTCCTGCATGCAAAGCACAAGGTCACTGTCTGGTCAGACCACGCAAAAGTGTTGGTTAAAATTAAACAAAATAATATTAGTAAAGGTAAAGGTGTATGGAAACTAAACACTGAGATTATTAAGAATGAAAATTTCAAAGAAAGCGTAAAGCTAAATGTGGAAAATGTGGCGAACTGTAATATCACCGAAAGCGCCTCGGAAAAATGGGACATATTTAAATATATGGTAAGAACCGAAGCCTCCGTGCACGGTAAGCAAAAAAAGAAACAAGAACTAAAGCACGAGCTAGAGCTAGAGCAAAGGTTTGAGCAGCTCAGCAATGTAATATCTAAAAGTATAGGTGAAGAGATGGAATATGAAACCATCAGAGAAGAAATAAAAATCACTCAAAGGCAGAGAGCCACAGGTGCCATGGTCAGAGCGAGAGTTAAATGGCTTATGGAGGGCGAAAAGCCCTCAAGGTACTTTCTGGGGCTGGAGAAAAAAAGATCTAGCAGCAAAACCATGTCACAAATTCTAGACAAGGGTAAAATTATCACTGATCAAGATGCAATAGCAAATGCTCAAAAAGAATTCTATGAAACCTTATATAAGGAGGTGAAAGTAAGAGAGTGTGTAAGGAGTGACCTGAACATAAAACCATGTAATAGAATACCAGAGAACAATGTGAACGCGTTGAGCAGGGAGATTTCGGAGGCCGAAATCAAATTAGCAATTAGTGCGATGAAAAACAATAAGTCCCCAGGTCCCGATGGTATCCCCGTAGAATTCTACAAGGAATTCTGGGAGGATATCAAACCAATATTCACCAGTATGATCAAAGAAGTATATCAAAAAGGAGAGAAAACAGACTCGCAAAAAAAATCAATTATAACACTCATTCCAAAAAAGAACAACGACAAAAGAGTAATAGCCAACTGGAGACCGATCTCCCTGCTCAACATGGACTACAAGATAGTATCCAAGGTCATATCGAATAGAATGGTTACCTTTCTAGATAAAATTATAAATGAAGACCAACATGGGTATGTACCCGGTAGATATATAGGCTGTGCAACGAGAAGAATAGCAGATGTTATCACGAAATGTCAGGAAGGTGGTGAGGACGCGTTTATAATCTCATTTGACTTCCAGAAGGCATATGATTCGGTAGCATGGAGCTTCCTATATAAGGTGTTAGAAGAATACAATCTTGGAGAGCACACGGTCAACTGGGTAAAAACGCTTCTCAGTGACTCAAAAGCTAAAGTCCTAAATAATGGTAATTTATCGAGCGAGTTTAGAATTGCTAGGGGCCTAAAGCAAGGGGACCCCCTATCGTCCACTTTGTACATTCTAGTGGCTGAGATTCTAGCCAACAACATAAGGGACAATAACAAAATCAGGGGAATACGGATGGGGCAAGACGAACACAAACTTGTACAGTTCGCAGATGACCTTACGGTTACCGTAAGGGACGAAGCCTCCGTAAAAGAAGTCATAAAAGAAATAGAAAAATTCGGGGAAATATCCGGCCTAAAACTAAATGAAAGAAAAACAAAAGGGTTCAACATAGGCAGCCAAAAAATAAAATCTAAAAGAATTCAAGACCTGGCCTGGGAGAATGAAATAGAAATCCTGGGGGTCTTCCATACATACCCAATAGATAATAAGAAAGCAGAGACAAGCAACCTAAAGAAAATAAAAGAAAAAATATTCCAAGTTAAGAGGGAATGGAGCAAAAGAAACATCTCTATGAAGGGAAAGGTTGTAGTGGCCAACACACTAATATCATCAATTGCAACTTACATAACCTCCAACATATACATATCCCAAGAAGCAGTAAAAGAAATAAATAACAGCATAGATGAATTTATCTGGAAGAATAGGCGCCCCAAAATTGCCAGAAAATATCTGATAAAAACAACAGAAACAGGAGGACTAAAACTCAGAGGCCTGGAAGTTGCAATAAAAACTAACAGGTTAAAATGGGCAAAAAACCTAATCGAAGGGCAGGATAAGAAATGGGCTGCCTTCATAAAAACAAAGCTAAACAACAAAATAGAAGAAGAGTTAACAAGAAGAACTGCTAGTCCCCTAACGATTGGGGTCCCGTTCTATGATGAAATTCTTAAGACTTGGTATCAAGCATATGGTAGCCAATCCCCAGAGACAGTAGAAGAGATAGCGATTGAAAAACTGTGGAGAAATCATCTTATTCCCACAGGGCTCAGTCAGAGGTTGATAAACCAATTCAAAAGAGTAAATGTATACGAAGTAAAAGACCTTATACGACAAGGCAGGTTAATGACCGAGCAAGAGATAAAAGATATATATAATATAACCCTATCTTATCTAGAAAGATTCCAAATCACACAAGCTATCCCTAGAAGATGGATTGTTAGATTAAGAGAAGAGTGCGTAGTCACAAGGGGGAAGCCCATATACATAGCGCTAGGAAATAAAACAATAAATATTAAGAACCCAGGCAAACACTTTAACTGGTACCACTTCGTCCTGGAAGGCACAGAAAGTGCAGGTAATAGAAACACAAGGTGGAATATGATTCTCGGAAGAGAAAATGAGCTACCAGAACAACAGTGGCAGGAAATATATACCCTCCCCTACAAGTATACTGAAAATGTTATCTTACAATCACTACAATACAGAATTATAAATAGAATAATTACTTGCAATGCATACTTAAAGAGAATTAAAATAAAAGATTCGCCAGAATGCGACTCTTGCGGTGAGCACGACAGCATAGCGCATTTCTTCTATAACTGTGAGATAGTCAGAAACTTGTGGCAGAGCATAGCGATCTGGCTGGCGGCATCCGGCGACAGCCAGATGGCTACTGTCAGAGATTTCTCAAAACAAGACGTTCTATTAGGTATATTGGGGGAAGGGGCTAAGAAAAACAAAATAAATTTCGTCATTATGACAGTTAAAAATTACATCCACAGAACGAGGTTGTTCGGAAAGGGCAAGATAGAGTTTATTGAAGCGTTAAGGGAGGTGCGAAAACACCTGAGAGATAAAAGATTGTATGCTCTCAAAAAGGATGAATACAAGAAAATGTTTACAAAATGGGAGCTTATTTGGCAATATCTAGGTTAAAATTTCGAATCATCTGCATGTAAAATAGTTTAATTAGACCTCACCGCAAATTACAAATGCGAAGCAAAAAATATACCACCTGTTATGACAAAAATCAGAAAAAGAAATTCTCCCAAGCGCGAATTTATCTTATTCAAAGCCAATGTGAAACACTAAATACCAGAGAAAAATATGTCATTGTTATTGTTTAAACTGTATGTTATTTAGATTGTAGAAGCCAAGAAGGCAGGAACAGAAAATAAAGAATTTGCAACAAAAAAAAAGAAGAATTATACTGTTTACTAGGTGGATGTTGGAGAGAATTAGGACCATTGCGTAATATGGTAGTATTGTGTATGGCCATTTCACCAATTTGACGACTTTTCAGGTCTGAAGGCCTTGTAACCATGGACAAATTAAAATCATTTTTTCTGTTTAGTATTTTGTGGGCGTATAGATTATATGTCCTAGTAGTTAACCCGAAAGTTTGGAACCATTATCTCATTTGGTTAATTTTTTACAGGCAGATGAAATTATACACTAAAACTGACAGAATTCACGATAATTGGACCCAAAAATATACATGACCTTGACCAAGCATGCTTGTCTAAATGTGAATACATCGACGACTGAACATTTTCGGAGTGCAAGATATATTACCATAAACTTTTTCTCTAAATAAGCCTAAACATGCAGGTGAAGGGAGTCCTCAAATCTCAACATGGCATCGTGTGATATCACAATTAACATCACTCGAGGGGGTATTTCATGCAGTAATGTTTGTATAGCCATTTACATACATCACTGCATGAAATAGTCCCTCGAGCGATTCTAATTGTGCTATCCTATATATTGGAAGGAACTTTGGAGATGACTGTTGTATGAAGAACATGATAGCCGGTGATATACATACACCAATGCCATTAATGAGGATGTTGCCATGTATCTGTGCATCAACCTTGATATATTAGCCTCAGATGTGATATATATAGCTCCTTCAAATGCAGACGTGTTGTATACAAATAGACCCACGACAAAGGGTAAGGTCGAGTGGGTCTATGCTAGTTAGCATATAACATAAATATCATATTATATAATGTGAATATACACATAATCCCATTAAGCCTACGCAATCCTCTCTAATATCATCGTAAATGTTCATGAGCAGTATGACAAAAAGTCGAATTTTATCCGATAATGGCCTCGTATACATAGTAAAGTCATATAACATACCTTAATTGATATATATTTGTATATGTGTCTGTTGTGTCTGTATGAATGTTTATTAGGTATAAATTTGCCTGGGCAATTAATCTCATAGGAAGATAATCATTTATTGAGTACTTTGCGCCCCATTTGATTAGACATAGTTGTGAGATCATTCTGATAAGAGATATTTTGCGTATTTTAGAAGGGCCCCTCGTGATTTTGCTCAGTGGGAGCGATATTTAGAAAGAAAGTAAAATAGATCACGAAAATGATGGGGGATTTGGCAAAGTTTCAAATCATTGGGGTTGTATGTATAATCAACTCATGGTAATGAGTAGGACCGACAAGTTACATGCAATGAGACATGTTATTCACTTTCGACATGACTGGTTATGACATCAGAGCAATTAAGCCTAAATCGTCTCAAATAAAACATGTTCTACACCAATGTTTGATTTCAACTCAAAGTAAAATGAACTCCGAGATTTTGACATTAATATAAAAGAATTATTATTATTGTCTTCATTTGAACTTTTGTTAAGGTCGAGGAATATATTTTTTGCTATTTTAGTTTTTATTCTTCAGAATGACGCATTTTGACAATGCCACTGATAAGTTTCGAAGTTGCAAGTCTCAGTTAGCATAAAAAACTAAAGAATATCTACTGCTTCTTCCATTCGTTATCCTACCCATCTGAAAGTCATTTGGCTGAAATTGTGGAAGATTTCACCCTGTTGGTTATTTTCTTGCAGCAGAGCTTCATAAACGTCCACATAATGGGTGAAATTGATATAATTGTAACAGTAACCTGAATAAAAACCTTCATTATTTCGGTGGCCCGCCGAAATCCTTTGCTGCAGCGGTTTTACTTATTATCGCCTACCGGCGCTTGTTTTCTGACGGCCAATCCGACTTCAAATTCGGCTAAACTTTTAACAGCAGCAAAATATTTAATCCTATAAGTCAGACAATGAGTATTGATAACATTTTTTGTCGTAATTGTTTAGAATGCAGTTTTGAGAATGAAGCGCGCCGTAATTGTTGGTTGTACTTTCCTCCCGTCCATATAGATGCTCCATTCCTTATAACTTGCCAATTAAGTCACCGATAATCTATAATTAACTTGCTAATGATAATGAAACCATGTCAGTACCAAAGTCTATGGGGCTAGGGGTTAGTGGATTTGCATCAGTTCCCTATCCTTCAAACATGTACTTGCTTTCCCTCCACTAAAACCTAAACTTTCAGCGGTGAATGCATGGGGGTGCGTTCCCGCATGCGTGCGGAGGTGATGACGTAATAGAAGAGTCGGGCGTCAGCCACACGGCGCCAAAACACACCTGGCCTCCCCGTGGCAAAAAAAAGTTCCAATCATTATTTATTCATCCGCCGAGTGCAATGGTGAGCTACGGGAGGTAAAAGGGATCGCATGATGATTGCTTACAACTACGTGTGTGGTACCAGTAGTAGAAAAGCAGAAACATTGCGTGGGATTTGGTTAAATCTAGTGTGTGTTCATGTTTGTGTGGAGGTTGGGTGGGGGTGTGGGGTTATGGGGTGTCGGGTGGGTGTGGGTGTGCGGGGTGTGGGTGGGGTGGGGTTAAGGGTGAAATAATCGTACAATTGGCTTATAATAAAAAGAAATAAATGATTTTTTAGACCCAAATGCAGGGCTAAATTATTTTTATCAAGCATACTGAAGACATTGCAGTCAATTAAGCTCCTGTGAACAAATAGTAAGTGGGGGTTGCATGAGAGAATCTGAATGTTTCAAATGTATATTAGGTTTATTCCACTTCTCAACATTACCTATCAGTTCCCAATTGGTTCCTAAGGGAATGATTCCAAAATATTTGGTTTCCCCACCCCAACTATTTCCAGAGCAGCATTTTAAAACTTGTTTGCTAACAATTGGAACTATTGCAATATTTCCGTTTCACCCCGAGCCAATTCATACAATTAACTTGTTTCTGCCGATCTCTTTGCTGTCACCCTGCCGAAATTGTCTCCCAACAAAGGTAATGTGATCTAGTCATTGTTTCACCCTAATTAAAAGCGATTCTGATATAATTAATAATTTTTTTATCTGAAATTGACCTGGTTAAACTGCTATGAAAAAAGCTATTGTTCCTTTTATGCACAGGCAAAATCGACAGGTTATTGATTTTCTTCGGTATTGCCAATTATATAACGGAAAGAGGATTCCTTTGAAGCAAACATCAATTTAGATGATAGCATGATTTCGGTTTTTCACATGACTAATGAAAGTCCATTTATATAGTTGTACGTTGGTTTTAATTAACAGTAGATGTTCAGAGGGGGTAAAAACAGACTTTAATGATTGCATAAAAATGCAGAAACTTTCACAAGAAAACCTATTTAAGATGTTTACGTACACACGCAATTTTAACATCCACAAATCTGAACGATAGTAATTGTCAACAAGAAGCAACTCGTCAGAATTAATAACAATAGAAACACAAAATATGACTTCTGCCGATCATCGTTTTAATTATTAGTCCCAATTCCAGCTGTTTAAACAGAGCCCACGGCCTCACGTTGAACGGCTTCCATTTATTGTAATCATTTAAATTTAGATTTCAAAATAGATTTCAAAATAAATTTTATGTTTATCTCAATGATAAGCGGGCGTTCGTCCGTGATAATTCATCTAATTAATCCTTCCAAATGATGATTCATTTAACATTTCACATAGTGATTCCTACTGAATAATATTTCGGGAGTTGAATGTGTTGGCTATTTGTGTATTATAAGGTTTTATACAACGAGTTGGATTTCTACGGAATCCCAATATACCATTTATCACGCTAGAGGACTTCCACGCATAGCTAGGCATATATTTATTTTGAAAACTGACTGTTAAATGAAAAGAAAAGAAAAATAAGAAAATAGACAGTTCTTTGCAAAAACAATAGGTTTATAACAACCAACCCCTTTAAAACCAAAACAGATAACTTGGAATATTTCATTGGACAAAATTACATTTGTAATGTTGTAAATGCTAGGGTGCCTAGAAGTAAAGACTATTAAAAAAACATCCCTCTATTACTCGGTCATTCATGCGATGAATCGATACGAAGATGTCTAGAATCATGTTCAGGGTGGCCTGCTATTAAAACTGAGATCTATTATTGCACAATATTTCCGAGAGACATAACTTCATGTTCCGCAATAATCAGTATCATCAAATATATTTGAAATAACCGAACAGTTTCCTGAACCCCAGACAAATGTAAGGTAATGATAATAATGTTATTCTTTATAATACTGTTACAACAAACCAGTCAAACCAATTGAAATTGTCAATCTATCAAAGTATTTTATTGTATATTGTATCTGTTTCCGACTTTCGGAGTAAGAAGAAGGCACAGACATACAGACTTGATATTGCATATGAAATATTTTATTTTGTATCCAGGAGTAAGTCAGTTTGTACAACTGGTCTTCCACAAGTGCCTTAATTGATAAGTGAAATTACAGCCACAATTGGATTGGAAACTACATTGTCATGTCCACCGCTGGACCACTGCGCCACCCCTACTCAACTCAAAATTAAATACATTACATTGAATAAAAGATCTTAATAAAATAGCTACTTGCCAACAATCACGCAGACAACCAGTATATAAATTATGAACTAGGAATGATTTCCTGTAAAAATCAAGAATTTCTTTTATTAAAATATTGAACCCAAACCCATTCCGAAATTACACAAAGCTCTTACTAATCATACATTGCCACATGGGGTGCAAATATAGCGTATTGATCCCCAGATTCACAATTAGAGTCTATTCTATTGAGTTCGACTTCGTTACTGTTTTAAAGTATTGATTTTTATGTAATTATTTGAATGCTGTAGATGTGCAGAGAGAAAACAGTGAATTGAAGATAGTGAATGGCCCACTTGTATTACTACTATTCCGAGGCCAGCTCGACGATGGATAGATGAAAGATTCAAAGTTGGTTGAACTTTAAGTCAGAGTGTGGATGTAGTTCCCCTGCATTGCGAAAATTTGTGATTGTGATTCATGATTTGTGATCGGATTGTATTGTGACCAATAAAAATTGTGTTTAAAAAAGATAAGAGACTCAGTGCAGGTAAAAAAAAGATATTGTGGCATATCACTTTCCTAATTCATAAGTAAAATTGGCTGATTCATTTACCATACCCTGTCTGAAATGTTGAGAACCAGTATTTAACTGGTGAAATTGAATCAACGTTAACCTAACCAGCAGAATGCATAATTACAAGACATCGTTAATGACAGATTATGATCAATGATCATTGTCTACATATCACCTTCAACGATGATCAGTCAGCGCATGCAAGCCCTTAACACGACGCTAAGTATGATAATGTTTCCATATAAAATGATCCACAACATCAAGCAATGTTTTATGTCAACCCTTTAAACATCAACCTCCATATTGAATCATATTTGACTGATGGCATTCTCCCGTTATATTGACTCGCATATTATAGATTTGTGTCCCTTTATGCGGGACATTCTAGAAAGTATAAATGCTTGTCCAACATTAAAAAAGTACCTTCCCAAGGATCCGCCATCATTGTCTGAGGACCTTTCTCGAGTTTTACCATACTTTTCCCCATATGTTAGGTGGGTGATTCTAAAGTCCGATTCAAGTATGTTTTACGTAGTACTGGAACTAACTTTTCCTATCTTTTTGGGTCATGGTAAGGGCTACAGACCTGTAAAATCCCGACCACCCCTCCCCGCAATCCTCCCATTCATGATAACGTTAGCAATTGATAAATCTTACATTTCAACAGTAACTCATCCCATAACAAAATTACGTGGACCTCTTTTATTGGTATATGATACGCCCTGTCTGAGGAGCCTCGCCTCTGCGCATGATCAAGTACTTGTCATGGAAATAGGAAAACTATGAGCTTCTGATAGCAATAGGGTCTCAATTATGGTTCCTGTGTGTCCGCTTGATGGCGGGATTGTGGTTGATTTAATAATGGTTGGGTGGTATAAATAGGTACACTCATGGGGGCAAGTGACACCCTCTGTAGTCGTCAGTATCACCTATGGGACAAGGTGATAATTCATACCGGTAGACATAAGTAATTATTGTTGTTGTACTGAGACGCTGATATCATTCAAAAAGTCTTCAGCAGGCTGCTACTGCTGTCGTCATGGGGTATTTAATTACCGATAAGCTTTTTTCCATGTTAAAAAATAATGCAGTACAAACAAGAACACGCAAAGGAGCACATGTAGTGGTGTTCTCCTCCTAAACGGAGACAAGAAAATCCGAAAAATTGGGATAATGCTTACCAGAATAAGGTCTCGGTTTGTTCTAGGGGTCTGTTCATCTATAAGCGTTTCTCCAAAGGAAAAGTGGCAGGGGCCATCTAAATTACCAATTTAGATGGCCCCTGGTTACTTTAATTATGGCAAATATTGTGGTATTATGGTGAAGAATGTTTCTCGGACGTGCATACATCCGTTTATATGTCTGAGAAATCTTTATACATGTAATCCCAATGCACTCAGACGATTGGGTTCTACAGACCCTAGGGATTCTGTACAATTTTGAATTTTTCAAATCCATTGATTTTGACTAGAGTTATGACCAATTTATATATTTATATAACTCACACAGCCAACTTTCACAGTGAAAATATATTGCAACCCATGATACAAAATAAATGAATGACATAGAGTCGCCACATAATCTGCTTTTTATTCACATCGCCACATAATCTGTTTTTATTCAGCCCATAGATCCCTTAATGACCGAGTGTTTTAAGTTTTATTTAGCAAATGTATAATTTATATATAAATACATTTTGTTCATCCATATGGATTAACAATAGGGAGGGAGTGCATAGTTGGGTTTAGGGATGGATGAGAGAGAGCAAGCAAGAGAGGAGAGAGTTATGATTATAGAAAGAGAGTTGTATGTATGAGGTAGGAGTGTGAGGGATTCTTTTTTTAAAATAAAACAGAGTGTGAGGGATTAATTAAGTGTCATCAAATTCAAAATCATGGTTGGCAAAAAATAACATTGGTTTTTTAATCACTTTCCCCATTCTTTGTTTGTGTTAGTTAGCGAAAGTTTTGAAAGGTCTAGCTTTGAAAGGTCACCAGAAGTTACAGTTGGCTGTAGGCTACACACGAGAGAAGGACCAAGGACTCTTATAGCTCTTAACCATAGCTCCGAACCTTGAGCAAGAGGAGAAGTGTTGTGCATTCATGTGTATGTCCAGTGGTATACATCCTCCCTAGGCAGGCCCTATACTCCACAACCAGTTTACACGTACTGGCCTAGTATGGAGTAACTCATTGCGGAATGGAGGTCCTGCCTAGGGAGGATGGTGGTATATGGACACACCCCACTCTCTCTGTCTGTGGCTCAAGCATCACATAGGCCATTTTCAGATGAGATCAGGGATGGGATCATGCTACCTTTGAGATTAGATGTTTATCAGTTAACACCTTCATGTTACACAAAAGTGCCTGAAGTAGTTATATATAATAGCAGCGAGGCCTTACAGCCCTTGCCATAAAAAGGGAACGTACATGTGTAGCAGGTCTAACGTACCCCCCCCCCCCCCCCCGCGCTCCCCCCCCCCCCAAAAAAAAACCCCCAACAAAACAACAAAACCACACGCACACACATATCAGCTGTACCTCCCGGTATAACTAACCTACTGATCCAATGTACCTCTGGGAGTACATTAGACCTAGGTTGAACATACCCCCGCCAGTTCTAGTGTACCCCTTGACGTAGGTTGAATATGCCCGCACCAGTTTCAAAGTATCCGCAAGGGGGGAAACTAAACCTAGCATAATATATCCCCAGTATCCATATCATATACGGGAAGTGCGATTTCTACGAAAAGAGGTAGAAAAGAGGGGTTTCTTTGTCTCACATGTTCTCGGAATTTGTTGTTTTACTAACCGTTTTACTCATCTGTAGAGTTCTGTCCACCCTCTCTGGAGGACGTTGTATGTGGTTTGTGAAGGTATCTGGGGTGGAAATGGGTGGAAATGGGATTTTTAATCCCTTTTTAGTTTTTAGTTGAATTCTATTCAACTATTTTTAGCATGGGAAAGCCCCTGTTAGGAACAACTAAAAAGAGATTGATGTTGTGCCTCTCCCACCGTCTGTGGCAATGTGGGATTCCTAACAACGCATCCTGCGAGAGTCCCTAGCAATGGGAGAGAGAGGGAGGGAGAGGGAGGAAGGGAGAGGGAGGGAGGGAAAGGGCAGGAGAGGGAAGGAGAGAATAAGAGAAGCAGAGGGACAGGGTGGGAGAAATCGGATAGGGTGTGAAGCTATCTGGGGTTGAAATGTGATTTTGAAGCCCTTTTTAGTTTTTTAGTTGAATTCTATTCCAATAGTCATAGTTGAAAAATTCAACTATTTTTAGCCCCTGTTTGGAACTAAAAGAGATTGACGTCATGCCAACAACATGGAACAACTTGGAAGTCAGAGACAAAAGTCTAACCTGGCCTAATCTTAAAGGTAGTCTGAAAAACAAAAACGACTGGCATCTCAAATGATATGTACTTGTTCAACCGATAGAAATTCAAATGACTGTATGTGATAGCTAATTCGAGATATACCAGAATCAGTAGAGTCGGATTGAAATAGGGATATTTGAAAGATGTACTATGTGTTCTTATCTAGTAATGTACTAGAAGCGGTAGATTGGTATATTAATGTACATAATGTTGTTCTTATATTGGGCAAAAAACTCAAAAAAATGTATGTGGTAAGATACAAGCGCATGATGAAAAGAGTGGACCGAATGAGCCAGTAATGTAATGGCTAGTAATAAATGTATAAATTAAATTAAATAATGATTGTTAAATTATCACAAATGTATACTATAAATTGCAATGACATCAGCTATTAATATCTAAGTCTTTTGCGACGAATGAGAATTACTGCAGACTGTAGAACTTCTGTCAATAAAATTTGTTAAAAAAAAAATTAAAAAAAATGCCTCTCCCACCATCTGTGGCAACGTGGGATTCCCTAGCAACGCGTCCTGCGAGAGTCCTTAGCAACGGGAGAGAGAGGGAGGGAGGGAAAGGGCAGGAGAGGGAAGGAGAGAATGAAAGAAGCAGAGGGACAGGATGGGAGAAATCGGATAGGGTGAGGGACAAGAGGGTAGAGCGAGAAGAGGGGAAGAGAGATGAGACCCTTTTTAGTTTTTTAGTTGTGGGAGGGAGAGCGTTTAGGAGAGAGTGAGGAAGATGGGGAGGGGGAGAGAGAGAAGAGGGGGAAGGGGAGAGAAAAAGAGGGGCGGAATGGAGGCCAGAGGGGTAGAGTGAAGAAGGAAAAGGAGGGAGGGACAGGGGAGGGGGAGGGGGGGGGGAGGGAGAGAGGGGGACCGTCCGAAGGACGGGTACTTCGCTTGTGTTTTAATAATCTAGCACTGATGTACCCCCATTTAAACATTATTTCTTTAAATTATGCAATAAAATGATAACGAATACAGTACAGGCCTTGTGGGATTGAAGACGAGGAAAATACGAGGAAAATAATAGAATTTGATAGAATTTGAAATTGATAGAATTTACGAAATTCATTAAAGTTGAACAATCAAATAAGAATAATATCGAGAAAATCATCACTTCGAAATGTTATTTGTAGAATCAATAAAAGTTATAACGATTATTGGTTATTATCACCTCGAAGTGCTCCTGTTTGATTTGATTTGAACTTTGCTAAAGGATTGTTGGTGTAAGATTATCAATGAAACAAAGGTTTTTTTTAAAAAAAACCTAGATGGGGTAATTTATATATAAGGTCTTAATTACCGGGGGTATATTAGATGAGAGGGTAATGTTGAAATGTCACACCGGTAGTTTAAGCTGTTTATGCTATATCATTAAATGATTCCTGTGAATCTCTTTATGGTTACGATCTATAATCGATAAATAGACAAAGCCGCAAACTGTTCAATTCCCTTTAGAAACCAGCGTCTGAGATCTATATTTGAGTATTGGGCAGTACTGGCAAATCAAATGTTACATCTCGTCAATAAAACTACGATCAGAAGACCATAAATATTTCAAAATAATGGCTTATTGGAAAGACCCATGTTCTCCATTTGTACAATTGACGGACACAAACAGGAAACGTCAAATTGGAGTGGTTGTACAAACGCTCAGGCCAGGGTTCCAGACAGACCTGGGAGGTTTCATGTTGTTCTAGAAAATAGCAGACGGGAAGGACCAGGTTTAAACCAAAATAAAACACTTCTCGGGGGGCCTGAAGGAGGTCAGGAAGACTGCCCCAACACATACATGACGCTCCAACCCTGCCCTCGCAACATCCTTGGCGTATTTGATTTGGAAATTACATCCCACTCAAGATCCGAGTTTAGGGACGTGGGTATGACAGGCGGTATATAGGGCGAAAACAGCGGATTCAATGGTTGAGTTTTAATTATTGCTAGTTTTGGTTTGCATGGTTTCCTCCCGATTCCTCCCGTCATCATCTGAAATTACACCCGGGGAAGATTTTGTTGGGAAATAATGGGAGGGTGGTATTTGTTTATCTATTTTAATTATTTTTAGTTTAGAAGTGGACAATGTTGGTTCTCCGTTTCCATTTTTGAGTTGCTCGGACAAGGCCTTTGACTCCTGACATTGCTCTCTCTCTCTGGCGGCTGATAAGAAAAACGTCTTCACTGCTGTCATAGTTTACAAAGGTATTCTCAGACCTCACTGTTTCACCTTAACACGTTTCTCCTTTTCCTTTCCTGACTGCTCTCCAGGCAGAGAATATCCTTGGATCAGCTGTCCCAGACTCTACTCATTTACTGGCATAGTAGTCGAATATATCCAAGCATATGAATTAAGTAATATCTTAGAGTAAGAGGAAAGGTAATATAAACTGGCCGATTAATCAAGTTAATATATGATAAGTATAGATCTAGCATACTTCCCAAACTCTGATATGGCAATTGTGTGAATCCCCCAATCACGTGAAAGATGTTTCTTTATGGAAGTCATCCCTAACAATTTCCTTCTAATTTCCTCTATAACAGCATTAAACCAGAAACCACCTGCATTGATTGCGTCATGTGACGTCATCAACAGATTGGGCAACATATGCCAGGTGATGCCCAGTGTAGTTGTTTGTTGGATGTACTCTGGGGCTCCACAGGGGCGTGTGTGAAGGGGCCACAAACAGCTTTTGCCCATGCCACTTGTTAAGACTGGCAGGAGTCATGTCGACATAGGAGCCATGCCTACATAAGAACACAGAACTATATTATAGTTCTGTGATATGAACAATGCCTACAGTATAGAGTTATACCAACATAAGGGCCATGGCTACATTATAGAGCCATACCGACATAAGAGCCATGACTACATTATAGGCCTAGAGCCATGCTGACATAAGAGCCATGCCTACATTATACAGCCATACACTCTATTTGAGATCTACTTGGTATGGTTCGCCATAGGGTTACCATTGGGTTTCTTGCTTTGATGTTTACTCTAAGTAGGTCTCAAACAGTGTGTACCGACATAAGAGCCATGCCTACATTATATAGCCATACCGACATAAGAGCTATGCCTACATTATATAGCCATACCGACATAAGAGCCATGCCTACATTATACAGCCATGCCAACATAAAACCCATGCCTACATTATAGAGCCATGCCAACATAAAAGCCATGCCTACATTATAGAGTCATGCAGACATATAAGCCATGCTTACATTATAGAGTCATGCAGACATATGAGCCATGCCTACATTATAGAGACATGCAGACATATGAGCCATGCCTGCATTATAGAGTCATGCAGACATAAGAGCCATGCCTACATTATAGAGTCATGCAGACATATGAGCCATGCCTACAGAGATACCGACATAAGAGCCATGCCTACATTATATAGCCATACTGACATAAGAGCCATGCCTACATTATAGAGTCATGCAGACATATGAGCCATGCCTACAGTATAGAGTCATACCGCCATAAGAGCCATGCCTACATTATAGAGTCATGCAGACATATGAGCCATGCCTACAGTATAGAGTTATACCGACACATGAGCCATGCCTACATTATAGAGTCATACTGACATAAGAGCCATGCCTACATTATAGAGCCATACCGAAATAAGAGCCATGCCTACATTATAGAGCCATACTCACATAAGAGCCATGCCTACATTAAACAGACATACACTCTATTTGAGATCTACTTGGAGTGGTTTGCCATTGGGATACCATTGGGTTTCTTGCTTTGATGTTTACTCTAAGTAGGTCTCAAACAGAGTGTACCGACATAAGAGCCATGCCTACATTATAAAGCCATACTGACATAAGAGCTATGCCTACATTATAGAGCCATACCACCATAAGAGCCATGGCTACATTATAGAGTCATGCAGCCATAGAGCCATGCCTACATTATAGAGCCATGCCAACATATGAGCCATGCCTACATTATAGAGTTATACCGACATATGAGCCATGCCTACATTATAGAGTTATACCGACATATGAGCCATGCCTACATTATAGAGTCATACTGACATAAAAGCCATGCCTACATTATATAGCCATACCGACATAATATTATGAGCCATGCCTACATTATAGAGTCATACTGACATAAGAGCTATGCCTACTTTATAGAGTTATACTGACATATGAGCCATGCCTACATAGTAATTTCCCTCATAGTCACAATGTTTCCATTTATAGGCAGGTGATGACTTCCTGTGACACATTATACCAATTTATTTCAAATAGTGCGAAAATAATCACGCCAGTGTTGATAAAGTCAGTCACTTTCACCACAGACTTCTGATGTCTAAACACATGTTTAAATGGTTACGATCTGTCTATCGAGATATATTAGGCGGTATTACACCACGACAAAAGGGGGAACGTAGCAAAAACTATAAGACATTGATCATAGATGAGTAAAATATTGATATACGCAGGGAGTGCGGGGTGGCGCAGCGGTATAGGCTTCGAACCCAGAGGCTTGTATTGTATTGTATTAATCTTTATTTCTACAGTCTTTACGTCATACGTCTTTTGCTAACTACTCCTGGACAAAGGACGTAGCCTCTGCTGCTATAGCAGTTCTTTCAACAACTCCTTTAAACTCCGGCGCTTAAAATTCATCATAGGAATATGGAATATACTATGAGTTGTCACTAATGATCTTATATTCACTGAAAAAAATGTTTTATTTTTGTACGGAAATGTTATTATTACTATTGTTTGTGTGATAGGCCCTAAAAACATATGATAATATTTTTTCATAATGAACTAGAAATCTGATTATGTAATAAGAATTAGTTGTAGTACGTAAAACTCTCAAGCTGAGAATAACATTATGTAAAATGCAATGCTTGTGGAAATAAAGAAATACAATGCAACATAACTCCGACTGTAAGGATGTAAAGCAACCAAAGAGCAAATGTTCATTCAACAAAGTTTACAGTTGGCGTAAAACGGTAATATTATATATGATGAATGGATACCTTCAAAAAGGGCTCATTTTCCTATACTACTTGGCATCACCATTCGGCAACGAATGATGGCTCCCAGTAGTAATTACGCTGGATATGTCGAAACAAATAATCTTTGTTCCGACCAAGGAGTAAAATGACGAGACCTTCAAAAGGTCCAATTGTTGCGACCGGAATCATCTGAAACAATCCTCCTCGTTGTCAATGTTGCCTAATGGTTCCTCCAGTACCAGAATTAAATAATTTATATTGCTCTGACGGCCCAGCTTATTTACGTGCATGGGCCTGACCATATTTCCGCATCCCACTTCGGGGTCTTAAAATTAAACAATATCCGTCTCAGGGAGTCGCTTCTAAGTTGTCTGCGATAGGCTTTGTCGTTTCCAAATAAGTGTACATCGAACTGAGTAGGTATAAAGAGAACTGATAGAATGAATCTTGTTGATAATCCATATCTCTCCGCCATTATTTCGCTCCCTGTTATCCATACCCCTAATTGCCCTATAAAATCGTTGATAGGGAACCACCAACGAATCCTACAGGTAGTCTTCTATTTGTTCTATTATCGTTGTTTCAACCAATTAGAAATATATATCCTTCCCCTATCCACTACTACCATCGCACTCTTTCTACTGAGTCTCTTTAGTTATTGATCACCGACGTCATCCTTTGCCTACTGGGTACCGAAGAGCGAACTGAAACTGTTATACATCACACGAGACTCCAAACATAATATGTACCCCCCCCCCCCACACACACACACCCTATATAAACCTGAACACAAATTTAGCTTGAGGCAATATAAGTTAGATCCTGTCAGTCATCCCTTACTTCTGGCAGGATCATTTTTCGCTGTCTGTCATTGGCGCTATGTGTTCCAAAAGCTTGCTGACGTTCCACAAAACCGCCATGACCTCTAGTTGTCAGACGGCTAACTAATGTTTAGGGAGCGGCGGAATAGATGTTGGTGTGTAGGAGGCGGGACCCTGTAGGGATGAAGTCAGGATCGTTTGACAAGCTGAGTAGACACTGCTATACAGATTTAAACGATAAACTCTCATTACACGATACTTATAACATTCCAGGCAAGTTTATAATTATTTTGTATTATTTCAATTTGTGTGATGTATGAAAGTTTTGATCATACAGGAGCATAATCCATCTTCGCCAGAAACCCTCCATGGTAACATTAGCTGAGGTGGCCCGGCCTGGTTTGTGGAATGGGACAAGGATATATGTTATTTCCTGTACAAAAGGGCCATACTTCATCGGAGGGAGATAGTCTGATAGTCATGCAGGGATATGGTTAGAAGCATAAAACCATATGAACAAGAGAATTCATAATGACACCAGTGAAGGATGTCAACCACACATTATATATATGTATAAACATTATATGCACCGATATACAGATATCCATACAACTATATAATTGTATCATATATCTTTGCAGTCATCACAATCCGGTAGTTAGGTGAGCAAAGAAGGCATGCCTTAAAAGGATGGGGGTGAAGACTCGTATGTGGAAACATTAATCTATATCAAAAGGGTTCATTGTATGATTCCATAGAGGAGTGAATGCAAGGAACAGAAAAATAAATAAAACTGGATAAAAAGACAGTGTGAGAGTAAATTAAGGAAATGTGCTTTTAAAAAGTCTTGAATTTGAGGATCATGAAACAAATTTACCATTGGGATTAAGGTCAAAGACGCTTCCCTTTCAGAGTCGATTCGCGTTAGACTGATCTAAGGTGACTAATATTTCCTCTCATTAGGGGAAAGGTGAGAGGGGAGAGTTGAGGGACGAGAGGTGAGAGATATCACTCCTGGGCCAAAAAACAGGTATGAAAGACAGAGAAGAGGGGGAGGGAGAGAGGGAGAGAGGGAGAGAGGGAGAGAGGGAAGTATATATGGGGAGAGAGGGTGACCGTCCTACATGCAGAGGAGTGGGAGAGTGAAGAAGAGGGTTAAAATACAATTGTAATTCAAAATTCTATTTTTGTGCCCTGTATGTAACTCGTTTTCCAGTAACACATCATCATTTTTTCTATAATTGTTTAAGATATTATTATGACTCATTATCCTGAAACGCATCCCCTGTATGTAACTCGTTTTCCAGTAACACATCATAATTTTTTCTATAATTGTTTAAGATATTATTATGACTCATTATCCTGAAACGCATCCTTTATTTACTAATAAAAAGCAAGGACACAATGTAGGCCTACCATGCCACCATGCCACATGTGATTGAAGTGCCACATGTGGGGAATTCCCCTAGTTCCAGTTCCCTTGGTAAAAGGTGAAATCTCCACTATGCAGATGGAAAACGTGGTGAGATGCGAGAGGCGAGAGGCGAGAGGCGAGAGGCGAAAGGCGAGATTTAAAAAGTGAGATGCGAGAGGCGAGAGGCGAGAGATGAGAGGCGAGAGACGAGAGGCGAGAGGTGAGATGGCAGCGATGGGCTTCCGTAATACACGGATTCGCGCAGATCTCAGCAGGTCAGGAGAGGCTGCTTCCTAACCTTTGTTATCTTTCACTCGTTAGATATGAACTTCCCATCATCGCTATTATTTACTATTTTCTTTAGCCATTCCCCGGTCTCTTCCTCTAGCCATGTACCAACCATTAGGTTATAAATAACACTCAAATCACTCCAGAGAAGGGAAATAATTCCAGGCTATATGTGATCATTTTCTCTCCAGTATGACTAGATGTATTCCTTGAACATTTAAATCACAAAGTTGAGAAATATATTATAATGTATTTCATTTTAACATGGCTTCGTGGCGAAGGCATTTATTCCAACACTTCAGAAAAGGCGAGGAATGGTGTATTTTAGAAGAAAGCAGACATATAGCCAGGAAAACAGAAGGGATAAGGACGAACGAGAAAGTGTTAATGGAAATTCTACTATTCAGTAGCGATGCATCTTCAGAGCAAGAATTGATCATCAAATATTGAAGGGGGAGAAATACAGGAAGAGGGGCATGAAGGCAAGACGAAAATGTGCAAGAAGAAGAGCAGGCAGGACCAGAAGAAGGCATGAGTCAGCATGGGAGTCATCAAGCCTATTTCATCGGAGCTGAAGCTATGGATCGTTTCCCGCTTCGACCACCGTGAAATTGACTGGGTTGTTTTTTCTGGAGCTTCCACGTGCCACCTGCAAGCCCTTCCACTCTGAACTCCTCCAGGGCCAATACACAGAAGGAATTTTCCATGGCAAGTAAATGAGGCATGAGAAACCATGCCAACGATACTTGGGTATGTGTGTCCCAAGATAATCTTCTGGGGTCCTATTCTTAGTTAGTTTCTTTTCTTATCGAAGGAAAGTTTGGAGGGAATTCAGGATAGGGGTTAAAGTAGGTTGTTAGATATCTCCCTTTCAATGTTCAAATACTTAAAAGCATTCGTTTGACTGCAACACAAGAAATTTCTTTTCATTTAGACACGTGGACATATCCTCACTGTAAAATAGTAACCTTACACCTGCGACTGTTGGCGTATAGGCGACATCAAATTAATAATTGGTTTTATCCTATAAGATATATTTGCACCGGGTAGTGAATAAGAAAACAAATATTAAAACTCACCGCGAAAATTAGCGTTACTAATGGTCATACTTACGTAAATATCTTCACCGAAGCTGGTAGTGTTGTAATCGGGAGACGACGAAGCTGAGGCAAGACCTATAGAACCTGTCATCATGATGATTTGAATGCGAAGCATGCAACGCACTAAAATAATATTGGTTATTCAAACAAAACTTACGATTTCAATCATGAACACCATGAGAAATGTCCCCGGAAATCTAGAATGGTTCTAACATGTGGGGGAGGAGGGGCTAATACAGTGTCGGTCTCCCCCTCATCCTCTTCCCTTCAAGCCCCCCTTTAACTTCTTGATCGTACATCTGGTCATATTTTGACGTACCCGATGCGTAGAAGGGATGGATAAGATAGGGTTTTCTCTGCGCACGTGTATCATCTTCTCCATATATCTTCACTAAATACATGCAAACTTCTGATCATGTTGGGTCTTGTATCTAGGCTATACATCGTATTCTTGCACCAATATCTAAAACCGATGCAGTCACCGATTGCCGCGTTACCTTGAGTTTGTTAATCTTTATCAAGGGGGCATAAGTTGTGGTAATAGCAACACCAAGTTTGAAGTGAGTATGTGCGAAGAAACTATAATTTCATCATGAGTAAGACACATGGAAATATGCCCCGGTGCATACTGAAGAACAGATAAGGGAATATTTAATCATTCTTTTCATCAGCAAGAGATGTGGCAACAAGTACAAAAGTAAGTAGAAAGAATATGGATAGAAAAAAGGAACAATATCAAATGGTGGAATGGCGTGTTAGGGTTGACGAGATTTGCTAATCATCAACACACTGGACGTAGAAATAAGTTGAAAGAGCCTGGCAAATACCGATTCTATCAAGAGTAGGAAAAGTCTATTTAAATTGTAAAAGTGAAAATTATAGAGTACACATTGTAGCATTAGAAATTCTATAGGTTTAGTTCGGAGGGCATGAGAGAAAAAAGATGGGACAGGGGAAAGACGACGAGAAACAGAACAAGAACAAGAAGTAAAAGATTCTGTATACCGGTATATACTATATATTTATATGTGAGTGGTCGGGGTTGGATAGGGGGATTCGGGGCGGGGCGGGGGGGGGGGGGCAGTAGCGTTCACTCTAGGAGTGATCCAAAAGTCAGTTGGGGGCCTGACCCAAGAGTAATAAATTACCCCTTACCCCTGTGTCCCTGATACCGCTACATGGATAGGGTGGAGAGGCGGTGTGCTTTGATCTTGCAAGCCTGCACAGCCCCGGGATCTAAAAGATCCAAGAGGATTCGAAAGGGGGGCAATTGATCCTTTACAAAGTTAGGATCTTACCTCCGGGACGTGTTGTCATGGCCACTGCACGTCACGCAGACGTGAGTGGGGTCAGACGTATACCACATCTGAAATAGTAATGATTCAAAGTCTTGGAAATTTATTCTTAAGAACCTAAAGGTAGAGGGAAAGAGAGGTCGTGGAAGGAAACTGTTTCTAGATACGTGTATATACACACATTCTAAAGGCTCAAATACAATGAAAGTACGCGGAACGAGAGAAGCAGAGAGCTTCGACTTGTATAGTGCTGTTTGGGAATTGTAAAGAAAATTGGCAAAAAGAGATGGAGAGAAGAGGCTCGTTTCAAGTTAAAGGTTAGGGGGCAGGCTGCAAAAACATTTGATTTTCCCCATAGGGCTTGAGATTTTAGGGTCTTGCTATACTGGAGCATGAGATTCCCGATTTATTTTAGCGTTCAATATGATGATATACGAACAGTTTCCCAGCAACTAACCCCAAAAAGCAATTAACCAAGAGATAACCATCCTTTCTCGCCCTAACTCCAGCCAAATTTTTTAAAATGGCATAAGCGATAAGAGGCACAGTGTATGGTATTTATTTTGTATCCTGCGTGGGGCCATGTAATAACTTGAGGGGTATAATAGCTGTGTTACTTCCACTTAACATGAGGCCTCGGGTGGACAAGTTAGATGCCCCCCAATTAATTACAAATGGTGCGCGTTGTCATGGATTTGTTTCCCTGCCTTTCGCCTATTCCATACTTTAACATTCACCTCAAGAGTTTTTTCTATATCCAGGTATGGCATTAAAATGAAAAGACATTCAATTTTTGGATATTATGTTCATATTACATACACACTGTTTCAGCGTATACGTGGGAGGTGAATGCCGTATTAAGTTAATTATTGTAGATAAAATGAAATGAATTCTATAGGGAGAAGAAACGCTCCAGACAAAAAGGAGTGGGAAATAGGTTACAATCGTTTCAGAGTCTGTGGACCTGGAGTAAACCCTAGCGCCACCTGGGTTCATTAATCTTGTTTAAAATGTTTGGATCCACGTGCCAAGAGATGACCTTGTAAGGTCAAGCTCAAGGTTGTGTAATACATCTAACTCAAGGTCATAGAAGTCACAGGGATCTAAAGGGTCAGCTGTCTGATGTAGGTTTCCATAGCAACAGATTTCGGCAAAAAGGGTGAGTACGACGGAGGAGAGTGGGGCGGTTGAGGAGGACCGGGGAAGACTCAAGAAAGAAAATCCTGCAGTGGCTGATTTATCGGTGTCGCTCTTCAGAGGGTTTGTTTTTGAAATAGCTGACTTTTTTGCTGAGAAACTATTCTGTATAAACGTTATTTTTGTAACAAAAGGGACTAGAAACTATAATGGTTCATGTAAGTCTGGTATTCCCATGAGCATATATAATTTAGATCGTCGAAACAAAGATTTTCAAAGCCCGGAAGTTTTCTCAGCTTTTATAAGCGATTATTATTTAACAGATTTAGCTCTAACCTGGAAACAGCCAGGTGTCGGTCCTGGAGAAGAAGTCAGGGCTGAGAGGTCTTTTCCTACTTACTTTAGAGGGTATCGCAGTAAACAAAATAGAGCATACAACTATTATCACGTAGCTAAAACATAAAAGAAAGGTAAAAAAACAGTTATAGGGAAATGTTTATCACAACTCAGTCACTTATTGCTTACTTATAATGTCATAGTGAACAGCTACCAGGTAGATGATCTATATAGGGGTGTGGATAGCAAGACAACTGGAGATACATCTAGACTTATGTTACCTCCACGAGTAAACATCCTCCGAGTGGCAGTGTGTATGCCCCACTCCCACCCCCAATCCATCCACCCAGGATGCCAGTATACAAGGAGAAGTGAGCCTTTTTCCAGGGCTGAGGTCATAGTCATAGACCAGGAGGTACAATGACCCCCCTGGAGGAGAGGTCAGGGCTGAGAGGTCTTTTCCTTCTGACTATATAGAGGCGGATTGTGGTGAGGTGTTGTAGCAATAACAGGATTGTGATAAAAAGAGGGAGGGGGCGTAGAAGTAAATTGTGGAAGGGGGAGAAGTGGGTGGATAGTTTCTTTCATGTCACCTTTAAATATGCGGAGATACGCAAAATATCAGGTAAAGGGAAACAAGAATGGTCAAACTGACTAGCCAGTAAAATTAGTCATCGGGGAAAATTGAATATCAATCTTCAAAACGAGAACCTCACTAAAAAGGAAAGACTTAATCCTAGTTAGACAGAGAGAATATCATTTGGTTTGTAGTTTTTTTTCAGTTGATGGATCTCACTGAGGTGCAGAAACTGTCTTCCTGTTGGAGGAGACATTCTAACCGTGGTTTCACCCCACGCGCCATGGCGTCGGCCAACGCTAGGAATACCTTTCACCAGCGCTCACAACGGCCAAATAGTGAAAAATGACCGCGGCACATGCCTCATGATACTCCTCTAACTCCAACATGTCTACATCCACACAAGAAGTCAATTCCGTCTTCTTTCTGCTCTCATCCCCTGGATTTGCGTGTCTTTATACCCTCTGACTCAGACTTTTTCCCCGTTTTATTACGAACTAGCTACTTATTGAAATGGCTCGTTGGATTGTTTCAGCCTAAACAGGTCGGCATCAACGATTAGAAATCACCGGGCATATATATATGCACAAATTGACTTTATGGTGCATGAACTACGGCATATGAAATTACATTTTCTATCAGAGTACTATGCTTTAGAAATGTCTTGATGGCAGGCTATTCTGAATAAAATAACAAGAAATAGTTAACAGTGATCAGTTTACATTTATTTATTTATTTATTTCCGGTTCATGTAGAAGATTGCGTTTCCAAGGGAAACGGAGATTGATGTCAGTTAAATGTAAAGTTCAAGAGGGAGGGATAGTAGGAGGGAGAGGAAGTGGAGACAGAAAACATGAAATCCCTATCTCATATATGACTGGTCATTCCATGTGATTCTGTTGGTCCCTTTAACACCTTTGCATATGAGGCATCTTATTTCGCAACTTGCCACTTTAATTCACACATGGTCTACCCTTTAATTCACACCTAAACGCCATCCCCTCCCCCTCCCAGCCATTACCAGCATGATTCTGATCCCATCTGCTGATATCCGAATCAACAGATTCTTCACACTGATATCCAGGATGGGAGGAGCCAAGATGCTATCAATGATTGACAGATCTCACCCCAATCCATTTAGATTGATGATAACATCAATCTAAAAATCAGCCCACAAAGAAATCAAACCTTAGCCGAACTGTCACAAGAGTGGAGTTATAATATATATTTACATCATATCACATGTTAGGAAAAAGTGCTTTAAAACATTGAATGTAATATTGGCTAAACTCTTTATCCATGTATAATCTGCCTCAATATGTTTTCGTGCTTATCATTTTATGGACTTTTCATTTTTTAAATATGTTTGTAAGTTCTTAATCGAATTCAAGTACCGCAATACCATTCCTTAACATAGGCATGTAATCACTTCTATCGAATTCCTCACTTCCTTTTTCCAGAAGCTAGTCTTTGTTTTTCAAGCCTTCAACTTCTTACTCGCGTCTGGAAGAATCGCAACGATTCGCCACTTGCTCCCATAAAACATTCTTGTAAATCATTTACAAACATGCTAAGACATGGCAATTCATCTTCACGCCACAGTGTTTATGCGCAATCATTTTCCACATCCATGCACTTAAAATCTTGAATATAACTCTGTGAAACAGGCGGGTTATATCCAAAATGTCAACAGGGCAACGGGAAAGATCAGTTTTATGACTTAATTAATTAGTCCAACGATCCACTCTCATGAAATGAAAACAAGTCATAAAAGGGTTAAACTTGTATACCACATGAAAACCCCCTCCTGCCTCGAGGTTTGTAATATCAATACGACACATCCAAGGGGGTCAGGGGGTCGGGGGTCAGGGGTCAAAGCCCCCCTTGGTCTGACTTCCAGGGGGTTCATAGCATGGTTTCTCCTTGGGGGCCAACTTCAGTGAATATTTTGAACTGGTAAATTCCTCAGAAGCGAAACCATGCTGTGATATTTTATGTCTCGTTGCTTTTGAGTGATATGTGATCCCCTGACACTCTAATGTCTAGTCAGTACTGTATGTATCTAATGTGAAGTAATATTTATGTCATCTTCTTCTGTTTTGTATCTGTCTTTCTGGCATAATTTCGAGCAATATATTGAATAAAGAAAGAGTATAAATTGTGCACTTTGAAAAGAATGAGTATATATACGATTTACTTCAGAATATGTAGTAACAACATGGTCAGAAAATACATTAGTTTTAGAACGTATTAACTGAGGTTGGCCGATCATCTTTGTTTGAATTGGGTCAACAATGGGCCGAATACATTTAAAACAATATTATGCTTTCAATTCTCGAATATTGATCGCATGGATATTTTTAAGTGGTAAAACAGTTACATGGAACGTAATGGGTGACATTTATATTAAATCAAGATACAAACATTTGATGTGTTATACTCACAAAAGACATCACTTATAATGTAGTAAAGTTGTATGGCTCTTATTTCCTCTTCCTACTCTTCTCGTTCTAATCTACAAAACAACTGAACCCCCAGGCCCAGTCGTCTGTCTGTATGCCTCCTGCGTTTGTATCCCCCTCAAGTAAGGTAGCAATATATCACATTAATGCCGCTCATACAACCCTTCTATGTCCTGATGTATAACACATGGTAGAGAATCTTTAATCCCACAAACAGCCCTATTCACGCAAGTTTTCGCATTCAGGCATTTGTTTCCTGTTAAAGAAGAGAGTGTCTATAAAGTTTGAATGCAGTCAGAAGGGAAGTATCATGGAACTAAATGTTAAGTTTTGACCAAGTTTTGGCCAAGTGAAATATATTTTGATATTTTACAATTTTCACAGATTTGTGTTTAAATAGCCATTATGATAAATGATAATGTATATATAAAGTATGATATAATGATAGTACATAATTATTAATAAATTAGGTCCTTGACGAAAGTAAAATAAAAGTTGCAATTAATTTTAAAAACAAAACAGACATTTGGCAATGACTTCCATGAGTGTTTTGATTCCTAGATCATCTATTTTGATACTGCACATATTATATGGACACATTTATATTTGTCATATATAGGGCGTGATAATGTTGGTCTCGTGCGGTTTAAAGGTTTGACATTTATTGCCGATGATCTTCCTTGGAAGTGATGGGTAGCGAACATTGAAATAGATCAGTATGCCTTTAACTCTGTGTAAAGTAGTGGGAGACTGGGGTAAAGGCGCGCATGCGCAAAGACCAGACGATCTGGCGGGCCTTTTATTTCTCAGATGAGAGCAGACGACATTTGTCATTTTATAGATGTTTATCAGACAGGTTTCCCGCTCTTTTCTCTTCAGTACATAGGCTACTATCTCTATGTTGATCCTACCTAGCGAGCCACGCGTGACTTATGTCTATTATCTATAGGTCCGTTCGCTGAATATTTCCAGAAAATCTAATTTTGTGAAACGAGAAGTTAAATTGAACCCATTCTTCCAGCGAAACATGCACACAAGTGGGGGAATAAAGTTGTGGATGTTATGTAAGAGAAATGGAATATAGAGCAATATTTAAGATTTACCGTACTTTTGTTTGGAATTTTCCCATGGACGACCGGTACCGTATGTAGAAATCAATCAATTCTGTGACGCCATTCGACGCAACAAGGAAACGCACATGGGTATGTCGGACATGCGCGGAATGCAATCTTCCAAACTTCCGTTTAGGGGATCAACCTTTACTAAGTGACCGCTAACAACATTAGCAAAACTGACCAACGTGACTAATGTCCATACTTTTGTCCAACAAATGCGGTGGAGAGTGCACGGGTTTTACCAAGAGGAGTATATTTCCGACTGCATCTATTCTTTTCCGACATTTCAACAATGGTCACCGAACACTCTAAGAAAAAAGGGTTCTTTTGGGTTCTAGATAGAACCCCATGGTTCTACCAAGAACCCTAGGGTTCTTCGACACCTAAAAGGGTTCTTCGGGACCACCGGGGGTTCCATCTAGAACCATAGGGGTTCTTCAGCGATTTAAGGGTTCTTCGTGCACTTGAAGGGTTCTTTAACTCAAAGCGGTTCTACATAGAACCCCCTTTTTCTCCTTAGGGCTCACAGGCACACATCTACATCTGTTATCACCAGGTGGCAGTACCGTGGAACTTGGCTTTCACTAGGTGCCCTCACAGGTTACTACATGCTATTTACAATTTCTATTAGAACAAAAGTCTCACTAGTAATACTTATATGAGGCATTTATACCTTATAGATATTACACTTTATAAACTTGGGAATATTGAAAGCAATGAAATCAATACTTTATTTGTATAACTTACCTGCTTGATGTTGAAAAATGTTGTGAAGAAAGCACCCTTATAATTCTAATATTATTACTATGAGTACTACTGAAGTACCAAAATTGCCAAACATCAAGTTGCAATGGATACCTATGACAGCTACAGGAGAGGATTGTATTAAGGGTAAGTATAAGTGATGGAAATGGGTGAGGAACTCTGAAAAAGTCAAGCAAAGGGACTGCATATAATATGCAGTCTCTCCTTGAATGCTCTTGGGCAAAATGCTTCTGTGAAGAAACATGCAGCATTAGCACTGAGCACAAATCTGCTGTTATAAGGACCAGTCTAGATTCAACAGGGAATAATGAAATCAATACTTTATTCAGAATTAACATTGTAAATTACAAGCAATTTTATGGATGCCAAATCAGGGTTCTATGTAGAACCCTACCTATTTTGGCTAGAGGGTTCTTCAAAGGGTTCTTCAAATCGAGGGTTCTATGTAGAACCCTGCCTATTCCCGAAACAGGGGTTCTACTTAGAACCCTCAAAAAAGGGTTCTAAGTAGAACCCTTAGGGGTTCTGCCATGTCGACAAGCTGAAGAACCCTTAAGGGTTCTTGTTAGAACCCTTTCTTCTTAGAGTGAACTGTTCAACAAATGCACAGACAATAACGTCTAGGTTGAACAACACAACATCTTTATTAAGATTTAAATAGCTTGTTGCGGAGATTTACTGGTAAATGATTTGTCAAATATTAATCTCACTCGCACCGTAAAATCGTTGCTCTTAGAATCCATTCTCCCTTGAATCAAGGACAGAAAAAGTGAAAAATGTGTTAAGTTTAGTATATGAAAGTAGTCTGTTATTTATGTATAAATTGTGTAATTTTATATACATTGATGTAAAACCATGCTCTTGCTACCCCCGGTAATGGTTTTTAATATATATAGCCAAAGTACATTTTAAAGAGTTACAAAATACACGTAGAGCTCTGCATTTAAGCTGTTTTCTCGTGTTGCTTCCTCAATAATCATACTGTCATGTTATATAAATAATACATATACTTTTTGCTATGTATTGCTATCTTTTTCTATCACACATTGTGTCAATCTGGTCCTATATAAATCGGCATTTGAAATGATAATCATCATACCCCAAGAAGAAGGTCAAACAACCGCAAAGCCTAGGGTAGACCTACATATATATTCGAACAGCAGAATAAAACTTAAAGAAACCCATCGGATTTATTTATGTGAGTGTGTTATATTTCTCAGAATTTGATTTGATTTGATTTAAGAATATTTTATTCAGGAACTTCGACATTTTCATACAAGAAGCACAAATATTCTCAGGGGAGCCTGAATTATTAGAAAATTTTTACATAATACAGCAACTGAGAGTTAAGTTACAGATATTTTGGATAATACTATAATAAGCTTTATGACTCTATCGAACATAGAAAGATTGGTAAATTAAGCTTGTTTTTAAACATATATACATAAATCAATAAATCGAAAAATAAGAACAGTCTCCATACTCCTATTACATAAGGTGATGCAAAGTTGCAGGATGATTAAAATACATGTAATACAGTGTGTCGACGCCGCGCTCTTTCATATTAACCATTAACCATTTGGTTACGAACAGTTCAATTAAAATGCTTTCGAGTTAAGGACGTCACTTTTACTAATACACCCGAAATACCATGAATGTATAACCTGGGCAAGTATTCAAGGAAATGATAATGAACATGTACAGAATTCTAGAAAAGCAAGAATTTCATTGAGCAAGTACTCAATATAAATTGTATAAAAAAAAATCTGGACATCTTTCGGAGTTGAAGTGCATCTCCTCCCTACCCTTTCACCAACCTTCTCCGTTCCTCGAATTCTTCTCCCTTTCCACCCACGTTCACGAATGGAACTTTTAATGTATTTATTGCAAGTTGTGGGAAACTTACAAGACAACACAACATCAGGTGAAACAATCAGAAACCCAGGGAAATTCACCAGATAAACATCAGAAACACCCCAAAATACTGATTACATTTCCTTGTGTCGTAAGTTTGATGGTGTTTTGACTAAAAGCAAATGGACAGGATAAGAACTTTTAACATAAAGGTGGTATTATATGCATAGGCCTATATTATATTATTATATTAACATAAATGTGGTATTATATGCATATATTATATTATTATATTATCAGATCATAATGCAATGATTTTTAAAAACTTTTAAATTTAGATGTTAAAGTAAAAACCCTTGTCCACTAAACCGATTCTCACAGAATATAGTGGATAAGAGTTCCCTGCAGCGCAACATCGCATGGGAATCGGTTTAGTGGACTAGGGCCTATACGCGATAAAAATCGTGATGTGCTTGGATACAACTAAAAAGTGGTACATACACATGTTTTCGTGTGTTGTCGATGTTTTTGTTACGGGAATCTCGACTAATTTGAAAGACAGTATATTGACACATTAGAGTTATATATACTTATTCATGATACGTTTAAAACATCTTGCAATATGATTTGGCACGTGAAGAAATGAAAAATAAATAGAATCTTTGACCATTCTATGATCCAGGTGCTGGTCGGTTCTTAGAACCTTTGAGACCACTAGGCCACGTGTTGATGTGGTCTTTAGAATCAGGTCTTGCCAACTTTTCATTGAACAATTTAATGTGGAATTTAAAGTGTTAGATAAGTTTATTTACAATGGTTATAACTTTTATGAAATGAGATACCAGTTATTGTAAACCATACTGAACACGAGCAGAAATCTGGAGGGGTAAAATAATCATCAATCACCTTTTACCCACTACAACATCAACAACTCTTGAACCCGATTTCGACGACAGACAAGCCATATTTGATTAAAACGACAGCACCGGCGATGGAAGACATCGCTTTCGAAATATGATCTGGGTCGATATATCACAAATGTCGTCTGATATCAGATGACGTCATATGGCGTCTTTGGCAGTTTTATTTTTCGTCACTATACTTTGATGGCGCTTGTCACCATGGGCGGATCCATTGTCTCTTTGTTCCCTCCCCGCCCTTCCCAACTCCCATTAATAGAGGAGTTGTTTCTGCCTCATGTAAAACTCCTGAATGCAGATAGATGAAACCATTTAAAACTACACTGTAAAAACTGTAATCTGCATGAGGTATTGATTCCTGACATATATGTATCGTATGTCAGCAATAGAAGTGTAGATTCGGGGTCCCCCTACAAATATGTCCCACACACGCGCAACTTGTATAGGGCAAACCTTTTCAGAAATGTTATTGGCACATTATTATTATGCAGAATGTTGACAATATTGACGTTCATCAATCTTAATGATTTGTATCCTCTAATTGGATCATACTTTGTACGCAATGGCGTAATATGTCATGGACTTCAAGGAAATGTGATTCCACTGGGGTCTGTACGTATTACGTGAAGCATGGAGGTGGAACATCTTCTCATATTGAAATTGTTCATTGTCATGTTATCTTTTATTATTGTTCTATTTAGTTCAAATGTCCCCCTTTAATTGACCCCGCTGTTATAGCTTAATAATAATTCTATTATATCATGCATATTTGACGAATACAGAATACGTTACTATTACCATTATTATAATGATATAGAAACGTCAGTTTCCAAAATACACTATTTTATTTCTTCAGACTATTCGGCCAGATTTAATACCAGGCGTGCTGTTATCAGCCAGCTTCCGCTAATTTCGACTATAATTATGTTAAATATGGACATTTCAAAACCCGAACTTCCCTTGCGCATATTATATTCTATATGACTTAATATCGTATTAATGTAACGGTAGAGAAAGGCTGTAGAAATTGACTCGAACCATATAGCCGGTTATGATTCAGAATGCCGCCAATGGAACCCTTCTCCATCATGATTCTCCTTTGCTTCTGACGGTTCAGTGAAAAAAGGTATTGTTGTCCAACCTGAGGTCTGGCTTTAAAGACCAGTAGTGTCTTGTTTTAGGGGAAGATGGCCGTTTTTTTAATAGAAATTAAAGATCTAAGATTAGATACAAAATTGTACGTAAGAATGTATTCTGTGGTCAACTTAACTCCGCTATTTCCTCCGCCCCTCCTCCTCTAAAACCGCGTTCCCCTGCTGCGACAAATCCATGGAATCTGAGCTGACGACGAAGATACCAAACACAAACACGGGCGGCCCGATTAAGGATCAATTAAAAGGCCTGAAACCATTAAAATTCTCTTATTTCGAATTGCGTCACATTATTGTCAGGTGGATCACACGCAAGCATGCGCCGTCGCACGCTCCCACAATCACACACATGATTACCATTCAGACTAAAGCGCGCGACTCAACTGCATTTGTCCCTCCCTTGCTTTTAGCTACAGCGCTAGGAATTGTCAGCCGCTATTAATAGTTCCTCAATCTGCTATGTTTCAAAATCGATATCGAACGATTTCTTACTCCTCCTACTTTCGATATAAAGTTTTTTGGGGGACATGATTTCTTTATTCCAAAAGCCAACATAAGACTAGTGATCTTGATAAACAATACGCTTGATTCTCATGCGCTAGATTTTTTTCAGGGAAGTCACCAGCGATATAGTATGTTTAATATTGGAAACCATCCCCCTTAATGACCTAGACGTTGCAGCAATATTATGACAGACAGAAGACTAAGTTCAGAACAATTTATTTTAGAAGATTCTTTACTGTTCTGTAATTGGAGAATGCCGACCACCCATGCCAGCCATATCAAAAGTAGCAACATTTGGTAATAAACCCTACCATATTACCATGCGCTCTCCTTGCCGCCTCCCTTATTCCTGAAAAACCTCTCAACACCAATATGGCTAAGCCGTGTGATCCCAGTAATGGACACACGCTCCGATCACAGGATCTTCCACACCTGTGTATTTGGCAGATGCCTATTTTGAAACATTATCAACATCGTCACAAACGGGTGTTCGCCGTGTTGTGCATTTCTAATTTTAAAAGCTGAATTCCCATCACCCTAAGAGTGCACCTTAACAAAAATAAAGAATCGGACATTTGTTTAAAGGTCCCGGCGCCTGATCTAGCTCGGGACTTGAATTATATTACTTGGAATAGGAACCATTGCTGCTGTTGGCATTGCTTCTCTTTTATGCTTTTTAATCAAACCACAACTGAAAACTTAATAACTTTCAAGGATTTCTCGGACTTCAGTGCGGTCCATTGAATCTTGTGGGGTGGTCGAGCGGTATATAGAACTGGGCATGTGTGGCTGGCATTTTGTGGGTTCAAACGCGGGCGCGGCTGTAGTTTCTCCTCCTCCCCCCAGGTATTAGGGGTACTAAGAACACCGTGCGGTGAACTAGTCTTTATAAAAAAAATAGAAAAAATAGAAAAAGATAATAGATTCCCGGTGTTCATCAATACAAGATTTTATATGTAAACTCAACTGCATGTAAATGAGCCGACACTTCATGATGGATGTCGATAATTACGATTGGCAAACACAGAAACCGAATATTTGGGTAAAAGCTGATGTTATAGAGATTAACATAAGCGTTGTCGAGTGAGGGAGGGGATGTCACATTGACATTTTACTTGTACTCTTGGTGCTGTTAAAATGAAATTGTTTGTCTAGTCTGAAAAGACGAGATTGATGGTGATTTTTGTTTCAATATGTATCAGTCGGTGACAGGCGCATGCAAAGATGCAAACAGTTGACAACAATTTGTCAAACTGTACGACATTTTGTTAAGGCAGACGACATTTTGTCAAGGCAAATCACTCTCGGATGTTTTCTCAGGCAGAAGTAATACGAGGAAGGTCTACAAGACAACACATCATATTTATACACAGGTGACTTATTGATGAAAGTAGTGATTAATATGGCACAAAATAGTAAAATAAGAGTATTTAAATATAAAGGTAGAAGGCCCAGTTGTTTGGAAAAGTGTTCAAAGGATTTTGGTTGTATTATGAGCAAGATTTTATCCTTTATCCCTTCAAGATTGTCCTTCCACCGTCGAAATTACATCTTACGATTCTAAATTTATATTAAACTCCTTCATGGATTTATGAGAAGAAAATGTCCACTGGTAACTGTCGGTAAGAGAGAGGTAGAAAATATGAAAACACAAAAAAAAATACAAAATACAAAGGGACGCTGTGAATCTGCAATTAGAAGTGTATGAGCCTCGATGGCAGGAAACTGAATAAAACCTTTTAAAAACAAAAAACTCCTTCATGGTTGGTAAAATGGACAGAGACACTAACAAAAATTGGATAGAATCTATGGATACACATTTACGAGACAATACCTGATGAAGTCTCTTCCCCTATTTCTAGTCCCATTTTGTATATAATATCTTCCTTTGGTTTTATTATTCTCCTCTGTAACCTTTCATTATCAGAGTCACCTTTCCTTTTCCCAAAACACATGTTTCTTTTTTCAATGGAAACAAGTAAATAACCTTTCAATGATATGCTCCATTTTGCTGTCCTCTTTTGGTCTTACTTTCTCTCCATCCTGCCTTCCTTAACACCACTTTGGCGTAACCTCCTTTACTGCCCCTCCAGTTACCTGCCCCATGGTCTAAATCCATAATTTCTTGCTAACTCCCTCCCGCTCCAGGCTTATCTTGTCTCTGCTGCCCCCAAACGACTGACAAACGCGCCTAAGCTTTACGCCAACAAAACCCATTCATCCACGCGGACGCAAGATGACGTAGACGACGTGAGGCGCGCTCTTCTGACGTCATGATCGATGTCCGCTGTGCATGGAAATGATCCCATTTTGACAAATCTTGACGGGCGAGAGTCGAGACAAACGAGCGAGGAGAGGCCTCAGTGGGGAGGGAAGCAAGGCAAGGTATGGTGTATCCCGGATGTGAGAGACACAGTAAAACAAAGACATGTCATACAACAAAGCTAATAGTCAAAGTCTTACGGCCGCTTAGAGACCAGTCACCAGCATTCAACCTGAAGCCCATGCTAGCTATTCATCTTCACTCTTCTCCCATCTCTTCATGTTCTTTCTCTAGATTTTCTTCGCCATCAAACAAAGACTCCCCATCGATAAATATTATTCTTTGCAATCGCCACTAAATTTACTGGGGATAACGACACATCTACGCAACTATTTTCTGTACCAGTGTAGTTCCACTGCTGATGTTAGGCTTGATTTCATTCGTTTATTCAAGAACCAAGTCATATATTTATGAAATTAGCGTTGGTAGGCTACTGTTTTAGCGTATTTATGGAATGGAGAGGTGTTTCTTGTATTGTTATTTTATTATTTTGTGAAGCTATTTTTATATGTTACCATTATAATAGCCCAGAAGGCAGGTTATGTTCGAATAAAGGAATATTTTTTATAAAAAAAAACACAAAAAAAATTCCACTCTGTACCAGGGAAAGGAAGATTATTAAATTTTCGTTCTTATCTATGCCATAGAGAGGAAGAACATTAAATTATACAATTGAATGTGTGTTAGATAAATATGTGAACATCCCACCGAGTTACTAAAGGGTCGTCTTAAGATATCTGATTCTGAAAGGGAGCAATGCAACTTTATTTCTCCTTTATAACCATGATTGTCCACGTACCTTCGTGACAATTAATGTTTTTACTTTATTCATTTGTATATGAAACATTCTTCGAACGCTTTGTAAGAAATTAATTATAGCAGATTGCCACTACTATATCCGTACCAGACTGCCTAAATCGGAATTACTGTGGCACAATGGCGTCAATCGGGAAATGGAAATATGTCGACGTTCGAAAAGGCCAATTAAGCCTTTTTACAATATAGCGCCTGCAAAGGTAATAGGAAATTTTCTCTCTTTCTTTCTCAAGGTCTTTGCAGGTTAATAGTTTTCTCCATCCCATCTCCGCTGTGTCCTTTTCGCGGAGAGTGTCAAGTTTCTGGAGCCATTTTCGCGCATGGGTACTCAAACAACTGTCCTAATGACGTCATCATCCAGGACCTCGGGTGCTTACTTCCGGTTGGCCGGAAATGAAACACCTGACGGCAGTCGGTTCGACTGTGAAGTGAACAATAGAGTACTATGTGATTGGAATTGCTTCGCGGCCGCTTCATTTTCTGAACTGCACTTCTTTCTTTCTCTTGTTTTCTCTGAAATCTATATCATTCATTTTGAACACCGTTTTCCACGCTTATATTTCTCTTTTGTTATCTCTCTCTCCCGGTCTCCCTCCGTCTCTTACGGTATTTTGTCCCTCATTCTCTCCCCTTTTCCATTTTTTAGATTTCTCTCCCTTTCCCCTTTTTTCATGCTTTTGGTCCACCGCTTTTTCTCACTTTCTGTCTCTCTCATTCACTGCAGCATCCGTTTCTCCCCGCTCTAATTTGTGGGAGGGGGACAAGAGTCCCCGACCCCCAACCAGTTCCCGACCTAATCTTGCTGTGCTCTGATCGTTTTCCCCACAAATTAAGGGAAGGGAAGTGGCAAAAAATAAAGGGCACCCAGCTAATAACAGATCTCTATCTTGTCGCGGTGTGCCAACGTGTGACCTGTGATGGGATGAATGTTCGGTCATGGGGAAAAGAGGGATAATTACACTCATGTAATAAAATGATTGCTCATTGTAACTGGTTCCCACCACTTCAAAAATGAGCACACACTCGGAATTGAGGGTTCTCAGAGGATCTAAATGGTGTGGTGGAGCATTGTTAGGAATTTGATAAAGAATTTTACAGATGCTTATCCCACAAAATATGAAGGACGGTCACAAATCATACTTACCTACGATACTAGGACACTAACACTAACTGATAAATAAAGGGGGATAGATAATGGGTGATCGTCGAAACTTTCTATCATTAGGACTATAAAAAAATACCCATTTTACTGCGACCACTTTCAGCCTTTTTAACGGTACAATCGTTAAAACGACCTCTGAGGCAACCTTCTTGTAGTCCACAAAGTATTCTGAATTGAAAATATTATAACAATTTTCTTATGCGTGTAAACATCATAAGTTAAACAGAAATAAATACTTTTTCTAATGAGTAATAAACATTACCTAGAATGAACTGAAACACCGACATAAATGTAATTGATGAAAATGGAAATAAAACTATTACAATACAATGCAAAATACCGTATCACGAAGTTGTTAATCATAATATGGAATTATATAATAATAATTATGATATAAGTGACCTGACCAATTATAAAATTTTGTTAATATAACATAATCATGTCTGTAATCAAGTGTAGAATATTGTTCTTGATAAATCTCACTTGGTATCATTGCTGTTGGAAGCAAATGCAAATATGTGCAAAACGTGACAATCATCTTAACACGGATGCGCACATTCATGCAGTAGCAACGGTCTCTACTCCAAGAGATTCTCACATTCACTCTTGGGACAACCGATCAACCTAGTTTCCCCTGGAGAAGGGATCAAAAACAACTTTAAATCAAAACGAGGCCGTTTATTTAAATATTGCCTTGACAACGACAACAAACCTGTAGCAGAGGTGTTGATGGGACGCCCGGCGTGACGTCATAATGTAAGTTTAGCGTGCAGCCATAGATAAAGACGTTTCAAATATTTACATGGACGTCACCCGAGGCCAGCCTGCCATAGCCCTAATGGGCGGCCATTGACAGGTGAAGGTAGCCCATAATTTAGCAACCGTCTTTTCAGACCTTGACGTACTTGGAGATTGCTCCCACAGCTATTCTTTCACTGTTTCAGTCGCTGTTCCTAGATCGCACCATCGGTCTCAAATTTGCTTTCTTTCATAGTTTATCCTTTAATCTGTTCCCCCGGTGACTTCTATCCAATCTTAATTCAGTTTGCACCCTCCGCCTCCAGGGGAAACTAGGTTGTTAAAGTAAATAAATATTCCATGTCCTTGAAAATGTAGTGCAAAAGAATGACAATTTTTCTTTCAGTTCTATTCTATATAATAATGTGTATAATATTATTTACGTACTTTGAAGTGAAAACATTTTTTGTAACTAGACCGCAAAGATAATTATTCGCAGAGTTCGTTGTATTGGAATTTCCCCTGAAAGTTCATCTTGCCTAGTAAAACATTTTCATTTACCTATTTGATAAGACCTAAGGTTTATTACTTTAATCTGAGCTCGGTGGACTTATCTCTCAATCCCCAGATTTATTGTACTCAGGTTATGAACTCGGATTATGAAATATGTGTTAGTGGGACTGTATATTTCTATGCTTTGTCAC
Organism: Sthenelais limicola; assembly: GCA_942159475.1. Taxonomy (NCBI): domain Eukaryota; kingdom Metazoa; phylum Annelida; class Polychaeta; order Phyllodocida; family Sigalionidae; genus Sthenelais; species Sthenelais limicola. The sequence continues at coordinate 75,475,473 of OW804098.1, forward strand.
AGTGGTTCCCAAGGCGTTGCCACAGATCCCATGATACAGGGCAAGTGCGATTAATTACCACAAGAAGAAAAATGGCAACTGTTTGTAGCCCTTTCTTATGCATCATTTGGGACCAGTTACAGTGGGAGTGTGCTTATATTTCATAAAATCCTCAAACATAGTGCAGTATATATTCCACGCCTCATATTAACCAGAGTTTGAAAATAACAGTGAAGATTAATGTAGATTAGTAAACATCTTATCTACTTCACTTGGTAGGATGATAATCATATATATTCTTTAGACTACAAATATATTTAGTTACCTTGATCGAAATACTTTCGGCTGACATCGTTAGCCTCCTTCACATTAGGACTAGACTAGTCACGTGCCTAGTAGTACATGTGACTACACCGAAGAAAGCTAACGATGTCAGCCGAAAGTCTTTCGATCAAGGTAACTAAATACACTTGTAGTCTAAATGGGAGAATAAATGATGAATGATACATGTACAGGCCTGTGCGCTTTTTATACATTTAAATGATCAAGAATCCAAAGTCAATTGAGACTTTACTAGTTGTAGATATATTACCCATGTGTTTGTGATAATAAAAACTATAAATGCATTCACCATGGTAACCGTTGAGTTCTACTCTTGGTATAGAACAACACCTAACTTTCTATAGCCCTAATAAATGTCTGAAAATAATTTCAGTTGATCAACAAACAGAGGCCATAGAGAGCACCTTGAATTAGTGAATGCATACTCCAGAGGGGGAAATCGAAGTATAATTGAGGAGAGGGATTGGAAGGTGTATGTAGTGGTGGGTTGGCTGTGTGTGTGTGGTGGGGGAGGGAGCTTAAGTTCCTGGAGCGGATGCATGTATATTCGAATTGTAAATAAAAGCATGAGGTATTTGTGTCTTTATTGGCTTTAACTTAATTGGGTGTGAGGACACATGCGCTACTCTATCTATTAATACCGGTCTTCTAAACATACCATCCCCCACATTCACCGATTTACTCAATGTACCCACGTTTGAACTTTTCTTCACTTTACAACAAGTTTTTCCCTCCCATCCATCCATCCTCTCTACCTTCGTGGCTGCCATCTTGTGATAATGATTATTTATGCATCTAGTTCTCCCTTCCGGCTACTAATAATTCAAATAACCTGCAGTCTCTTTATGGATTATGTTTATCCAACCATTTAACAATCCCACCTTGATAATAATTATTTATTTGGTCCCCGTTCCGCCGCCAGGCCGGACACATAATTTATGCCAAGGTCACTTAAGGTCATAGATCACATGACCTCGGACTCGGTCACGTGCTGGTCAGTTCTGACCACTTCCGGGAAATGGCCAGAGGACATGAACATGATCCCTGTAGTGGATCATAGTAGATGTCAGATTTCTTCTTTGGAATAAGCCCCTGGAGAGAAGGTAAGGGAGCCAAGGGCCTGATTAATAGGGCCTATTGTGGGGGCAAATCTATGGGTTGTAACGATTTGCAAGTTCTAGCACGGAAAATATTCCATTATACTATGATGCAACTGATTTCAAAGCATGAATACACTTTCAAAATATAAACTGTGCAAGATGGTCACAATATCTGACAATAGTACACAGAATATATGATTACAGGTTCTATACCTGGTTGTCAGTTGTGAGAGGGGATATAGGGTTGCAGAACGGCCTGGAGAGCTGAGTTAGAGACATGGGAGTGTTGTGGGTTCGGCTAAACTATCCCTGGTAGCAATTATAAACGTAAATTTAAAAGTAATGTATAAAAATGGCTAAAGAAATAAATACGTTCACAAATTACCATGTGAGTGGCCAGACTATAGATGCAAGATGAAATTTTATAAATCATAAAACTATAATATTGCATAATTGCTGGTCATAATATCTATTAACAAAGCATGACTCTGGTTTACTGAATTGGGAAGAGAGATCAAAAGACAGGTCATATCTCTTAATACCTAGTGCAGAATCCTTCACAATGGGCGTCCGCCCCTCCACCTTTATAGAACACCTTTTTCCTCTCTTTCTTTCTCCTACTCCTCTTCCAAACGCGCTCACATTAGATCCCGCCTAGAGTCATCACTAGCTCTTCATTACCTAGTCCTGCTGTCCCCTGTATATATTTTAATTCTCCTTCCCACCACAATAATTACTTTATCCGTTCATCTTCGGTCATCTCCATGTATGATCTCTCACTCTATACACCACTATTCGGTTTCACCTTCGGTACCCCTTTTAACACTCCTTTTAATACTTCATCCCCCTCCACCCCCCTGCCCCCCCCCCCCACCCCATCATTAGAATTATCAACTACTAACACTCTTTTCAATTCGGTTTCAATCCCGGGACTGTCCATATATCTCCTCACAGCCCGTATCAACGCACACATCGCGCCCCACGTGCACCTATTATTGTTTCACTAATGACCTGAGATCCAGGCATCATCCTCATCACTATGCCATGTGATAGAATCACCGCATGTTCATTATTTGTCCGGCCCCAAGAACATAAGGCCCGCATGATCAAAGATCACTCAATCAATAGCCCAACACTTAATGGTAACCAAATAAGGCCAATCCATGACAACAACAAGGTATTGAGTTACCATTATCTGAATCATCAACAACAAAACCTGCTCCTGCTGCATGTTGTTTGTTAAGAGCAAACCTACAAAACAGTACTGGGGCAAAAAGAAACATTATTGTTGCAAAGCGGACGAAATGGGTCAATTTGTATTAATATATCATAATTTAAAAACAAAAAAGTGATACAATCTAGTAAGAAATATTTAAACGAGCAATATACTTTCACGTCATATCACATAATATAATGATTACCGTGGGAGAAACAGACGGAGACCCAAGAAACAGTCTACTGAGGCATCCCATAAATTACAACTCCGCAAATCCTTGCGAATCTGCGATTAAATTGGCATTAAAATATCCAGCCTAATTTTCAGGGAAGTACAATTGATAAATTTGGATTGACCCCCAGTTTCCATCTCCTTACATCAATTCCTAGATCACCTCCCCGTTTATGATATGTAGGAACGCTCTTTGTATGTGAATCATGCTATAGTATATAAGGATGATTATTGAGAGATGCCTGGTATACAACTAAATTACATCAGGTGGGTTTGATCAACTGTTTTATGTAACCGGCTCCTGTAATGTGAAGGAAATGAGAAGCCTGTGAAGTACCACAGGTGGTACAAGGTGAGATTTGGCTTGCACACGTCGCCAGTCTCTCTCTCTTTCATCATGCCTCTCCCTCTCCAGTTATATAATCTGAGTAATTCTGGAGAAAGACTGTAAAAATGAATGATATACAAATTATACATAGTTTACATTCTTTTGGAATCGCTCAGAGTTTGCTGATAATTTAAGCACAATATTAAATACATCGAAGTTGTGTGTAAATGAAGTTACAACTGCACGTAGTGTTGGTAATCTGTAAACGTACGTGTTTTGACGACCTAAACCTAGTCTGACGGCCAGACTGTTATGAACACCTGGGTGTGTATGAGGTCACTAATAAGACAATGTATAAGCATTAACTGAACATGTGGTCAGACAGGTATGAGGCGCACCTGGCGCGCGATCCGGACACCACCAATACACGCACATATATAGGGGAGCATGGGTGGGCCTGGGCCTGGGGGTGGGGGTGGCGGAGTGGGGGGGGGGGACTCAACTGGGGGGGGGGTATGTTGTAAAAGGAGGCAAAGGTTGTTTTAATGGGAAAATAATAGTGTAGGTCATCTACAGGGATCTATGATTGCATAAAGGAATAATGTCACACATTTATTATCAAATCAAATTGCACCATATCCATATAAAAAATATAATAACTGTTCAGACAACGCTGGACGGTTTAGTGTCACTTTCCTAGATTGCCAAGTTTCTTTACAATAACTACATTTAATCATAGGTCGTTATGTCATTTTAACCACATCACGGGAAGCCCATGTCATATCAGTATCGTGACGAAAAATGTAGGAGAAAATACATTAAAAGGGAGGCGGGTAAATAACTAACGACGAGACAACGCGTGGCCCAATATTGCAGATAGCACAATGAAGTAGGTTTCAGGGAGACCACGGGTTGCGTGAAATGCGGATCAGGCATACACCACAAGATCGACAAAAACAAAGAGAAGAAAGCTGTAAACGAAACAGTTAAGTAATCAATAAAGACAAATGACCAAAGATCATGCCACTAAAGCTCACCACACAAAAGCCCGGACTTAACTGCTCCATTGTCTCTGGACTCAGCTCACCCCATTTCCCTCTTTGATCCACGCCCTTTCTTCTTCCATCTGGGCACACCCTGACCCCTGGATTGGAATGGTGACCTTGGCTGACCCATGGGGACCCCAGGCTAACCCTGATGACCTCCACAATTTAGTACAGTGCCTATTGGGGTCGTGGGTCCATTACGTTGGTGTGTGATGGCTGATGGAGTTTGGGATAATGTAGAATATGTTGGTGGAAGAGGTTGAGATGGTGTATCTTGTATAGTTAAGGCTATATTGGTACTGTGGGAGGTGAAGAAGAATGGAATGGTGTAATAGGGAGAGGAAAAGGGGGTACTTACTAAAAGGGGAAAGTGGGCGAGGAGGAAGGAGGCTGGTGAAAGAGCATGAGAAGAGGGACGAGGCGGACTGGACAGGTCCAGGAAGTTCTTTGTGCCGCTGACAATGTCTGGAAATAACTGGAAAGCGAAAATATAATACATTTGTCTTATATTCATTTGAGACAAAAATCTTATTTAATCTTATATTGGATATCATGATCCCACGAAAATCTAGGAGACTGATCAATACTTCTGATATGGGGAACTTGGGCTGCTTCTAGACCATATACTTACACACAAGTTGTAGTTTACATTTACTTTAACTATATAGGTTTGGATACAACCCTGTCAGACAAGACAAATTTATGCTCGACATAAACCCGGACATAAACCCCCGGACATAGCCGCTGGACATGTATATATACCGCTAGGACAAAAGAAAAGGAGCACAGATCATGGCTTGGGAAGAAAGGTCTCTGTTGTGAGATTTTTAATCTCCCGGCAACTTCCATCTAATTTCCATGACCGTTATTGATCAGAGAATAGCATTACTTACTTGACCACCTATGGGGGTGGGAGTAGAAATATATCTAATAAAACCTTAAGGAAATATATATTTATCAGGGAAATCATTTCCTTATAGCCAACAATGTTACAAAACAATCCTGATTGCAGTTAGGTCCATGAATCAACCCGGATTAGAACGATGAATACAGAAATCCTAAGAAAGTAGAAAAGAAAATAGAGGAGAACGCGAAGAATGGAAGTCAATTTCAAAGTTTATCAAGATTATCACTTTTGCTGGAATATTTCTTCGAAGGATCTAAGGGCTACCAATTATTGTTGGAAGTGATAAGAAACGATTTGTCATTCATTCAATTTATGTAGCGGGCTGTGAGAGAGGCGAGGTGGGCAAATTTATTGTTCTCTGAAATTGGTCTGGTTTCTTTGATCTATGATTTGATGTAAAGATGTATGTCCCTTTGCCTGCAGGGATAATTTACAGTCAGATTAAAATAGGCAGATGATGATGAAAATGATTCCCGGGAAAGGAACAGTTGGTCAAGAAAACACATCAGTTCCAAGGGAAAGTGCCCTTGGGTCTTGCTTGCATCGGATTGATATTTGCTGCTAATTTCTTTTTTATTGAAAAATATATGATGAGAACAAGATAACAAAAATTGTGCTATGGTCCTTTACCAATTGCACAGGAAACGGTGTTAAGAACGGCCTAAAACAAGGTAGCGTTTTGTTTTGGAATATTCGTCCTTCGGTTTATATAAGCATGTCATGGTATGGTAATAAGGATCAGGATCAGGATGAAATAATGAACTTAACCTAATTTAAAGTACCCCTGAATCAGTGTAGAATAAAAATCTGGATAGCTTCCTGATGCAGGATAATGGAACCGTGGTACAGAAGTAGCTGAGGAATAACCATACCAAATTAACAAGCTATTCCGTCAGGAAGAAAGAGGGATATAATCACACCAAATATATATATAAGAGCAAAGGTCACCACAAATTAAAACTCCACTTCCATTTCAAACAACTTGTGTCATATATATGCCTTAATATGTGAACTTAAGGAAACTAGTTAGATTTTCCATAAAGAAGTAATGGAATAAATAAGTCACTAATCAAATATTATCTTTACAGCGTATGAAATAGGAAGAATTTGGGCAAAACAATTATGGATAATCCGTATTATAAAATAACTTGGAAGAGATGAAAACTAATTCTGAAATACTTCAGTGGGTTTGTGTGTCTAAGGTGGCTCGCTTATACCCTGGGCTCTCTCGAAATATATTTGGCTGATTGTTGTGATTAGGGGAGAGAGAAGATGAATACGTTGTAGGTCAGTATTTTGAAGTTGGGTTGAGAGGAGGATGGTTATGTATGAGGGACAGATGGTCCAGGTGGTACAAGTCAGACGAGCACCTGATTCTACCTCTACCTTTTGCTTCTACCTCTACTTCTCTCTACATCCCCCTTATCTTTGCTCATCTATTTAACAACTCCTATCCCCAACTTGGTGTATACGCTCGACACTCGACTTGCAACAGTCACTACGCATTTCTTAAGTGATATATTGTGAAATAGAATGTGGGTCATACTTAGATATACGATAGTTTTTTTCATATACGTTCCTCATGCATCATATCTGCTTCAGTAAATCTTATCTATTAGTAAATGTTGTAGTATATATAACATTGAACCCTGAAGCTGTTATGTAACATTACGTAATAGTTCTATATCATCTAGCCAATTACTTATCATTATCATGAAGTAAATATCAATATTATACTTGAAAACATGACTTTAACTGGACTTAAGAATGCCGCCTAGGCTTCAGATGGGAAGAGCTTGATTTATTAAAATTAGCAATAAATTTACTTACCTGCAGAAAATTATTTTTTTTCTGTTAGACATATATCTCATCCAATGTCCGCTGTTGTCAGTTGACATTTTAGTAAATAGTGTTCCGTCTATTTTCAGCAGCTTGATTTGAGCACGTGTGTCCACTCTTTCATGTACAATGTTGTCAATAGTATGTGTATTCCCTTGAGTTTTATCTTTGTTCTTAACTATTAAAAGAGCACGTTTTTATCAGTTCACACATAATAATGTACCCAGAGGTATTGTAACAAGTTAATTAATATATTATTCGATATTTTCCTTGGATGTTTCTAGGAAGACATATTGTTCTGACTTGAATTGACATTTCCTAATATCTTCTTATATATTCTACATAATATAATATATGTACACAGAATCCGTTACACTCATTTCTAATACTCTCCTCCCTTGCTCTCGTACATTCTCATCTTTTCCTCTCGGTTTCCTTCTTCCCCAGGCTTTCCCCAACTCTTATCTTCCACAAGACCGAAGGTTACATACCTCTCAGTCGCAATCCTACTAGTATAACCCTCGGAGATAAGCCTAGATATACAGATGAAAGATCTTATGTGTCAAGATTGATTTCCAGAATGCTTGCCTCACCTAGGGCAGAAATGTGATAAGGAAACTTGCTGAGTGTTAGAACATGGCTCATCATCAATATTCATATAGTTATTTGTTAGATTTATTTCCCCTCGCTTATATTTTATATGACAGAAGACTTAGCCCAGAAAATAAATATTACTGCCCTTTATTTCGATGTAGCAAAAGCATTTAACAGTTTTAAACGTTACATTATAAATTGAAAATTGTAAAAAGTAATAAAGTTGTCGAATAAAAAATCAATATGGAACAAAGATATATGTGGACATTTCAATTTAAAAAGTTAAATGAGAAATATAAGAAGCAACCAATCCAATGCGTGCCGTTCCCGGTGGTGGCTTTTAAAGCTGCATTCTCAGTATTTAATACGACAAAGCAAATCTGACCAAGTGTACACATATTATTACTTACAAGACTGAATTTATGTCTATACATGAATTTGAAGCAGAATTACCGAGCAAAAACGGACGCAGGTGACCGATAATAAGCCTTCGCTGGAAAGGACTTTACGCGGGTCCTCCAAATACACATGGGGACGTTTTAGAAGTCATGTCACTTTTAGATGGTTTGGAAAAGAGTGGAACAAAAATTAGAAAATGTTCAGTTCTTGACCGACGTTGGCTGAGAGTGCAGCTTTAATATTAGGCACGGTGGGGGATAATATGAAAACAGTTCTTTTTGAGAAACCGACAATCTCCTAGGAAAATGTGTAAAAGAGTTCTTTATTATGTGATTAATATGCTCCCCTAATCCTATGTGTTATATATAGTTGTAATGTACAACAAGATGTCAATATGTGTTGAAAACTATGACCTTTACTAATCCATGTGTATTAAATCAATGACAGTAGTAGGATCAGGAGATCTTGTGCATAAATTTTCACTATGACTTTTCTTTCTATTGGATTTGTTTACTTGACAACCCCCACCCCCACCCCATACAATTACTCATCCGCTTGCTAATCATTTGTTCATTCTGAACAATCCATCTAGCACTGTGATATCTATTCTCCATGTAAAATGTAGTCATTGCACTTTAAACCTATCCACAACGACTTGCTAATATTATTTATGTGTATTGCAAATGGCCCCATTTGTCAACTCAAGCGAGCGGGCGGGCGAGCTTCTGAAAAATAAAAAAGTCGAAGTGATAGGAATTGCAAAGTGCAACATGTCCATACATTCATAGTCTGAAACCTGAACCGTCTGATCCTCTCTGACAACCCTATTTAGAATATTCAATATGGGGTCTCGGTTTACTTTCCCCCAGAAACCAAGTTCAAGTCACTACACCGTCAAAATTCAATTAAACAAACTTGCCTCGAACCGACTAGTTTTTTGTTTGTGGTACATTAGGGATTCAGAACATCTCAATGCTAATGATTTTTATTTGAGAAAAAGCAAACAATTTATTGATAAAAGATTGACTCTTTGTCTTTTGATAAAAAAATGGGGTCGATTGCTGTTAAGTGGTATTAAACATAATATTTATCAGCTTGATGGATTTGATTTGTGTACAACTGCACGTTATGAGTCTGGTTGTGGGAACATGATAAAAAAATAACCATTACCTAAATAAATAGGAAGCTAATTTCTAATTTCAAAATGGGTTAATGATTTTCAATGTTATTAAATTGTATTGTTACTATTATTGCACTCTTTGTTCAGAGTGTACATATATAGATCTATATAGCTATTACAAGAGGGCAGTCTCCATCGCCAACATTGTCCCTTTTTGTTAGGTCATTAGGCATTTTATTGACCCCAAACTTTCAATTAACTGTATAGTATTGCGTGTACGGAATGGTGATATAAATTGGGTGGTTGTCAATCTCTTCATTTCTCTTTGGATCACATGATGTTCCATAAATCACATGACATTTCCTTTTTGCCGCCTATTTTTCGACGGTTGTAAGCCTTTCCGAGGACAAAATGGATATATAATGTGAGTGGGATAGAAATGCCTTGCTGGAAAATTTTAATGGACCAGGCAGTAAATTCAATTTTGTGAAAAAATATTTGTCTCATAGTATGTCGGAAATGTCTCTTGTTAACTGTAAGTGTTGTGGTCGGTGCCATACATGCCCGAATGTCTATCCAAAAGAGGCATTACAAGCGTCACTATAGCAACAAGATGGTGGAAGGCAATATTCTGCATACCATAAGAATTGATGATTGTTGTATGATATGATTATTATTATATGGTGAATATTGTACTAAAAGTGATCCTAATCATTGAAGTTAAAGTTAAAGATTATAGGTGAATGATCAACGAATTACAAGGAACGAACAATTGAACAATCCAAGGAAAGAACATTGAACTAAAAATACTTTTGCAAATAAAAAAACAAACGGACAGTTTTTTAAGATAGTATTGGATCGTGCGGTAGACCAGCTACGCAGAGTATTGCTTCCAATTCAGTGTATGATGTATTTGACAATCTATTGTAAGCTATAAACTGAATAAAAGTTGTTATATATATAAGGCGGTAGTGCCCTTGAACCAGAAATCCTCACCAAGCGGGTGAAAATCAAGCTGAAGGAATTACCCGAGAAGGGGCAAGTGCTGGAAACTGCTGAAAAATCGCTGGCCGAACGTCGTGTTGTGCCAGGCAAAATGGAGGAGGAGTTGTATGCTATCTCAAGTCAACTTAAATCAATTATGATGTTTGGTAAAGCCCCGTGTCCATTACCATTGCTGCCTTAAGTGTATACGCTTGGTTTACGAGCGACGTACGACAAACACCCCAATGGTAAATTATTATAGTCGGCCGGTCGGCTGAAGATGGTAATCTTGACCAGTTATTGTTTGTTCTGCTTTACACCTCTTACGAGATTCAAGTCCTTATACCTTATTTTTGTTGACATTTTTTAGACATGTATATTATATGATTCATGAATATAATATTATCCTTCCAAATGTGTTCTAAGGTTTAACATTGCTGCGTCCACTTCAAAGAAAGTCATTCAGTAACGTGGGTATTCCGTCATTCAGTAAGTTCGACACCACATGATCATGAGTGACACGCCCAAGGAATCATACCCACATGTTCCATGTTACATGTATGGCATCATTCTTATTGATTGGGTCACGTGCACTGCCCTGTGTCATTACCTACCTCACTCCAACCCACAGTAACTCACAGGTATATGTATACTGGTATATAATGTGTAGGCTATTATATTTAATTAATGTGGCATTCTCAGCTATTACGACAAAGCAAATCTTACCAAATTTACAAATATTATAACTTATAAGACTGAATGTTATATGGGTCAGATCTTCTTACAATTCGCCTTCACTAATTCTCTCAAATAACCCACATTTAAGACAAAAATGAGCTTTAAAATGCAGTTTAACATAGCAAAATAGATACTATAATTCAACGAGACACCAATATACTCAGATATACCCGGTATTCATCATTTTTCAGCCTAATTTAGCCAAATTTCCTAAATTTGTTGAACTGCCAATTGTACATTTTCCAAAAATCTTCGATTATCCGCGCCATGCAAATTCCACCATAAACTATCTAAAGGTTAGAATAAAAACAAGGGCGTATAATAAAGACCTGGGTATATAGAAATTAGAAAAAAACTAGTTTATGCTAATTTGATCCCATTTTCCTGGATATAATTTATGTATATCATTCGTGATGTATGTGGAGTAAACTTAAAATGCGTTTCATTTTCAGTGATGGATCAGAATGCAGGAATTGTCTCGTCTTGAACGCATGCGGACAGGTTTAATGATGGGAAACTGTACAAATGTCTTCCCCTAGAGCTTGGCAGCGTCACGGCCATTCCCAGAAGCATTCCTCCATGTATTTAATAGGGTGTTTGTACCTTCACCTTCCCACAGTGTGGTTCGGGTATCAAGGGGCGCTCTGTTCAGTTGGCCGGAGACTGCCGAGGAGCGGGCTACAAGTACCCTATTGTGCTGCTGATTATGACGCCTTTAGCCCACTCTCCCAACACCTTCATGTACTATTAGGTTCATGAAGTGTGAGGTGGATTAGCATTTTGAACACGTTAACCACCGGGTTGGTGGTCCCGGGACCGGGGTTTAGGTCTTTAACATTTGCGCTTCTCTCTGTGCAAAGTGGTCACTCCAATTTATAACTACTGTATAAGGTGATCAGTACAAATCACGACACATAATTCAGATTATATTCACAACGATCTGAAATCCGTTTGAATGTGTTCTATATTATATGCTGATAAAGCCGAAAGATCACTGATCTAATGTACATGATGGTGCATGGAAAATCACAGGCACAAGTTATGTTGGTTTACATACTCCAGCTCGTTCAATGCACGAAACACGGTTTTGGTTCAAGCAGATTGCGCAACCTATTGCCTATTGCTTATTACAAAGCATCATTTGGCGGACCGTAAGAAATTCGAGGACTAATCAGTTTAGTACAAGTTAAGATTACCAAAAATACTCAGAAACGGACTGATACACGCTGATAGAGACTATAGCTAAGAAGACTTTGCATGCGACATGTGCAAGCCCTTTGTGTTCCATCTGGAATGGCTTGCGAGGGAGGAATCTGGCGGGGAAAACTGAAACAATAAATAAGAGTTCCTCTGTGTGAATGTTCTCGTTTCATGGTGTCTACCTGCGTCATACTGTCCGTCTTGTTTATGTTTCAAGGTACATTGAATTTAAACATTAGATAGTGATATTATTACAGGTAGTGAGCTGTCCTAACATTTGTCTTGGGCCCTGAAGGATGTCGGAAGGCCGATGGTTGATGCGTTGCATATTGAATTTCATCGGGAATTGTCAGGTAGAAGTATTTAAGTATAAGTTTAATTTATATGTAGATTATATCAAATTTATATGTAAATTATATTAAAGTTATAAAATGTCATGAATCTGTGTTAGTTAAAAGCCGTCAGTCTTGTCATTCAGTAAACCAAATGATAATACTTAGCCGTATAAATGCCGTAAATCACGTGTAATTTATACCAATTAATCTTTTTTAATTTATCACTTTATTGATGATACGATCAAAGTGAATAAGTTGTACTGCTAATGAATATACCGAACCCGACTGTTAAGATACTGTAGCTTCCTCATAATCATGATCGATATCTAAACTGTGTAATGTAAAGTCTACGTTTGTACATTGATATACATGTATATCTGAGCATATTGAAAAGTACGTAGAATATCTAATTTTCCCTGTCAGGCATGTTAAGAATATTACAGTATCTGTATACAGTCTAGATTCAGAGCCTATCAGATGAGATAATGGCTTTCCCGGTCCTGTATAGTAGGACCACCTCTACCGTCCTATAATGGGATTCTAATGGGACATTTTCCTCAGTTTGGAGTGATCTGGTAGGCTCTGAGCCTAGACTGTATGTTACCCGAATAAATTCTTTTTAAAAGTCTAATTTCTAAACGTATGACTAAGACAATGGTTTTTCATGATTATTAATGTAGGATGTAGGATTTTTCAACTTGCCATACATGAAATGGGGATTAATGAAAAAGTGACACGCTTACATTTCACTTCAGTTAAATCATGCAATGGCCATGTTATCAAAAAAGTTTAATTAAGAAGCAGTTGCTCATTTTAATCAGACTCCTTGTTAATGAGTATTTAACTTTGGCCTTGAGGGAGATATCCTTGTGGGAGGGGCAAAAGGCAATGTAATGTCATTTTGAAAAATGTCTAAGTGTTTCAAAAAAAGTATTTCTGAAGTGAGCACGCCAATTGAGGCATCCTCCATCATTACATAAAGCTCGTTTTGTTGGACTTGTTTTTAAATACATAAATATAATTTTATTTGACATACATGTATATATATTCATAAGAAACAGAAAATGAATCTATATACGACTCTTAGCATTGTAGAAACCCAACCCTCCACCCCTACCATCACCACACCCGGGAAAACCCAACCAGCTCTCTCCCCATCTACATCCTTCCTTTGACGTGATCAGGAATTGTAGAAAGGGCTTGTTTTGGAAGTGGAAAGGTATAAATCTTGTATAGGTTACCTTTGATGTCGGAGATGTCAGGAAGGCGATGGCGGGGCATGCTGGAGACAGCGCCATATCGCAACCAACAGACACACTACGGTCAAGTCCTGATACATAATATTGAACAGCATTGAAACGGGTTGAGGGCAGGAGAGCAGTATGAATAGAAAATGAGAGTCTCCTGGGCTCTGGTGCATTACCTGACTTCTTGCTTAAATAATATCTTTTCCAAATTTCTATATCTTTATTTTTCAGTCTGTTGATTTCCCTTGATCACTGAGGATTTTCCGACAGTTTAAATAATTCTCCCTTCTCTATTTTTTCACTCTCGTTATTCATTTACAACATTCATCTCTCCTTGGTTTTACCTACTTCCCATGTTTTCCGTTCCATACAGGTCTATGCTCTCTTTCTTTTTTCGCCCTTCCCCATTTCCACGGTCTGACCATCCTCGTTTCCTTGACCAGTCAAAACTAATCCCAACTGCGGGCTTTCCTTTGGCCCTTACCCCTTTATACATTAACCTTTCTCTGATGACGATGATCTTTGTTTTATCAGATCTCTCATCGATTCCGACCCCGCGAGCAGCGACCCGACCCCAAATCCGACCCAGCCAACTTTGTTTTTCTTTGTTCCTCACAAGAGTTTCAATTTTGCAAGACAGAGTTCATCCTCTTACATGTCGTTGAACCCGAATTGGCTTTTTTTCTGCGCAAAATTAAATCTTATGATTGATAGTCTAAATATATTGATTGTGGTTTTCTAAAATGATTGAACTTGATATAGTTCTGTATTGGGTATATATATCCAAGGGCGGCAAGACTATACTATGTGCATTGTTTTCTTAGTTCAGAAATAGTGGTCGTGTGGAAATAGACTGTAACGGCTTCCATTCAATTTATTCAAATTCAAACGCGTGTACATAGATATTTTTCAAAATGGATTTCTTAATAATGAAATGCTTCTTTAATTAATTATCAAGAAGGCTACACAATAATGACCATCATCCTTTTACTCTGAATCTAAATTGGGTAGTTCATTTAGGAGCAGGTAACGACTATGTTACAACCACATTAGGCAAAGTTACTCGATACAGATTACATCATCAACTCACCTCCAAAATCTCTACCCAAGATTAATGAAATCCATGTCAGATTAACGTCAGGAGAATGACGTCGTGGTCATTGTTTGGAAAGTGGGTAATCCACAGAAACGGCGAATTAATTGGCAGATTTGTGAATGCGGGCATAGTTTAGGCTAGTAATTGTTTCTTTAGGGATAGATTTATACTATTAATTGTTCATTGTTCAATATAGTTATTTCACAGACCCTACTGTAGTGGGTCATAGCCCAAGATTTGCCGAGATAATAGAGGTATATTATATATATATATGTTTAGTTATCGTTCCAACCGCCTAGGAACGATAATTAAACAGATATATACATGGCGGAGAATTGGTTGAAATCATTGGTGTACTTCATTCATCAAACGCTGAGCCTCCGCCTCCCCATTTTGTAGAGGCTTAACCAGGTTACATGCATATTGATTCATTTATTGTAACCAACTATTGTATGGTTCTCTGTCTACTCAGGCTGTTGAGTGCATACAAACAACGGATACGGCGTTTACTGTGAACGATTGCTCGTCCATCTGCCAGAAAAAACGAAATGCGATTTTAATATCAACATCCATTACATACTCTTTTCTCCCAGTTAATTTTGCGAATTATTTCTGATATTATGCATGGAGAAAGTAACCGCTTTTCCCCTCAGATGATTACATATTATATAATAATGTATTTTTGACCCAAGAAAACAATGAGAGTGGATGCATGTGTCAGATATCTCCCATGCAAGTTCGAATCTGTCGTCAATTCCCTTGAGGAGGGCCGTAGGTGACCGAAACGCGTAGGGATTAAATAAGCATCAAACGACAACTAGGAGTTTATTTACTTATGCCGGCTTTCGCCAATCAACAAAACAATCTTTATAGATAATTTCTATCCCGAACGGGGTCCCTAAGTCCATTGCGTTTTACCTACAACCAAGAAGGAAAAAAGTAGAATAAAGTAGAGATGTGTGCCTCGAAGGACCAAAGGATACGTCGATACATTTAATACAGAGGAATAATGTTTGTCAGGTCGTGCGTCCTGAAGTCACACATGTCTTGGATGAAGCCACTCTACGACCAGTCGATTTGCAAATGATGTACGGTTTGGATAGACCCTAAATCTAAGGTGATGCGTTTTTTTCCATAAGGCACATTGTTATCCGAAAACGGCCTTGCCAAGAGGTCGGATTATACTCGGGTTGAAAATGAAAGGGGAGGGGCAAATAGGATTAGTGGGGAGTAAGGGAAGAACAGGGAGGGATGTTGTGAGGTAAATGGGAGGGAAAAATGGAAATAGTTGGAATTTTGTGCAGGTTCGTCATGACAATATTGGGTAGCGACCACACGTGCCAAACGTTCTTGTGTGATTGCTAAGTGTCAATCACTAGACAAAAGGGGCGTGGTCAATGAGGGGACCACACAGCTGGCCACACCGCAGGAACGGTCGCCAAGGCAACGTTCTGTGTATGAGTGGCACAAGGGGTGTCTAGGGCAGGACGAATAAATAGAAACCATGGTCGAATATTGTACAGGTACAGAGGAAACGTTCGAGAATATAGCTATGAATACAACAGTGAATTTCTCTTGATAGAATTTCATATTTGTCGATACTTCCCTCAAGGTTTGTCAAAGGGGGAACAAGCCCAATTAAACGTTTTTTCAAAGTTAAACACAAATTTTGTTCGTCGCCAATTGCATTTTGTTTCCTCATCAGTATTTCATAAGTTTCTGAAATGATAATGAAATAAAAAAAAGTCGGCATCGTCATTGCTCATAATGTATCACTATGTTGCAGAACCTTACGTTTCACATAAGGGTGTAGTCCACTGGAACGCTATATGTGAAAGCACCAAACATTTGCTGAAAAAGTGAGCCAGGAGCGCACCTCTCCGCTGCTTAAACGCTAGCGTACATTAGTTTCATAAACCGAACAATAACCAAAGAAAATCAAGCCTGACGTTTACGTAGCAGTGGAAGAACATCCTATTAAAGTCTAAAACGAAAATTCGCATTAAAATGTTCGGGGAGTCAGTCAGTATTATGGAAGGAGAGGGCGGAGTTAAAATGCAAAATTGAAATTCTTGGTGTCACTGTGGTCCATGTGTGGTCTTCTTCCTGCCAGAATTTTGCCATATTATGTCCGTATGGTGAACTTTGAAAACACACTAGGGGGCCGAGACTCCATAGAAAAGGTTAAAGGATAAAAATTAAGGGGCATCGAATGCACTCAGGCCCAATCTCTTTTAGAAATGACACTAAGTCCCTGAGTGTGTGTACAGTCCCGTCCCATAAATACAATGGAAGAAAGAGTAGGCTTTCTTATGAAAGGCCATTGTGGTTGGCAACGACATCTGAAATTGGTTGTTATTTTTTACACAGGGTCATCTCTGTGCCAGGTCGTAAGGTCGTCTATGAAATATTGAACAACTATGAAGTATGTAATGTTTTAGCTGTTGGTTTTGTCTTTTGATCGAGGGACATGCGTTATGCACGTAGGCTTGTGTAGGACTAAGTTCTCAAAGCTGAATACTTGCTTGGTAAAGCCAACTTGAATATGAGAAGTCACCATTCAAATGTGTCTTATTATGTCCAGATTCACCTTACATCATATCGCATTAAAATCTGGATCTTGCAGCAGGCATCAGAATTTAAAATTGATCAATATGTACATATTTCATCTAAAAGTAAAGTACAAATCAAGGATTGACTAAGAGAGTGCCGATAGGAAGGTAAAGGAAAAGGCTGACATTACCTATTTGCATCCATTCCCTGTCTCGAGATTCCCATGCAGGTCACATGGCAGAACTAGGATGTGGGCCAATCACGTATGTATGACGACAGTAAAATAGTCCGTATTACACGTGCATGTCAAAGATGACAGGTCATTTCTAATATCTTCCCTAGCATTTACTGAAATTGGAACCTTAATTATCAGACTTTTACCAGAAAGTGTCATGAGGTAGAGCTTGGCAGTTATTGTATTGTTAACGTACTCAGAACATCCAAAGAAATCCTACTTAGAGGTACTAAAGAAAAATACTGAATTTTGGAATACTCTGTAGAAGCATTATTTCATGATGTGAGCAGCGCCACAATTGATGATGCTTTTATTATTATATGACGGTTCTATCAAAGAATCCTTTCTAAACATAGGAAGGACAACAATCCCATTTACAACCCAGTCTAAGGCATTTGTTGTAGTGACCTTAGCGACGCCAGCAGTTGTCATGGTGAAGGGTGGAATTGACATCTGAAGCAAGGTTATATAAACGTGGCTGTTCACCCTGGAGAGGTTCTGGAGACGCTAGGGGGGTTGGAGACACCACAATGCTTGCTGGGTGGTGGAAGCTTACACCAAAGTACTGGGTGACCTTGGGCGAGGATAAAACAAGAGATATTTGATGAGGCGTCTCATGGTCGGTACCATCAAACAAGCGCATGTCCCACACAGCGACAGGTAGTAGTAGTGCTGCTGCTTCCCCAGTCCAATAACTCGTTTTAAGGGGGGTGCAGAGGGATTGGGGAAAATAGGGCTGCCATTCTATAACGTCATGTCTATGTAATAGAGCAAATTTTCTAGGGATTATGTGGATTTAGAGTGATCTATTGAAAGATACATTTTAATATTAGGTAGTGGGACAATCGGTGAAAAATATTTCTCTATTTATTCTGCGCATGAATGCTGGTGTGAGAGCTATAGAGCTTTATAAAACGTGTCTTGTTGTGTTTTGTGATAGAATTGCTAAGTATCGATATCTACTTTTACTGAGTAATATGTGGGAAAAATAACAAAACAGAACCAGGCGCTTATGAATATAGTCTTATTTCACTTGGGACTATTTGGACTATTCCTTTATTGTTATATTGATAAATATGTATTAAATTTTGAAATGAAATAAAATATAAGTAGTAATATCGAAAATGTACGGATATACATGTACATATTATGTCTTTTGCCATTGTTTACAGACTAAATTCAATACAAATTTAAGATGGTGACCCTCTTGTTTCATTCTCATTTCCATTTTAACCTCCCCCAAACTATCATGAGACACTGCTCTGGTGTGTTGTTGTAAGTGTTGGTGTCAGAGAGTCGCCTTGGGTAGAAATCCCAATATTGGAACGCACTGCGCGTGTGACCACGTTGTAATGTATTGCGACAGGACAGCGTCGGTAGGGCAGACAAATCTGTCTACATAAGCCTTTCTCACACACTCGACTTATGACATGTTGACTTCAATTGGGTTGTCTTTCCCAAATCCTGCCTCCCCTATGGCTTTTACCCTTTTCCCTTTTTGACTTTCTCCTACCAGTCACAATATAAACTTCTCATTTGGTTCTTTTTTTCTCTTGCCCCACGCCCAATATACAATAAGAAATAATCGAGATATTTATTTACCAAATCAACATATTACAAAAGAGTATTACTCCATGTGGTGCATGTCTGAATGCAAATCCAGATTTTCCCACCGGCTATTATGGAATTAAAGTTAAAAACGTTTTATCATTACAATACATTTAGCGTACCGTAAATTGCATCAGGTATCGTAAGTATCAATAATGACAATTTTTGTGGGGTAAACGATATGCCCTTATACATAAATATTATGTGTGTGGGTTGGATTAACATAATACAAACAGAGCAATACTCATCTTATCTCATTCTAGTTTCCCACAAAGAGAAAAAATAGCCATTCGAAAATGAAGTGATCAACATTACAGCTTTATCCTACTTTAATCATAAATGAAATTGATGGCCCTATACCCGTGGGAAGTTCTTTAACCATTACATTTAATTCGCGAAGTAGACAAAAACCCCAGTTTTCGTGAGATTTTCACGTTTTTCAATTCTCCTTCGCCTCCGTTTCCCTTTATATTCTGCTCCATCTTAGCCCTGATATCAAGCTTTACACATGGCAAAATATTTTTGATTGTGAAATATTTGATGATGAAATTATAGCTTTAAGGGCGATTTCTCATCCTTTTTGTGTCCATGGTAGGACCTCTGAGATCTGGATAGTCACATTCACCCCTCACCCTTATTTCCGGAGCTATCTTCTGATAATGAAACAACTCTATTTGTTATTTTGCCTCGTGAATCTCCCAGAAAAGATGATGAGAGAACATAGTACATCTGTCGGATATGACGTCACTGAGTTAATTTTGCTAATTTCCGGTTTGCCTGTCATCAAGCAGCTTTGTTTGGAACGCTAGAAAGCGATTTACGATCACTCGAACTCAAATCAGGGTCAGATTATTAATCCCTATAACACCAATACAAGACATATATTATATATATGGAGGGACACGTCCCACATCAACAACCTGTAAAACCCACCACCTTACAATTTCATACATCTTGTTTACAACTTCGTGGTTTTAAAGGCTATCGTCAAGTCCATTGAAATTGTATTTTTAGTAGTCCTACATAACTCCACTTGACACCGGCTTACATATTTAAATTGCTGTACTTCCATCATCTATAGATATGACAATGATAAAAATGTTAGGCATTTTCATTTCAACCCAAAACTTTTTATAATTCTGAAATACATATCTTGGGCTTCCCTTCTCCTATTATAGTGACCCCCTCCTCAATAGGTTGTCCTCTTGCTCTAATCTTGGGGTGTTATTAATGCTAGTTTTTTATCTTTTATTTCAATTTCTTCTCGCTTTTCACCCGTTTCATAATTCTCGCACTTCGTATTCATCCCCTTTTTTCTATCAATCATTGCCTTTCCTTACAAAACCTTAGCTGTTGTCGTTCCCCTGCTCCTGCTCTGGCTCCGGCTTCATCACAACCCTTCCTCCTTCCGAACCCGTCAGTGATCACTAAGCACCTTAAATCTCACCGCTTGTCAATCGCCTCCCATTGTACGGGGCCCACCTGTCTTTACGGGCGGGCGGACAAAAACATTGGCGGGCTTTGGGCGAGGAGGGGCCGCCTAACGTAAGACTCCCACTGGGCTATCAATCCCTTATTTACTGCAACGCTAATATTCACCATGGGCTTCCTATCTCGCGACCTCACCATCGTTCCGCTATTGAAGGGCCAAGTCTTCAGAGAGGAAGGCCTGGAAAAGAGAAAAAGGGTGGAATAGAAAGAGAGAAAAGGGGAGAGAAAAGAGAGTTTTAACTTAGTTGAGTCCATAGCGCAGATTAGTACAAAAGTTAAAGAGGCAAGGACCCGGAACGATTAGGAGGACATTAATCATCTCTTAGTACTCATACTCCTCCAGGGAATGGGTGGTCAAGGCTGGGGTCAGAGTCATACAGATGGATCGAGGATGACGCGTGCGTGCAAGGTGGGAGGAAGAGATGGGGAACAATAGAACGACCTAATGTAAAGACTATGTTTGGCTGTATGTGAGGTATTGAAGCATGCTATATTCATCAGGCTCTCATCCCAAATAGCTTCTAACAAACTTACTCCTCCAACGCCAAAAATAATTAATATGATTTCATTCCAAGTAATAATGAAGGAATATATATTATATATATTGTTGTAAGGCCATTCATAAAGTATTACTAGAAATGTGTACACCAATAAAAGATAAGACTTGGGGGAGACATCGCATATAGAATATTCGAATGCCTGTATACTATCCCCATTTGTATATACTACTACCCCAAGTCGTGCAAATGTTACAATATTTTGTCCGTTGTACAGATCGTAGAGAAACGTACGTGCACATGAAAATCCATGCACGTCTAATAAATGCATTGTTTATGTGTATTACGTGTTTACTGAGGATGGATGAATAGGGAAATGGATGTTTCTCAATATCGAGAACCAAGAGGCGCTAACCTGTTTCACCCGATTGTCATTTGATAAGTTTTACCATTCAGTGTTACCAGTAGTTGAATTCAAGTATGTTGGGTATAAGATAAGATAAGATAAGATGTTGTTTATTTGCCTTTGAAAGTTACATAGATATTAGTTGAGATGAGTTGTATGTTGTATGTTTATTAGTTGTATGGAGGGGTACATGCAAGACCATATCCCAGATCTACGTTGGCAGGTTCGTGTAGGCGGAGTATTGAACTACTTTTAGAAACCGAAGCGTACAACAGTTGGCAGGGGTTAATTTAGAGCTGTTCCTAACCTAGTGACCAAATAAAATGTGCTACCATGTACTGTGAAACAAAGGAGTGCTATGGGGCGTTCAGTTAAACCTATCGTGATACAAATTCAGTTGAATAACTTCTTTTTAAATCCCACAACACCCTGTCTTTATCATGTCTGTGGGTAACGCAATATGCCAGCTATGCATACAGAGATTTTGAAGGAAGATGCGTGGTTCATGCATCTGATATGTGGAAAACATGGAGAAAATACCCGTTTTTGCCATAGACTGCTATAGTGATTTCAGTGTTCCCTTAAATAAAAACTAATCCAGCAACATATATGGCATTCATTGGCTTTTTGGGCTCACTCAACCATGTTCTTTGTCAAGACAAAGTCTAAGAAAGATGTCATGGTTCCTTCTTTTTTTCATTGAACGCTGGTATTTACCTTTAATTAAAAATGGAAAATGTAAGGATATCGTATGACTAATAGGGGCTTGGGTATATTTACAAAGTGAAGTTTGATGCCCACTCGGGAGAAAAAAAAGTCGAGGACCAAATACGATATATAATTTAAATTATTGCACAAAAGTAGAATTAGTTCTTAAATACGTTGTCACCAAAAGACATCTAAATACACGACCGGTAACAAACAGTCGTAGAAAATACACTTTTTAAACTAACAAGATAACATCCCGAAACATTTGTTTTAAAGATTTCTAATATCAACAAAACAGACAAAATATCAACAAAACATTGGAATATCCTATATGAAAGATATATTTGAACAATCTATTATAAAACCACATCAATTAAATGTAAACATAATGTTCGACATTTACAAACGTTCTCCTATTTGATCGGCTTTATGAAGAAACCAGCAGAACACACACCGATACAATATCATGACAACAATTGCGTTATGTTACTGTAGTCTAACATGCCTTAGGTCTTGGAATTGTTCCAACGCTACAATTACAAAACCAGCACACTTCTAAAATGTCATTTCTGCAATATCTTTAAAAGCTTTGGAAATAATTATTTTTAAAAGCTTTTAAAGCCAAATGTGGGCTCATTCCCTTAAATTGGTCTTCATGATGTAATTTCCTTGACCTCGATTGATGAGGGAGAAGAGAATAGTTCTCCTTTGTGTTCCTCGAAATTGCATGTCTGGAACCGAACTTGGAGTTGCCCCCTACTACAACAGTCGTCAAGCTTGTCATGACTCTAATAGGAACAAAATACAAAAGGCAATGAGTGAAAGACAATAACTAACTCCTCCCGCTGCAGAAAGAGCACAAAAAACTAAATGCTCCCTCCTTTCTGGACCTCCAATGGTAATAATTACTGTTATAGGTCTATGTGACAAGGGTAATACAGCGAAGGGAAAGGGAAGGGAGGGGGAGAGAAAAGGTGGCTCTTAAAAGCTTACAGTTCATAATTACTTGGTTCATTCCAAATACTTTCATTATTAACAATATGATCCTGCATATAATATACATGTCGGCAAGCAGTGGTTATTGAAATAGTTTCATGTAAACTGTCAGATAAAATCAGCTGTCAAAAATAAATAAACAACACAAGATTCGTATGCAATTCGAAATAGAAAATCCTTAAAAGCTGTCGATTTTGTGGGAACGAGTTGTTTTTCTAAGAAGGGGGTTTCGTGAGCAGTATTATGCATGACTACTCTGCGTTACCTGATTCATAGTTTTAACAATTGTTATGGCCATTTCCAAATGGCTCTAATTTAGTACTTTCTCAAACTAGAAATAAAGTTATTTGAGGTTTCGGGACCAATTTGGACTTTTGCCAACCCCTGTTCAATCTGGCCTCTAAAGGGACATCATTCATTCTATATTCACATGAATGGTTTGATTCTGTCTGTGAACCTTAGTCATGTGCATTCCACCTGCACACTGATTAAATGTTAAGTCTCTCAGTAAGTTCTACATAGATAATCTCGGTCCTAATATCACATGACATCATGACATCACGACATTGTCTTCACATTTTTGTAAAGATCCTATAGGATACAATAAGCATGGATTTCCCCATTAATTAATCACCATTATATCTTAACTGAATTACATAATACCTCCATCATTCACGCCCCAACCTTCTAATAAACCTGCCGCTAATGGCCCCGGAGTAAACGCGTACATATTGCATATACCTGGTGGCAAATAGGTTGAAAACATCTGTTGTTCTTTTCCCGCTTTGTTGTTTTGTTAAAAGCCCTATACAAGGAGAAAGGTAGGGTTAGTATTTCTCTCTTGAATAATCCTTAATCTTTAACTGTGTATCTGATTTGCCAATCCAACCCTAATTACTTCTTGTGTCTATTAAGAACTTAAAACGTAAAGTGTGAACTAGAAAGAAGTCCCATCACAGATAGTATTATCTAACCAGGCATAGATTGGAAGCAGGCGATTAGGTAGGAGAAAATCAATGTAAAATTAAATTGACTTTTAAGGCCTTCTTTCATGCGCATCATTTGACACATTCCTAGGAGCTCGATTCAATTAAATCGCCTGGTCGGGTTCTAGATACTCTTTGTTCAAATTTCGCCTTTTTAATGGTATGCTTTTCAGTGTCATAAAAAATTGTCATGAAAAACTAGGTCCATCCCTACGTCATGATTTCCTTATTGACAACCGACCTTTCTGGCATGACATCGCGCTAATTATCTTATTTGTTCAAAGCAGACATTTGTCTGCTACTGAAAGAGCGTGAGAATACGCGCCATCTAGTCTCTACGTCTCCACACTGGTCTGGACAAGCGTTTGGATTTTTTCAACAACCTTTCCCTCTCCAATAATGCCCACCTCCCTTCTTGTCCCGGACACTCAGTCGTCCTTTCTGTCTCTATCTCTCCCCCGGTTTTTCTATCTCGGTCTCTTTCAGAAAAAAACTCACCGGTTTAAAGTTCCTCAGCGCCTCGTTTGTCGGGTGCCCCGAATGAAAGAACTAGTGAGATCTTTCCAGATGATAATCAAAAGATCAAAGCGGAGGGATTGTAACCAGAATCTGAGGAATAATTGTGGGGTGCCAACTCCTCCTGACCCCCATCAGGTCGAAAGACGCTGGCTCTGCTACTGAGGTCACAAAATGCACCCGAAAGCTGCCTTTTACATTATCTTAACAACGGACTTTGTCAATTAGGCGCACCGTCCCAATTTAGCTTCGATACCAAAATCTATTCAGTCTGGACAGAAATCAATTAGGTTTCTCGGACCTCACATCGTTGGGAAATGACAATTGGTGGTTCAAATTACTATAGTCCATACCACACACACACAGTGGGGGAAAGAGGGGGAGAGAATTACATTCACACACATTTCCATCGACTCTCAAATAATGAGTTTTACTGGCTTTGAGAGGTCTCTAATCGCACTGAAGAAAGGGGACTGGAAAAATGTTGAGGTGAATAATAAGAAATATATATAATATTTTCCTGAAATAACAATGTGCATACGTGAATAAAATGCTGGTGTTTATGCATGAAATTAGAACTGCTTTATCTGTTTGCGAAAGCGTTTTGGTTTATTAGGTCGAGGAGCGTTTTTATATGTTTGAAGGTAACTGTCTAAGGTTTACTGGGCTATCCTTGCCCTGTAGTGATTTCATTTGAATCAACAGCATGGTCAAACGGTTATTTCATTGGAAGATAATAGCCTAATAATAATAGATTTTTATTTCCATATTACATTTACAACAATTGTCATACAATGTAGAATTAAAAGAGAGAAACCTATGGAAAGAGGAATAATCTCGCTATCGCTTCGCTATCGCTTCGCTATCGATGAATTTTGTATTTCTTGACGGCCAGCAAATTTGTGAATACAGGAATCCGTTGCTCGCTTTCGGACTGGTTTAGAGCTC
Source organism: Sthenelais limicola (assembly GCA_942159475.1). Classification (NCBI taxonomy): domain Eukaryota; kingdom Metazoa; phylum Annelida; class Polychaeta; order Phyllodocida; family Sigalionidae; genus Sthenelais; species Sthenelais limicola. The sequence goes on from OW804098.1 coordinate 75,501,118, forward strand.
GTATATCAATATATCAACCTCTCTGTAGATAGCAGTGTGCCATATGAATTCGTTCTTTGCTAGTTACTACCCTCAACGCCCCAAAAAACACCGATATACCATCTCCTATCAGAGCTTTTGATCCGTCGTTGCAAGTTTTTGTATGAACTTTTAGAACTACTTCGATTTTTCTTTCTTTTCCTAAATCATAAAGACAGTTGGTCCAGTCAGGCGTGGCGGCCTCTTAATCTTTTACGTACAATTTAGGAAAGTGTGAGGAGAGTTTACCCGAAAAAGTTGTTCATTATGACAAATAATGTTCAAGAACATTCTGTGTACCTGGTGGGGGGGGGGGGGGGGGGCGTTTTACTAGACCGCGTAAAATCATTAACTACCGCGTTATATATTCACTTTTGTTGATGCGGTTCGTATATGGGTGAGAATTATCCTAGTGAACAGGCCCCCAGTTCTGTAAAGTTACATGAAGGTTAAAAGAAAGTATATATTAAAGCCTTCTAAAAGGATAGGAAATCTCTTTTACGTTAAGACTCGCTTACGTCGGGGTCTAATCCTTAAACATCCTTGCTAGTCAACCACCCTAAAGTTTCACCACATTGGGTTCGTAGGTGACTTTTAAGTTGATAACTCAAGCCGGCCGATATTGCACAGCTTTGCCTCTTGGTCTCGCTATCACCTTTGAGCATCGTGGTTTCTAGGTCGGCCCATCTTATTATCATGGCATTATTGGAGCATTTATCTGTCTTGAAAAGCGTCTTTATTCAAAGGATTTCACCCCTTTGATTTGGCTGATTTGGATAGAAAGCTCTCACTTATTTCATCTTTATCCCGATCGAAACAGACAGCTGTATCAACACTCTCTCCTAGATGTACAATGTGTAGAACTTTGTGTAATGTGCGGTTGTTTGGTATCAGTCGGTGAATTTCTTTTTCTGATGGTTCATTGATAGTGGTGGTGTTGCTGTAGGTTGACCATGTCCACCATACCATAGTCACTGCGAAACTGTCAATAGGGGAATTGCATGTACCACCGCGCATGTCTATTGTAATGCATGTTTGGATGGCTTCAGCTTATATTGGAGTTAATTGGTTGGCTAAGGTATAAATAAGGAACCGTTAAAAGTAGCTCCATATATGACATATTTTAATATATTTGTAATATGATTTTTTAAATTTTGTCAGTAGCAAATTCACTCTTCTCCACATAGAGAACCAGATCAACAACAACAACAACAACAGCAGCAACAGCAAAAACAACAACAACAACAACTGCTTGTTTCTTCTCAAATTGTATTAAAGTCTTCCAAAATTGTATTGGAAGTCCTATAGCGTAGTTATAACGCGAGTGTACGTGGATGGTAATTTAGTAGTAGTATATGAAAAATGTAAATATATGCAGGCTAAGCCAGCCACCTTCGAGTAACATGTTCAATATGTATGGAACTTCAGGAATCAGTTCACTTTTACGAAGATTCCCAATACATGTAAATCCATTAAAAGTATCCATGAAACACTTGTTTTTCTATCTGACAGTTTTAGAAAAAAAATGTCTACAAATATAAATAGACCCCCTCCCCCTTCGTCCCCACTTGCAAGCTTAAGCTGGGTCTGAAAGAACGGGTAACACGATCGGATAGCGAGGCCTTGCGGGCTAATGGCGGGGTCACCTTTTCTTCTGACAAGAAATGTTCTACATGCAACGCTCCGCGTCACAGAGTTGACAATTTTGACAAGATCCAGGTATAAGGCACGCTATAGCTCTCTCTCCCAGCCACCCTTACAGGCAAGTATTGCGGTAAGGAGTCATGCAATTTTAGATCCCCCCGCCACCCTTAAAGTCCTCCTCCCCACCCCTATACGCCAAGGCAAGATCTTAAAGTAGTAATTCATGCAAATCTGGGTTTCCCTGGCTATGATTAGCCATATAAATAATGAAACAAATCGGAAAGGCAATCTGAAGATAAGGAAACACAAATCAATTAGTAAAATTGAAAAATATCAACGTCTTTAATATGGATGTAAATTTTGAATGCGTTTTTCAAAACAAAAATAAACATCATATCTTTAGGGACAATACATGCAAAAACATGTACATAAATCCCCCATACACATGACACAGAACAGAATACAGATATTGTATCTTTATTTTTCCATGTTTCTAGGTAAACTGTTCCCGCACCTTTAACTCTTCCTATCCCCCTCCCCTTTCCCCCTCCTTGCAAAGCAACAACTAGCAATGGACACTTAAGTGTGGTTAGCCAGAAGCAGACGACATTTGGAGTGTCTTTGATTATTCTCCTGCCCGACGCTGCTGAACCGCGATGACGTCGTCAATGACAACAAGAACGCAGAGACGCCTGTCAAGTTCTTTACGCTGCGTCCATTATCAATATGGATACTTTTATCGAGTCAATTAAAAGCTCTCTTTTCTGGATCAGGTTGGTTGGTTCGTGGTATTTAAAGATGAAAAGGGAACAAGAGAAAGGGGATAAAAAGCGCGCGAGATGAAGGGAATGACTGGGCGAAGTACAGGAGGTGACATGTCAAATGGAAAAGTTGGCTAGCTCGAATAGAAGCAATCAGATTATATTTGCTCTTTGGAAAAGATAAAAGACAAGATCCATACAGTGATCATATTTCTGATATGCCTATGGTATACCACATACATTTGTTTTAAGATTATCGGGGGAATAACCTCTCTATTCAGGCATACATGGGGTTGATCCTCGTTTTAAACTAAATAAGTAAATGCTAAGTAAAAGTTAACAGTAGCAATAAATACTCGGTGTAGGGAAAACAAGTATCAGCAAAGATGTACTAATTACAACAAGTAAACAACTCCTAACACCAAACACCGTTACTCAGAAAAAAGATAACAGGTAGCGCAATCAAACAGCAGCCAAACTCTTTGTGTCTAGCTGCTTCAAATCATATTTTTTAAATATCTGATCAAAGTTGCTTCAGTATTAGAAAGGGGTTCCTGTCGCTTGAGCGTCAGATCAAACAACTGTAAATGCAATATATCAAACCATCGATCTTTTTTCATAAAGTAAATCTGTCTACCAGTATCAGATTAGACCATTTCGATTCTTGTTAAGATTCTAGATAAATTCTAAGAGTGAGTTTCGATATAGGGCTGGACGATCATTATACTCTTTGAGTAAAATAACGAATTGGGTGGATCAATGGTTTAATTTTTGAAAATGGTTACTGTAGTTGTAACCTTCGTTTAGCCGTACAATTATAAATAACCTTGATAAGCCCGGTTCTACCCCTAGGCCCGCTCCAAATCAATGTTTCTATCCGACTCCAAATGTATCTAGCCTTGCTTTGTTCCAGCTGTTTTAAACTGTCTTCTTTCTATACTTCGACCTCCCGTTCTCTCGGTCCATCTGCCTAACCTTTCTTTCTTTCATCCTCTTTATTTCCTCTTTTATCTCCATCTATACCTTAACTTTTTTCTCCTTCTCTATTTTGTTTGCTTTTGGAAATTACTTTACCATCCGCGACTAGAGGATTGGCCTAGTGCGTGTACATGCGAACATTAATCTTTCAAAGAGTCCGTATATATAACCTTTCAGAAACTTATAAATATGACTAGAATACTATCGATATCTTTTACACATCTATGATGAATAGAACATACCAAAAACATTCGATTTCTGTTTTAATTGCAATCGGTTTTGTTCAGTAAAAGAAGATGCAAAAAAATAACCACGACTCCCCTAGGTACCCATATCATATATCCCTGAGTGCGCTATAGATGCTCCGATGACCTTGGCTAATAGTAACATTAGATTGTCAGTGTTTCAATTTGTCACAAATTTCCAGGTGGCAAATCCTATAATGAATGGGCTAGGCTTTAGCCTAATGGTGCTGCGTTCCCATATGGCCTGGCATAAAGGGTGGCAGGGCTTTGGGGAGGCCAGGGAAGAAGCATACTAATATAGGCAATGGGTGGCCCCTCGGCTGTCAATACACTGTCAGAGGATACCCCTAGGTCCCTATTATGTCTTCAGTGCTGTCAATAGGATATATCTCTTCTCTGCCCAAGCATGGGTTGTCAATACAAGCTGCTACTTGCGGAGGAGAACTCAGAAGTCCTTCTATCCTTCTCGACCTTGGGAACAATCTTCTGTTTCTTAATGTAAATTATATAAAGGAAAGGTACTAGAAAAACGTCAGTTTGAGTACGAAGGTAAATTGTATTTATCGTGACGTTTGTGGTGAAATTAAAGTTGGGATAGAAAGTAAAAGTCCTGAACTAGATTCATGTTAGCTTGATTTATCTTATCAACTCTTCATTGGTCTGGATGACAGTAAGAGAACGACGCCAATAATTCGAGACGAGCGCCCTGAGAGAATGGTCGCGGATATTGAAATAATGTGGTAGAACTACTTTTAATCAATTTTGTGTTTCTCTATACCCATGTTTATAATATCCTAATTTATTTTTCCTACCGATATATCCAACCTACTTCTATTGACCCAAGTCTCCAACGCCCCAGCCTAGACTAAATCAACTCATCCCAACTCCTTTTTTTTTATCTCCGGCAACGAGCACCTGTGCTTGCATGTGGCATCTAAAACAGATAAAGAGTGTCAATATTCAGTCATCAGGGTCGCTCGTTAGAGCTGAAAAAATAAAGCGCCACCACAACAGCCCACTTATAACCACCATCCTACCTCAACACTGTCACTGCAACGCCGCCCCAACGTCGTGACGTCGTCCTGCCAGAGGCGGAATGGTAACCTAACGCAGACGACATTTCACCGGAAGTTGTAATTAAAATGACAGCCGGCCTTCCATAGACGCCGCCGTCGAAATTCGCCGGTTTTGTTACGGGCTTTTAAAGGCACAACAATGGCAACTGTGACCGTGGAAGGTGGTCAGAGACAATGGCCTACAATTGATCCCGAAACCAACCGAGTGAAAAGGGAGAAAAGAGATGACAGGCGTTTGCAGAGCATCCCTGACATATTTCAATTCGTATTAGGGATGTGCTCTCATCGCTTTGGTGCGTTAAACCTGCTTTACTTTGGAGCAATTCAGTACCTTTATGAAGCGTATTTAATATTTTTGAAGTTACAATTCATTATATATATAGTGTAAAATAAACTTTTCGTTAGTAGTTAATGTAGGCAGATTTACACTCTACTTTAGTCAATTTTATTAATAAATTTGGTAAATTACCGGTGTTTTTCCTATTCATCTCTGATCTCTATTAAACACTTTTCTTATTCAATTTCAAATGGAATGTCTAAAGTAAAGATGATGTTTGGTTTTCCTCCGATTTTGAGTCACGGTCATAACTCGTCGACTGGTTTTGCATGGAATTCTTTTTGCTTCGATCCATTAAAATTTATTGTGATAACACGAACAAACTTTTTGAATAGAAGCTATTAAAGGACGTTGAATCAATATGCAAACTAAGAACTAGTTATTCTCGGGTGTAAGTTTATATATGTAATTGAACCCATGATAATATATATATACATTCCCACGAAATGGGTGCCGTGCAGCCCAAAAAATGGTCAATTTTTATTTAGCTCCCTTCAGTCTGAGAATTGGCAGGATTGAAACTAGTATTTAGGTAGTATCATAAAGGTGGTGCCATACAAATTTGATCATTAGTTTTTGTACAGGGGGTTCTCTAGTCAGAATTAGCGTGAAAACGTCACACATGACTATATCTTCAAATAACTACGATCTTCTTATCTAATAATGAGATTTGTTATTATTAGGACATGATCAAATAGCAGCTTTTTAATCCTGAGCATGATTCTTTACTCCGACTTTAATCCATTCCTCTTTATGAGGCTTCAAACATGCCTTTGGCTTTTGACGTTTAAAGACGCAATCCCCTTAAAATATCAAGTGTCAAGTATATGGCATGAGGCTTCATGCCAAGATGGATGTATCAAGACAATTTGTTTGTCTTTAGGATCAAAAGCTACCAAGTTATAGACAAATAATTGTGCACCTATTTGGTGAGAATGAATCATATATATATATACACTGTGGCAAGGGCTGGCGATATGAACATAATTTCTTTTTGTTGGTGCAAGTTACCCTTATATTCTCAACATAGTTCTAGCAATGCACCGCCCCCGACCTCCCCCGACCTCCCCCGACCTCCCCCGACCTCCCCCGACCTCCCCCCACCTCCCCCCACCTCCCCCACCACCCACCCCATTGCCACTAGTGCAACTACTCTATTATTATTCTATTATTATTCTATTAATAGTTGGGACAGCTTTTAATTTGCCCTGACCTGAGATGATATCTTGAAAGGGAGCACGCATATTACATGTATTGTATTCCTAACATAGAACAGGCAGCAATAGTACTTACACATGTGTCTGAAAACAGAAGGTAGTACACGGTTTGAAGGGCCACTTTGATATTTACAACATTCAATGTGCATGCACATTGAAATACGTCTCCCTTTCATAATATTCTGGGCGAGAAAAATAATGACAGAAATATTAAACCAAGTTAGAAATTGTTTGGCGCCCTGAGTCTCTGTTTTTACTCATCATTTCTGAACAATATTATCCCTTGGATGACCGTGTGTTGGCGCATGCACAGTGGGACCAGGAGTTAGTCACGAAGCCTTCCTGAAGGTGGCGTTCTTAGAATAAACCTAATTTCCTTGACTTGTTAGCTATGTTTGTCTCAATGCCTGTCGCTCGAGCAATGACTTCTTTAAGGGTTAGATGGAAAGAAAAGAAAAGAAAATGGCCGCTTAGCTGTCCTGAACGTTTCCTAGTGGCGTTTATATCATAACACCGGTGCCCCTAGGTTCCCCCTAGTGACCATTGGGTTCCTTAAGTGTTCTCCCAAGGGGTGAGGGTCATGCAAGCCACCCAGATGCATTCACTATTTCCAATTAGATCTGTTCGGGGAGTAGGAGGAGATAGGAACAAGGAGAAGGAAAGGCAAGAGGGAGCAATGTGGATGATGGGGTACGGCCCTTTCTGTGTTCTCTTCTGGTGATATGGAAGGTAATATTTGGTGTCATTAGATGCCAGCGTGCTTGGGCAATTGCTTAGGGAGGTCCGTGTGGAAGCTGCTATACATCCGACCTTCCAGTCCGGAGATTGGGGCAGTCGCAGGGAGGGTCATTTTCTTGATGGTGTGTCCATGGGAGAGGGAGAGGGAGAGGGAGAGAGAGAGAGAGCGAAGTACTTCATATCTCAGTTCGGAGTCAATCGTAGGCTAAGTTATGAGAATTTGATGGCGAAGATACAAAAAGGTCCTTGTAGGTTTCTTTCATATACCAACCCAAATGATATTTCTTAGGAATACCTCATTGAATTATGGTGATTGAATTAAGATTGCTTATGAAAAAATGGTAATATGTATACAAACTCAATATATACCTCGAAAAAGAATTGAGAATGAAAACGAACCTATTAGAAAACCATAAGAAAGTAATCTGAGAAATAGGTAAGTTAGGCAGTGAATAGATAAATCCCCACATATTTACGAGTTTTTCTAATCAATAAATACATTTGCTCACTACAAGGAAAATCGACTTATCGCGTTTACATTAATTTACCATGCATAAAAGAGAATTCGGTTTCGTGAGCCTTTACCCCGCCCGTGGAATGAATATGTATATTAGATTCATTGAAAGCTCATTTTAATATAGATAGGTGGAGTATGTGGAGGGATTGGAATTGACTCTGTCCCATACGCCCCCCTGGGGAGATAATGTCTGTATGTTCTCATTAAAAGTGGACTTCTTCTGAAAATTGAACGCTCTTATTAAAGGAACAGAAAACTTTTCTGAAAGATCAAAAGGGATCAAGAAGTGCTGCCTTTGTCTGTCTGTGACTCTGGTATAAGTCTTATAGCTTATTATTATCAAGAATTGTTTTATAGATGAGTACTAGAAAGTTGAAGTTTGGGGTGTGGGTGGATGGGTCGTTGGAAGTGGTGGGGGATGGGGGGGGGGGGCGGCCTAATACTAACGTATAAGTCGTAAAATACAGAGAATTTGTATTCATTTTAGACAATGCAAAGTAATTGTGAAAAGTAATTAAATAATGAAGTCTTTAAGAAAGAGTATACATGTACAATGTTGAATAGAGGATTAGTAGATTTAGCTAGAACAGTATGAAAGAAAAGAGTCGGTGCTGGTGGAGAAGAAGAATAGGGAGGGTATAGTAGTCAACCGGACCAAATCCTCCAAAATGTTGGTTAAATGACTTTTAGATGGGTTGGAAAAGAACGGAAAATCCAATGTTAACGGAGAGCTTTATGGGGAAGGGAAAGTCGATCAGAGGGGCAAGAGGCAGTTAGGTCCAGACACCCGAATTCCTCGATACCACATCCAGCGATAAGGCTAAAACTAAGGCTAAAGTGTTAATGACTCCCTGAAACTTAGGTGACCACAACTGCCTTCTGAACCTGACTGGAGGAGAAGGGGATATGTGGTGATAATGATATACCAGAAGGACAGGCATCATTAAAGAAAAGAAGAGCAAGCGAAGGGCTTGGAAGGATGATTATTGTAATGGAATAAACAGCAAGTTGAGGATACAGGAGATAGAAAACAAGACCCCGTGCATTAGATTCAGATTTCCTTGCATTCATTGTAAAGGAACAACTCTATTCCCCTAAAGGCAGCAGGTCTTTTCCGACGGATGGGGTGATGGTGTGGAGGGAATGGGGGAGAGAGGGATTCGGGAAGCGGAGAGGGCATTAATGAGAGATAAATGGGGAATGACGAACTGCTTAGCCTCTGAATCCATCCCCTACAAGTGACCCTATTAAAAGTTATGCACAAACGCGACCTCCCTGCTCTGTTTCCCCCCGCCGCTCTGATCAATCCAGCTTAAAACCGCAACCGCCCAAATGTGAAATGGACAAGACCACAATAGGCCCAGCCTTGCTCGTCCCTTTGGATGGTCAATTGGGCAAAAGTGCTTGTGTATAAGAAAGGCCTGCCCAGGGACATCACAAGAGCCCGATCGATAGCTCCAGTCTTATCATGGGCATAGCTAAGACAATAGGCCTGTGTAGCCAGCTCGTAAATTGACTTGCACGCTCCGAGAAATTGTGCTTGAATGATTGGAAGGTATGGGTGAAAAGTGCCGGAAAGTGTGTCTTTGTGATGACCTATAGTCAATGGGGTCAATCCCCTAGGGTATCATGGGGGGGGGGGGGGGGTATTTGGGGTGGCAAACCTATAAGGACCCATGTATATAAGCATAGGCCTGAAGATATAGGAAGACATCTCATGAGTTTTGGTTATTTGAATGATGATTTTATGATGCGGTAATAGCTAGAATATGCATTAAAACTTACTGAAGAACCTATCAAACGCTAAGAGATGGTGTGCTAGTAAACTGATAAACTGTCCAAAGCGGATAAAATAAAAGAAACAGAATTTTGGACCTAACTTTATAAGGCATCGAGGGGAAGACAAGTGTTCAGCTGGCGACACAGAGAGTGGATAGGCAAGTCAGCGAGTTACTCTCTGAAAGACAAGGACCCGCGGGGAGAGACAGTCAGAAAAATGTGCTTTTTATTCATTTTTGGGTGCGTGTTGAGCAGATATTAGGACGGTGTGTGGCTTTACAAGTTGGTTAGTGCAGATAAAGGATGGGAAGAGAAACTGTGCGAGCAGTAATCAGCGAGATGGTGGGCGGATAAAGTTTGATTAATGTGCCATTGGTTGTGAAACAATACTAATGTATGTTTCATCGACTCCTTGCATGACAGCAAAATATTAGTGAGCTTCAGGGAGTAGCAGGACGACGAGGAGGAGCAGGAGGCAACTGATGCAAGATGGTTTTGTTACACTAAAATTAAGGAGGTAGAAATGGGAACTGGGAAAATGTTTTAGAAAGACGAAGAAGATACGACCAGGAATAAACGAGGGGAGGAATAGGGAAATGTATATGCGCAGATGTAGCAAAAGAAAGCAAAAACTGGATGGGTTCTTTGTTCTTTTTCTTTTTTACAAAAGCTTAAGGCTTAAGAAATAAGGAAACAACTGCAAGACAATGAAGAAGAGGAAGAGATCAGGAGTGACCTGAAGATAGGAAAGGATTGGTATCAGATGGATTGAGTGGAATCGAAACCAATGAAGGGTATGGAACCAAGGGTAAATATGGGGTGCGTAAGGGAGATAATCTAATATAGAGGAGAAGCAGTACTAGAAGGGATGCATTACAATTAAGGTTTTAGTGATATACTTGCCACTATAGCTGATAACATATTGGGTATCAAATATATTATAGGGTCACATATATATGTAAGACCTAGATACATGGATGGATGGATAAACTTACATGGTAGGCTGAACCAGATATTGTGTATTGCGCATAATCAAATGATAGTAAATCCTAACCCTTGTTAACTCGAAATTGTTGGGAATTCCGAGTGGAAGTCAATGGTTAATAACTTTAGCCCTATCATTATTATTTCATTTATAAATGTTAGCGCTCCTTTAGCAAATAATGACAATGACTTGATATACATAGGCTTTCTATGAGCCGTTGCAGTGTGTGCTGTGTAGGATGGGAGAAGGGGAGAAGGGGACTAGGACAGACATTAGGTAAATAAGATAATATGACATGAAACAAAAACTCAAACAAAATGTTGTACGAGGGATGGTGTTTTATGAGCTGAGTCACTTTGAGGAAGGAAATGAGGGATGGTAATATTGAGAGACAGATTCATACAGAGGAGTGTGTGTGTGGTAGGGCGCGGCGTGTGTGTGTGTGTGTGTGTGTGTGTGTGTGTGTGTGTGTGCGGGGGAGGGGGAGGGGTCGACAGGGCAAATCCAGGATTATCTGGATACAGACTTTAGAATCGTTAAAAAATCCGTTGAGTGATTAGATTTTGCCAGTTCAAACTGGAATCGATACAACTAATATAAAAACTAATATAATAATGAGATAAAAATCAGCTTACTTATAATCGAACGGAACGTGCAGGGTTGCTTGTTTTCTTGGAGGGGGGGGGATAAATGAAAAAAATAAAACCTCTATTTAATTTGATTTTGTGACACATGAGTTACTGAGGTTCTCAGGTATAAAGATGGGGAGTTCACTTGTGATTTTTCTTTTCTAATCATAACTGTCTTTAAATGTCATTAGTATACAATAATGTTAATCATGTGGATCTCATTTTCAGGCCCCAAGGACTTTAAAAGCATACAGTGGGGTTTAATATGTATAAAATTATATAGGGGGACAGCGTAAGGATAGAGACAGAAAGAAATAATCGTGTATAGAAATAACTATATGTGCTAGATGCTTGTTCTTAACAGTAAAAAGGAATGTTTGTGTTATATAAGTTATTATACTTATTATAATATCGTGGTAGCTAGTTCTGTTGTGTGCAATGAAGACAGGAGAAATAAGCGATGAACTGAGCACAGGAATTAATGGGAGGATCAATCTGTTCAGACGAAAATGTGCACACAATCGGCGAGGAAAGGAGAGAAAACATTGCCAGGGGAAGTGGGAATAAAATGCTAGAGCGACACGAATTAGAGAGGAGACGACACCCTTTAACAATACGTGAACTCAAGGATGGAGCGGAGGGAGATTTCTACTACCATCAAGGAATCCAGGTATGCATGGCCTGAAACAATGTTATATTGACAAGATTCTTCAAATTATAAATTACCAAACACTAGTAGAGTATACGTTCTCCACTAACACTTCATTTTGGTTATACACATCCACTGCCCCAACTCGTATATTTTACCCTATACGCGCCACAATCATTTCTACGTCTACCAGAGTTATCTAAGCGTGGTAGAGAAAGTACGAGAAGAGGGAAACCTACTCTCCTAGTCACCGCATCCTCCATTCCTCTTATGAATGTGTAACAGGTAACATGAAACCTCAAGGAAAATACAAGTTGAAATTTGCCTGTTATTTATTGGCCATTGGAGCCGGTTGGTCCTTAAGAAGACCACGGCTAAATGAACCACTGACTCCACTCTTCAATGTTTAGCTATAGACAGGCTTAAGGGGTAGCGTCGGGAGAGGTAAACTTTTTACCCTTCATCTAGGCGACAGGGTGCTTATGTTAGGGGTATCATGGCAGACACATGTGGTGGTCGGTCAACAGAAATCTTACACCATTTTGGATCTCTAAGTAAATAAGAGTTTATATATAAAATAATATTGTCCCTTAATACCACGAGAAGGTGCAATTGGGAATTGTACTCAAACAGTTGGGAGAAGGTGAAATATGTGCACATTCACTGTGGATGCATACAGGGGGCTCAGAAGGGTAGCAGAGGTCAGGACACTGGTTGAAATATTAAGATATGTTTCTGTGTATAAATCTACATACGTACACATTTGAGTTCAGCTTATGGGGTAGGATAATTCATGTAAGTTAAGCTATGTAGGTTTATATGTACACCTATACCTTACTAAAGTATCAAAGAGGATGTTAGTAATCGAGGAGTGGTTTGGGAAGGTATGAAGCGATTCATGTGTACTCTTCAAAGCGGAAACCCTGCCGCCATCGACACCGTCCCGGCGGCGCGAGTCTCCCCGGGCTGAGGAGCCCCAGGCTCCGTTGGTGAGGAGGCAGGCTAGCCGTAGTGCCGGCCCTCGAGTGGACTGCGTCTCGGCATGGTGCTGGGTATGTTTGTTGATAGCGTTTCTGTCCCGCGTTGGCAAACTGGCGTCCGTCTCCTCCTCTGTCTCCCCTGCCCCTCTCTTTCCCTATTTCTCCCAACTGTTATTTGCCCAAAGGCCGACACGTAATTGCCACTGGCCCCTCTGGTCAAATATGACAGAACCGTCCTGGCAGACAGGCATATAAGATAGGAGGGTTGTGGTAGGCCTACGTGGTGGTGGGATGTAGTGGGGGAGTGTTGGGAGCTGTGTATACACAGAGAAATGTTGAAAGAAAAGTGCTTGGGGTTGGAGTTATATGCATGTATTATATATAATGCCTGATATATAATTAACGTATGCATGTATGATTGTAGGCTATGCATGTATGTATATATTTATATAAGTATGTATGTATATGCATGTATGTATACACGCATATCTATGTGTATTTATTTATGTATGTATGTGTATATATGTAGGTATGTAGGTAAGTACATGCACATATGGATGGATATATGCATGCATGACCACACATGCACCATATACTTGAATCATACTGAACAGATTAAGCAATTTGCCGGATTGTGGGATTGTAGGATTTTTCAGGATATAAAGTAAAGGGAATTGCATATAGTATGTTATTAAACTCCGTGGACTCTCACAAACAAGAAATTGATAAGTGGGGTGCATCTGGATTGAAAGGGATTAATATATTAATATAAGGAGTAAAAGATAGGGTCACCAGACGATTAGAATACGCAAGCACGCACACGCTTCTTCATACAGCTCATATTGCGTGGTGATTCATTTGTCAACTATTGTTCTACGGAACACAGGGCAAGTTGTTATGTGTCGCTCTTTTCCTTGAGTTGTCATATATGTGCACACTGACGCTAAACTTGTATGCAAACCAAGTTAACGTTTAATTTCAATTATATGCAGGTCGTGTATATATCAAGTAAACACATGCATATACATGTATATATATCATATATTGCCCTCATGATCAATGCCGCATCGATCATCTATGTGAAACATAAATCATCTATATAAAAGATATCTAAATATCAACATTATACACATAGAGATAATTAAAATCGATTCAGTTCAAATAAAATGTTTTTTGGGTTTTTTTGTTTTTTTCTCAAATAAAATGTTAATCTTTCATAACTCAGGAAGAGCAATTATTTTTAGGCAAGTTATCGTTGAAGTTTGCAGCTTTGTCTTTTGATTTAAAAGAATACTTCATTGAAACAGGGTTTCAGAAGGAAATTGTTAGTTTCGATGTGAACAATGTTAATCCCGTTCTCCTTAGACACATGATTCTTAAACAGGAGCAACGTCACAGACAGGAAAATTTTCTCTATTTTCACTTTAAATTTTGTGTATGTTTGTATGGTGAGTTGTTATACAAAACTGATATAGTTAGGTTCAGAATTCCGCCCCAAATTGTTTAAGATTCTGTATCCTGATACCTAAAAAAGACATGAAATGTGATTCTCTTTGGCTCTCCAGAAATCCATGGTGGCCCTTCTGGATCTTCTGAATTCCGGACCAATCGTTTCCGCTTCCCCCCAGCTGGTCCTCCAGTACCTCCAGACCCTATAACTCTAATAGCCCTGGATCGGTCCTTCTGGATCAGGATTGATCCACCTACAAATGACCCCGCATCAGGAGGCAAAATAAAAGAAAATCCCAGGGCAAATTGTGCCTGTCAAATGTGATATATTGGGCAATGGAACCTTAGGGGGCGACTGCGACTGGGATGTGGGTTATAGGAAGGAAGAGTGGTGAGCTAGGAGGTAGCAGGGAGGGGAGGGAAACGGGGGTAAAAAAAGAGGGGGTGAAGGGATAGTAGGTGGAGAGGGAGTGATGGAGGGGTTAGGGATGACAGGACCGGGATTTGTACCTAGGATTCACGGGTGTTTGGTCCTGTCAACACTGGGATTTGTGTATGTATGCATCGGCAAGATGGGGTTGTCATATATGTTGTAATAGATCTCACCATGTTGCAATATTAGATGTTATTATACGCCAATATCATGTATTCATTGGATAGCTTTGTGAAACCGATGACCCACTTTAACGATTTATTAAGAAAAATAATTCATTTTCATTTTCACCCAGATACGTTGCACTATCCTCAGTTTATTATAGCTCAGAAGATTTAAAGCAGTGGTTATAGGATTGTATCGTGGCAATTTTAATAAAAAATGCACCATGACCACATTCCATCAATTTCAAGAGGCATCCTTGTTACTTTGGTTTTTACAGAGTTAAATAGATTTAGACTGTTAGAATGGATTTAACCCGAACATGTTACTTGACTTTGATATTTTTTTAGCTCCTCTCTTTTAGTTCTGTATAGATAGCTCAAAGGATCTATTATTCACTTTGTCCTATTTATCACATGCTTTAAAGGCCATGTTTGCATAGATCATAGATGACAGTGAGTATGAACCTGCTGCAAGGCCCACGCCTTATGTACTACTCATGTATATCTTTAGCGCCATTTATATCTATATATCGTGCTTGTTTATCGTGCGTAGTAGGCAATTTCATTTATCTTTTAAACAATGCCCTATCTACCACCTTGAATTATTATGGTAAGAAAGTAAATTGATTTCACTCCCGAGCTGTGTTTAGGTAATGTTCTCTAGATATGACGTAAACAAAAGTAGGTAGCAGGAATCTCAACATCTGATGTTTTTGTCCTATTTTTAGAGCAGTTTAATTATTACATCCAAGAATTATTACATGAGAGCATTATATTAGATTGGGTGTGCACTGGTATAGATTCAGGTATCCATTTTATCTATCTGTGTTATTGTAATTTTATTAGCGTAAAGGCTGATGATAGGATATCATTTAACGTAGACTATTTTCCCGTGGGTTTTGTTCAAATATTTTTTTAAAACCCAAGTGCAAATATTATGTAATACCACGTCATTCCATACCTATAGTTATTCGACTTCGATCAATCAATAGTCCGGCTCCTTCGACATGTGGATATTTTTTTATATATATAGATATACTGGTGGTCAGTTTGATGGCTGGTCAGTCGGGGAGTCAGCAGTAGCCGCAGCTACCCAGCCAATGTTTGACCAGCAGCAGTGTTTCAGCTACTGGCCCCGGATCGTTCAAGCCGCCTCCTGTCCATCAAGTTTGACGGGAGAATAGCATTCCACTAGATGGTAGCCAGCTAGATTGCCTGGAGGTGTCTATTATACCTACATTCGCTGTATATTTTAGTACCATTGCTTAGTCCCATTCTCTCACTATCTTAGCATCGTAAGATATACATTATATGTAGATGGAAGTTGTCTGTTTTCACTCACAGCTTTCCACTACTTTCTTGAAAAGAACTTGTGTTCCAACCTTTTGACTCTGAAATTTTTAACTGCTTTAGCTATAAACCAAATATGGTTTTCCGAAAGTTCGAAGCTTTTCACCACCCAAAACTATACTCATATGGTTGTATGATAAGAGTTAATATTAGTTTGCAAGCGTATGATTACAGCTGGCCATGACGCTATAGATGCATGTACTCATCAACACAGGCCAACTCATTGTTGTTCTTCTTCTAGTTCTTCTCGAGCTGGTTCTGTAGTTGTAAAGGGATAGGGAGCTCCTCCCTACATCGTCCACTGGCGCCCAGTTAGAACCTACCTGCTTTAAGCCTTGTTAAATTCCAATTCTTTTTACATCCATACATTCATTTACATCGTTCCCTGCAATAAAGCAATCATTTAAAGCGGTTCAACCTCAAATATATACCATGCCTTGCATATCCTCAAGAAAGAACACAATCCTATTTTGCGCATCAGAAAGATTAACAATATAATAATATTTTTAATCATTTTAGATCTTGCCTTAGGCCACAAATCCTCACTTTCCATCTCGTGCCAATTACAATCTCTCTCATTTGCCCATTTAGATTTGATAATTGAATAACATTTGGGAAAATATGGAGATGCGCATACTTTTGATGAATTCACAAGAACTACAAATTTGTGAAATATTTAACGGGCGGAGTGGGTTCATATTAAACAGGCTGGATACAGATTTGTGCCAATGTTGGGCAAATCCCAATCCTTTATATCATTGAGAGAATAAGGACCGCATTAAACTTCATCGTTCTTCACATCACACGTACTGTGCAAATGCCCTATTCTTCTTATTAACCACTACTAATCACTATTATGGAGGAACAACCAATATAGACATCACCAACAACAACCGCCTCCACCTCGACCACCACTGCGGCTAAATGGACAGGTGCACTGTCAAAAACTAAAAATAATCACAGTAAAAGCTGGACCGGAGACAGGACAAAAATTACTTTGGCGCCAACTCACAGACCCCGCTCCGCCATGCACTGTAACATAGTCCATAACAACCCCATTCCAGTGTAGACATTGTCCGCGATGAAAGCAAAAATGATAGGTACAAATTGGCAGCCGACTGATTTAT
The DNA here is from genome assembly GCA_942159475.1 of Sthenelais limicola. Lineage (NCBI taxonomy): Eukaryota > Metazoa > Annelida > Polychaeta > Phyllodocida > Sigalionidae > Sthenelais > Sthenelais limicola. The sequence continues at coordinate 75,518,194 of OW804098.1, forward strand.
TACAATTTGTCGTTTTAATTTAAATCCAACAGCATAAACTCAACAATTGAATACTCCAATCGCCTGCCAAAGTAATGATTATGTTTAGGGAAAAAATGGGTAAATGTTATTATATATTGATTTCTGTTTTAATTGGAGGGCCTAGGAGAGTATAAATGACTATCGGCCATTTACAATATCTTGTGTACTTCCTAGCATTTCAGACACGTCTAATGTGACAACTTTTTTTCTTCAATTATAACGTCAGGAAAATATTGAATGGGAAACGTTATTCTGAAAGAGGTTATTCATACATTGAATATTAAGTACTCCCCCGCCCCCACCCCCGGCTGCTAGAACATGACAAATCTCATAGTTAAGCATATATGTGAAATATGGTTCATTTCGCACACAAATGAGGCTATATTACATATATGAATAAGGAACGGGATTTTTAAAATTTAATGAAGTTGTGACTGATAAAGACTTGGCAGGCGAGTACAAGTCAATTAATGGCGCTAAAATGTTTTGATTTTGAAGAGGGGCGTGGCTAGCGATTCTGATCCAGTGGAGTGGTTCTGCTGGTTTGACACTTCCATTGATTTTATGATTGAGAAAAGTCCGTTGCTAAGGATGGGCCAAGGCTAGGGATGGTTCTCGCGCAAAGTATGAAATAGTAACGCACGTAATCAGAGACACAATCTGGTCCATTGTACAATCCGTGCTTTTTAAAAAAAAATATGGAAATATGCTTAATTTTGAAGAATTTTAAAAGAATATTCGGCTTTTCAATGAAGTCATGAAGGTAATCTATTACATGATTATAATTATCTTGTTGTAGGTTGTCTTTATCCAGTGTAAGCGGTCCCTTTCTGTCGATTCTCATTAAGCTTCATGTGTACTTCCACTTGTACATCAAAAGAAAAACGTTACCGCAAATAATTACACCCTTTGGAACATTAACCCTTGTTACGTATGTCCATTTGTGGCAGCATTCTACTTCAACTAAATCTTCGCTGAGTTGTAGACCTATTGAAATCTATGATAATGATATAGGGATATATGGGACCACTGAACTATTTTAGGGCTATTGCATCTGAGGTATTAACATGGGTGGATTTTGGGTGATATCACTCCTTTGCATTCTCCGCATTGGCTCAGATCTCATCCCCTTTACCAGCTATATAGTCTATATAATTATGTAAGTACAAACGCAATTGTGACGACCCAATTACACATATTAGAGCCGAACCTAATTGAAATTAAAAACAAACACATAAAGCAAATAGTTGTTATAAAAGCAAAACCAATGTTACATAAGTGTGTAGTATTTAATAGTCAATATTGACCCCATTGCATAACCATGTTTGATGTTGCACATGCCCACACAAGAACTCGTAGAGCATTTTGCATTTCATAATGATATGCGACACTCTCACAGACCTGTGTCTCAGTGGCGTCGCACAGGGATAATTCGCAACGCCGCCGATATTGTATGTGTATGCATTCGGCTATAAATAGCAGAAATATTGTACCAAAATGAGCGAGATTTCTGGTATAGTTTGAGACACTTATTATGCAATGAAAATGATCGCATTGCATATAGCAAACTTGCAGAATGGCAGGTAATGATGCATTGGTCGCGCGCTATAATTAATCTATTAGTTAAATTAACAGGGTGGCCTGTATTTTCTCACACTGCCCCTGCTATTATTATTATTCTCGTGATGATACTATAGTAGTTGAACTAAGTCAAATGCATATATAGGGCACAACCCTCCGACGGTGCCATTCAACTTCGGCCAGTCCATTACATGCAGTTGTCGTCGTAGGAATTCATGAAAACTATACCGGCTCATTGGCTCAGCAAACTGAATAAAGTCGGATAAAATTGTTTTTTTACAATCTTTATTTGAAATAAATATTGTTTTATGTTTATGTTAAAGTGTAGAAATTGTATAATGACTTCACCGAACAAAAAAGGGTCATCTGTGGACTTTTTTCTGTGCCCTTTCCCCCAGAATCTAAAATGTGTTTGTAACTTTATGATCCCTATATTTCTAACTGTATCCTAACTAATCTCTCTCATTCCCTTTGTCTCACACTCTTCATTTCATACATTCGCGTTATGCATGTATTTCCAGTCACCGACACTATCCGCTTTCCCATTGTGTCTCCAAACTCTTTCCAATGCGTTTTCACTATTATGTATACTTTCCATTTTCCAAGTTTGCTGTATAAGCGCTTAAGTGGTACCCGTTTCCAATATGAGAAGAGAACACCTGTTCAGGTGTCACTTAACTCCTTCGCTACATACACAGGTACCTATGCAGATGGCTCTCACCTGGCTTAATTTAAAGGTGTGTCATATACTACTATCTAATCATACACCTTTCATCTGTAGGGGCATAATCTAAATTGATTTTCAAAAGCTCTTCTTTAGATAATGACATGCATCTGAAGCTTATCCACATTCTCTGCTGAGAACCTAAAGAGACACAGTTATACCAACAATTGATTTACTCGTTTAATTGCTTTTCTAATTGGAGGGCGAGTCGTCAAATGGTTTAGCCGATGTCTAGAAAAGTTGTGAGATGGTTCAACACAGCATTGCTCTGTCATTTGCCTTCGGTATACATCTATCGTAGAAACAGTCCAGACAGGTCATGGTGTAAAATAATATTCGTCATACCCAAGTGTCTTTAACAACTGTTTACGTATATTTGTTTATGTATAGTAGCTAAAACTACACAATACTTTTAAGAGGGAAATGAAACAATTTGTTATACGTTATATAATCTCTCAAACAGAAATAAATGTCAGGTATATGACAAAAATGTATTCTACTTAGACCACCACTGCGAAAACAGAAAAAGTACTAATACATATATCGAGGCAACACTTGGTTGGAATCCAGCGCAGGTCCTTTGAGAAAAAAACCCAAGCATTAACAAAATAAGTTGCTCCCGGAGCTTCAGTTGTCATGGCGATCCACAATTTACATTAACTGTGGAGTATATATTTCTGTGTCTGTGTAGTTTGAACACAAAGTAGTCTGAGTGGGCAAAAGTTAAGCTAAATACCCGTTGCAACATGAATCATGAGTGGGCGTAGAGCGAGTGTTTCAAGCTAAGTCATTTATTAGAGGGGCTTGGGAATCTTGAGAATCCATCCTACTTACATTGCTTATCTATTCCTGAGCTTTCGAAAAGATGTTGAAGGGTAGGTTTGGTTAGGGGGGCAGGTAAATAATTGTTGGGATGACTCGATGTTTACATCAAAAGGATATACTTGGTGCCTCAGTTCTTCGATATTCAAAATGTTTTCCCAAGTTTTGTTAATTCCTTTAATACATTCATCTTTTATCAGTTGGTAGGTAGTTATTCTTTAATCTAGAATTATGTGCGAAAACGGTTTCAAATTAGCCTTAATTCTTTCAAAACTGACATCTAAACACATCAAGCAAATACTTGTACATGTGTTAGTATGTCTTTTGTTCTTAATGATTATGGTATATATACACAAGTCTCAAAATCAATAATGATAATACTTATATAATTCTTTATTTTTCGTGAAGGAAAAAAGTTCGCTATTGGGAATGTTTATTACGATATTGGGCAGTTAGAATAGGACGTGCGAAACGGAAAGACATGCGTGTTCTATACTCAATGGCAAGGTTAAATTCAATTAACCATTATACTATACAAGGACATTTTTACAATGGGAGTTTATAGAATAAGTGAGTAGTATTATCATTTAGCAAGTAACATGATTAATTAAGCGTATACTTTGTCAGAATTACTTTGGTTAATTCAAATAGACAATAACAGTATTCATACAGCACTAGTGGTCTCAGGTATGACACACATCAAATCGTGATTACAGATGACGTTTTATGTTGGCGATTTCCGTTGTTGTTTCAATTACTGATTTGATAATGTTGTTCTAATTCGATTTGGTCTTGAGCACTTTTCCATTGATGATATAAAATGCCACCTTACATAAGAAATGGCGTCTTAACGGCTACTAATAACTTTTACTCAGATTCCTGTTAACTTTCATTTCAACAATTAATCTTCCCTTTGGTATTCTGTGATAATTACTGATGGTTCTCATGTCGAAGCACTAGCCCTCCTTTTACATGCGAATTGATGTGAACAAATAATAAGAATTAGCATACTCACATCAAATACACTTTGCCGAGTTGTCAGATATCTTTTTATCATGCTATGATCTATACGTTCAAACGCGAGATTACAGAAAAAGTTATACGTTTGTATTCTTTTGCAGGTGCACCGGGATGTTTCCCCTGGAAAGACACAGATGTATCTGAGTAGAAAAATGAACAAACAATGTTAATTATTTTCATCTATACCCGCCATAATTCTTCGGATGGTGGAATACTTCTACAATTAAGACACATAATTAAATTCTGATTTGCATGGACCCCCAGGAATCAGAAATTTTAACCAAGGATGACTTGGGATGATGATGCGACAATTATAATCTAGAGAAGACAAAAGGCGACAGAAGTTTTAATAGCATAGGTATAATTTTCATTCCAGCAACACAACAACAAAACCTTATTATGCAATCAACTGCATGCCCATTAAACTAAATACTATTGTTTATATGAATAGCAATCACATAAATGGCCTGATAATTATACCTAGTTTTTATAGTTATAAAGTATGCATACGACGATTTGAGGGTGGATTGAAAATGCTTCTGGAGGTGTTTTCAAAAGAGAATCCATAGGGGGTTCTATATAAATATATATAAACACAGAAAGTTACCATCTGACAAGAAGACCAAACCGCCGCTGGTATCACCAGATGCTTTGATATCATTATTTGTGATGTATAATTGGCCACAAAGGTAATCATTAATTCATTCAGATATCTCATCTTGTCCATTGTCTGACGCATTCTAACATGAAATGATCTTACATTCGGAATTGTTATATCACTAATTTATCACTGCCTAGAGGGCGAGATGAGTAAGACCATCTAATTTTTGGTGGTTAAGTACATCAGCGAAGCATAGACTATTCAATATTAAAGCCTCAACCGACATTTCTCCAAAACCTCTTATGTTACTTAGTCCCGGAGTAGATTTCCATATCGCCTTAGGCCGACAGTAAAGCAGCGCGACCGACAACAAAGACCGACAAACCCGACTTAATAAGGCAACTATTAAATGATAATTACTTACCTTAGATCCATTAAGAAACTACATTTGGTTGCCTGGGGTACCATTCGATGTGGTCTTTATTTCAGCCCCTGGGGAACATGAGAAGAAAGCGTCTAACCTCCAACCCACCGACACAATTGTTTGCCATCTAGCTATCTCTACAACTACCACACCAAGTTCATAATACTTTGATAAAGGCAAATGGCCATCAAGCCCCAACACTCATACATGTAAAATGATCGACTGTGTCAACTTTCACGCCTGTAGCTGTAAAGAAATATGTTTCAAATGTATCAATCGTTGATATAAATTCAGGAAAAGGGGACTGGCGAGATAAAAGGGCAAATTCAGTAATGTTCCTGAATATGAATAGGGGCTAACTTTCTCAGCGGGCTATTTTCGTTGTAAAAGGCTAACTTTTCTTATCACCTGCTCCCAGTTCTTTGGTCTCAGCATTATATATTATTTGAATGTGCGCAATATCGATATTAGAATTTGCTCAGATTTAGTAATGGTATTATTGGCAAATCGTCCCAAGTAGGCCTACTTGTGTTATTGGGATGAAGTATAGAATTGAAATTAAGAATTTAAACGATGTCAAACATGGTTTGGGAATGAGAAAACAATTTCACGCTTATAGAAAGTATTATAAAATTAACATTTTGTTTTTCTCAACATAACCTGCTCTAATTCTAATTCTACAGATTTCCTGAGTTTACATGGTCTTATAGAGATTAACGGATTTGGGGTTTAGCTAGATGAATCTATCAAATCTCTCTCTCGTTCAATTGTTCTGTCTCATAGAATGTTTCTCTATGTTACATGTACAGCTTTCTTACTGAAACGCCAAATAAAGGTTCCATCAGGACCTCTAGCTTACCAGATTGGGAAGCCTGTGTTAATATACGTACTTGCACCCACGTACCAAGGTAAACAAACGTACACGAACCCCTGTAGATACTAAACAAGGTATTACATTACATCTCTAATAATTAATGAACATTAAACTCAGGGGAGGCAAAAATGTCCATTCAATCACCTATGCCAACAATACGGTTGGTAAAAGATCCTCATTAATTAATCTCTTGTAAAAGGCGTAATTATCTTTTTGATTTGTAATTAATCATACTTCAGAATTTTTGTATTTATCTTAATGAAATTAAGGATTACATTACTGAGGTCAATATGATATGGGGACTAATCAGTACCAGTCTTCTTTTTTCTTGGCTATTTTCGAACAAATAAAAAGTACTATTACATTCTAACAGTCTTTTGTCATCCATGTCTCTGCACTCACGTGTTCCTTTTTCACTCTGGACTCTTGAAGTTATTGTCCATTATAAGATGTTATCAATGCTTTGCTATCATAAGTTATGTATCTAGATTGTATAAAACTCTCTGATACTGCTTTAAAAAATGGGATAATGCTAGAAAACTCGTTTATCCACAATAGATTTATTGCTTTAACATTCACATTGATAGTATCTTGTATACTGTAGAGATTTATATGGCATCCTTCGCTGTTTACACACAAAGAAATCCGCTCTGAACCAAATACCGTGTTAAAAGATATAAACTGTATGATATTGCTTTTTAACTCATACATATATATAATATTCAAACATTTACAAATAAATGAAATTGTAACCGGCAACTCTTTTGAAACGTCTTCTTTACTTCATTATTTGAAGCTTATTGATTATAATTTCCGTCCAAAAGTATTTAGTCTATATACTTACTGTTTGGGAAGGATACACACCATCACAATTTCATGAGAGCACTAACTTTGTACTAAAATTGTAACCACATAAAAATTGTTTCTGTAGGCCTAATTCCAATTAGGGAGTTAGCGAACAGAAGAGAAAGGATTGATTAACTTCCCAGAGGTTATTTCTGGAAAAGGCTATGAGCATCAGGTACAAGAGTCAGGAAGATTGGTAGTTTCTTTGATTTTTAAATGCAGCTCATTACTACTCTCCCAAAGACCAAACTTTGATATTCCCCTTCAAAGACCCCCTCGTAGTATTTAAAGATAGGGCACCTTTTTAGTCTCACAAAAAATGCCCTACTTTCGAGGTGCCTTAACCGAGGTAGATAAAATCGTATTTTGATACACTATTCAAGTCCGTAGTCAAGGAAAAGGGTGATTAATTGCCATAGCTCGACCCCTTTGGCCTTCAATATAAAGGGAAATAGGGGCCGGGTGGTTAGAAGTACGGGAGGGGTGCTTTTGTATTGAAAGGGTCCTATACAATTGATAGAAACCGTCATTATAGGTTATAGCATATATAGGGAGAACTGGGTATGTATATATGAGAGTTTGATATCATGAAAGTAGGACAAACAAGGTGTTGTACAAGCGTTGGTTGTGGGAATATACACTAAAGTCAAGTATCTTTAAACTTAAATCGAGATTCTACCACTTTTTCAAAAATGGAAAAGAAATCTAGCCGTCAGACTGGACATTACTCGTCCTGAGTAGTCCTCAATGGTGAGATGAATAAGATTGACAGATAAAGGTGGAGGAAAATAAGTAGAATCTACTGGTTCATGGATTTAAGTCAAGAATGAACATACGAAAGATTTCTAAATTTGATTTGCCTACACATTATGATTAATTCATATTGATATCGATTTTAGATTATTTTAGATTTAGAAGGGCCCATTTCAATTATTCCTGCTTGGAAAATATCATATAATCTTAAAACAACTTTTCGAGGATAGGAATGCACAAATCCTGCAGATATAGATAGTATTATATATAATACTCTAGAATATACTAAGTTTAACTCCCACGGGTGAGAAACCCGTATGTTGAAATCAATTATCAATTATCAAATCTGGAGGTAAATAGGTAAATAAATTTTGCTTTATTGCAGTGATATGCATAAGATATGTGTTAAATACAAAGACATTTCATCAAATGCTTCTAATCTACACTGAACTGCAATATATATACATATATCACAAACCGACAAATATTAGGCTGTACACAAATAATGGAGTCTGGGAAATAATATCAATAGGACCAGATATAAAAACAGAGAGAAAAGAGTCCGAAAATTGACTAAATGGAATTGGTAGTAATCAACCAGGGGGAGGGTACAATCAAGAAAACTTACTTCAGTGCTACAGAACAAGATAAAGAGCAAATATGATAAACATAGGCAGCAGTTTGCTACCCGTAAGGGTAGGGAAAGTGGAGCTACAAAAGAAGAACCCAAAATAACATGAAGAAATGAATCCGCCAAACCGATTGGAAGACCAGCCACGAGGGCCGAACTATACACACAGAGAGAAGCCCGTAAAATAAGTTGGAATTAAAAGGCGTGGGTGTGCCCCTATAACTTACATTAACATCTTTCCCCCACGCCCAGGCTTACCTCGACACCTAAACGTCGACACCTGCATACGCAAGATACGTAGGAGTCTGTTATGTGTAGGATAGAGGACGAGATGCTGTACTCTTAGTGAATAGGACGTGGCTGAGGCGCAGCCGAAGCCACGTCCTATTCACTAAGAGTACAGCATCGAGTCTTCTAGCATGCTTATCCTACAACTTCAATTGTTTGTTATGATTGTGGTTACCAAATCCCCCCTACCACCCAACCACCCTACCACAACTACCCCATCCATGATCAGTATTGCTTTGAGATATATGGTCCTATATATTGTACATTTCCTCACTTTCACTGATACATGGCTTATAGTGAACCTCACACAGTATAGCCAACATTTCTAAACAAATGCAAGGTCTGTATAGAGTTATAGGTGAATGTGACAGGTGTATACAGTTGAACTCCCTTGTTACAGCCAGACAGTTTCAAACATACTATAACCTCTGTACTGGTCATGGTCTCTAACTAACTCCCTTCCCCTTGTATTACTGGGTATATTAGTTCTGCAACCTATCATCTAGCATAATCCAAACTATTGTCTCACTTTATTTCCCTCAATAAACCCAACGTCCAAGCTGCATTAATAATTAGAGTAGATATATAGGTCTATATTGAATCTGGCTTTGTTGTCTAAGAAATAGCATATTTACCAATATGATAGGATTAAATCTCACAAACTCGATGAATTAATATAAAAGACATAAAAGTGACTCATTTTCCTGTGACACATCACATTTTCTATTTCAGGAATCATACTATGCTATATACAACAGATCCTATCTGAGCCTATGTGGCTGAGTGGGTAGAGCCTTCAACTCTACTTGCCAGCCTATACTTATGTGAGAGGTCCTGGGTTCGAATCCAGGCCAATCCTAGTTCAAACTTATTTGCAACAGATACCTGAGTGGACTCTTTAATGAAAGAGTCCGCTCAGGCATCTGAGAGGACTCTTAGGAGTGGACTCTTTCATTAAAGAGTCCGCTCAGAATGCCCAAAGAGTACACCTGGAATTCAGAACTGTACTCTTCAGGCATGGGAGTCCGCCCAAGCCAATGCTGGGGAATAGGGACTCAACAGCAAGTGTAGGATAATTATAAGAGGTCTTCATGTATCCAATTGAAAACTTATTTTTCATTATTCGTCCATGATCTTCTTATCGGATGCGCCACGGCAATAATCTATAGGGATTATCTCAGGAAGAAAATGATTCGATATTATTTGCAGGAGGTAGGCAAGTCTGTAACTTCAAGACAAAGGTGAACATATTAAAAGGATTTGAAATTAAGGTTTGTGAAAATATTGAATCATTGAAAAGTGGTGGAGATGGCCGGAAACCCCATGTATTTTCGGGTAGTAAATTAATTTCGAATTCGGGAATAAACCTTATATCAAAACTGTAAATGATTTTAAATAAATGAAACTCAAATATCTTTTCGCAAGGTAGGGGCCTACAGGTATTGACATATAGAAGTATACAGTCAAGTATTTTTTCATGCAGACGTCGGCGCGGCCCATGGAATTTCTAATAGCCCCTCATGGGAAATTCTAAGCTTTTACTCTAATTAATGTAATTGTAATATATTATTGCAAATATCTTTGCTCTCGTTAATTCTCAGCAGACCTACGGACTGGACTTGAGGGGTGAGTTGAAATATGTGCCCTCATTTCACGGTCTCAATTCCCATAAAGTGAGCTGAATAAATGTTTTAGTGGTTCGAATGCATTAATGAATAGAGGCCGCTTTTCTCATAAAATGTACCTCTTACAATCAAAATTTTAATTCTGAAGAAGAATGCTTTAGTGTTCGGGTCTACGGTTAATTCATTGAGTAGTAGAGACGAAGGAGGTTTGATAAAAAGGATCCCAAATTTAATCTCTGATAAATCAACTACGACAAAACGGTGGCTCCAAATATTGCGTGGAGGCCCTTTCTGCCTAATGGCAAACGTACATATTTCATTTATCCATGGTTCGGTTGACTTCTAGCTATCTCTTTAACTGTAATACTTTTGAAATCTCCAGGTCGGTTTTTCAGTTTTGAAAAATGGCCTCTGCTCACAGCCGTTACCTTGGCGTTGCCTAGATTTGCGAGATTTGTTGATGGGGCACGAGGAAGGAGGGTAGGTTGGGGGATGGACGAGCATTGAGTGGGTATTGAGGGCTTGAAGGGGAGGAAGAGAATAGAGGCGATGCTATTTATATATGAGTATTAACGAAAAACAAACGAGTGGATAAAGAGGGTAATTGAGAGGATGGTTATTATGAGGAATATATACATGTATAGGCTACAGTAATTCCATATTAGATTGAATAGGTAAAAGGGCCTCCGTATTTGAATATAGATACCTGGCAGGAAGCAGAATGCTGTTTTCACGCAGCGGTGTTTCGGCATTTTCATGATACCTAAGATAGATATATGTACAATGTCGTTCTACAAAGAAATTAAGAACTGCGTCATTGTATAAATATACCCATAAAGTATATATGAACCGATGTAGAAAAGGTCTAACTATTTAAGGAAGAGATTTCGCACCAACATAGAATGAAAGTTAAGAGTGCAGCAAAAAAGATGGGGCAAGTCCATATTTAATTGTAGGGCTGATCGGTTGGGAAAACGATGGAGAAAGAAGGCCGAACCTTCAGCCACTGTTAGCAGCTATTTTGGCGCCAACCTAGCATAACGGACAGCGATGATGGACAGGTGCCACGCCCACCTCTGTCATGATTGGTTGACATGAGGTCACATGTCCATAAAGACACGTTCGGTCCGGCAGCGTAGCATGAATTTGTCATCATCATCATTATCATCGTAGAAGAGAAGAGAAAACGGTGGCGCACTTGTGGCAAGAATGATGGACTTGCGGGGCTTCAATGGCGACATAGAGTGGAGAAATACTGAACTATATTCAAGCTGACAAGTCATTGAAGTGCCTACATGTTAGACCTAGTCTATATTATATAAAATCCGGCGAGGTCTGTTCGTCTCTTTGTTCTCCTCTTGGCCACACTATTATATCAGACAAGTCAAGTCTTTTGACAATGATATTACTAAACATTGATTAAAGAAAACCAATTGTCAGAACATCAGGCAATAAAGAATTTGATATGATATTATTTAATATGATTTGAATCAAATTGATTGATTATTCTCCATTTGACTGAAATGCACAAATAGAAATACATTGTAGATTATTTTCTGTATCGCTTTCACGTCTGTTCCCTTTCATGTCTGTATCCAAATGGATAACAAGCACCGGTAGTTGAACTCGCGCTTAAGCTTCTCCCAATGAAACCAAGGGATAGCAGCATGGTTGTTTAGCTTTCTTTAGTAAAAAGCTCATAGGGTGAAGGCCTGTAGCAACAGTGTCTTCACAACGACCGAGGATGACTTTGATATAATTCTTGAAGCTTGTCTTGTGCCATCACTGGGTGTAAACTATATATTAGTACACGTTCTCGCTGTATGTGCATAGGACTTGTGAAATACATAAATATGGCGATGTTCTGTCTGTTTCAATGACACTGGTTCGACGATGGGCAACTAATCTTATTTATAATGATATGATAATAATTGCAGGTGTTGTTTTTGCGAGGGGAATGCGTTAACATATTTAAGAAGACAGCAAGGCATTTGGTAAGTTTGAAATGAATAGATCTAAACACGACGAATTTATAGGATGGAAACCGTGCTAAGCTCATAAGTAGTATATGGAAATATCTATAGTGAACAGGTATAAAGATTTGTGACGAGATGAAATTTAAAATTATATCAAGTATAGTTTACCATTATATCTTCCACATCGCAAATCATGGCGATGGAAGCTGGTGATGCAATTTTTCATTATTAGTTTTTTTATTATCATTATTTTTTTATATATTTTTTTTTTACTAAAGGCAGGTATCTATAATTATAGTATCGGTCTGATAGAAAGAGATGAAAATAAAACAGATATAATGATTCCGCAAAACACAAAAAAGCTTCTTAATAATCTTTGTTGAAATGTTGGAGATTCGGGCATGTAAAGTTTTACATTAAACATCAATCAATTGTTGAAAGAATTATAATAACCAATAAAACAATGTATTAAGATCTGGGCTATTCTAATTCAGTATGGCATATATGACGAAGGTGGTGTAGGATGTGCGTTTTTCCATGAAACAAAAACACAAAAAACTAGTTTGGATATTGGTGTTGGTGGTATTGGTATTGGCTAAGCACTGTGGCGATGGCGGAGGTGGTGGTGTGATTGGAGGCATAGTGACAGGTCTACGACCATAGACTGAGTAATGGTTGGTCTAATTCCTGCTCTAATGAAAATACCACCCAGCTAGTGAGGCTGACACGCACACGGCCTACAACATATCATTTATCCCTCTTGTTACACTTGATTGTCACTGATAACTAGTGGTAACCAGCCTTCCCCAACTACTAGCCACTGCCACACGCCATCTTACCAATCTCCCTTCTCCTCACCCCCCCCCCCCCCCCCCTATTTTCACGACTCCTTCTTGGTTCTTTCTCTCTGTCTGTCTCTGTCTCTCTCCCTCGGCCATCCTTACTTTGCTTTTCTGTCCCCATTCTCTTTGTCCACTGTCCTTTGCCCTGTTTTGCTAACACTCGAATTCATAATTTTTCTCTTCTTTTCATCCTTTCCGTCAAGTATCACTTTTGTCTCCTATCTAATTGTTTACTTTCAATCAAATGAAGTTTCCACCCATTACCGCCCTTCTGATTACCTGTACGCATCGCTCCCAAACGTTCTCTGTATGCATGTATGCCTGCCGCTCTCACTCTCTCTCTCTCTCTCTCTTTCTGCCTGCATATCTCTCTCAATAATGATTTCGTTTTTCTGGTGCAAAAATCACGGTTTCTTTTTTAAAAAAGAAAAGAATTCAAACAATCAAACAAATTTATTATGTTATAATTATACTGTCACTATGATATAACAATCCTATATATACTCAAGCGATTAGGCAACGGTGGGAAATGACAAAGAAGAAAGGAAATGATGTACTGACTAACACCAAATGATTCAAATTAACCAAAAGGAACCATTCTTACCCGCAATATATTCATATATATATATATATATATTTGCAAGAATAGGGACATGGGGAATGGCTATAGCTTTATCGTTTGGAGATCTGATTAATTATAATTATTTAGTAACAAATTGGAGGTAGAGAATCAGCCTTATTGTATTTGATTACCATCGTATGGAAGCAAGGCCTTGTAGATAATAACGTCCAGTTCAGATCTCTTCGTGTGAGGGAGGGTTGACCACGCAGGGGGTAGAAGGGCAACAGACAACGGGGTGCTAATAGTTAATCGAGTATTTAAGAGCCAGGGGCACTGCACGCAAGCATTGGTTGGGGGTTGAGGACCGGAGACCGAGCGGCCCGGTAGGTGCTCTCCCAGCCTCTTCTCAGCGTTTCCCGCTGACTCAGGAACCCTGCCATCCTTCTCCCCTCTTGTTCCTCCATCCAGCCATCCAGCCAGCAAGGCTGTCCTCCCCTCCAGCCTCCCTCGGCCTCCCCCATTCTCCCAACTCTACTTCCCACTTGACACGCCAGGACATTCTCGGACAGCAATGGAAAATGTCAAAGTCAGATTTGGTGAAACGCAGGGGAGCGTTGATAAGCACTTTAAGTTTTGTTTCATGAGAAAGAGGGAGGACTAAGCGCAAGCTCAGTTTCATTGTTGTTACACGCGACTGCGCGTCATTAACGCAAAGCTACACTCTGCGAGAACGATTCCGCTGTGAGAGGAGAGGAAACGTGAAATAAAATGTTTTCATCTTTATTCTTTGTGCACCAAAAAAGGTGAGGAACCCACAAGTGGGCATTAATGAAGGCTATGCGTTGCAAGATGGACTGGAGAGCCTGCCACCTTACATGCAAGTACGGAGCGATGCATCAATTTGAGAAAAATCAGTCCATGAACAAAGAGAACCATCTTGTACCATAGACTGTTTTTTTCTAAATAGGGTTTAGTTTCCCTTTCCTTGAATCTTTATTTTTCCTATAATGTTCAATGTATATACGTACATGTACTCTCTATATTTAAACACATGCATCTGTATAGTCAAGTGCGTTATGCCATCTTTGAAGTGAAGCTCGATCCCTTAAAAAATATGTTCCCAAAGAATTTAAAGAACCGAGAACCTTTAAGTACTTTAATATTCAATAAAAGCTTAAACCCTCCACTATTACATAAAACTAGCCCCAACCACACTTCAGTTTAACCTATTCTGGCATGCATTCAACAGGGATACATTGTTTCATTTCCCATATATATCATGTGAGTCAACCTCATTCGAACAATTTAACTTACTTCTATTTTGGCAATCTACATTCTAGAAAAATATATTAAGGTAAACCACGTACTCCCATTACAAATATATGTGTTAACCCTTTTTTCAGCGACACACACTCATTTGGGTCGCGGAGCACTGGGCTGGGGGTGGTACGAAGATGTGGTGTGTGAGAACGTTGGTTGGTCACCAAATAATTAGAGTTGGAGGCATTGTTGAGGCCCAAGATTTATGTGGACATGTATGGGCGTTGGCTATTACCCTTATTCTATCGGAAAGCGACAATGGCTATTATGTACCGGCATTTATTGTCCCTGTTAGCACTGTATCAAATATACATTGGGTGGTCCTCTGTCTCTATAATACCGCAATAGAAAAACATGTCTCCCTGTGTTAATAAATGACTGTACAAAATTGTTATTGAATTAGTCCAGCTCATATTTCCGAGGAGGTGTCTCTCTATCCCAAGTGTATCACTGAATGCTTTAATGGTGTCCTCATCATAATACATTGTGTGATTTGAAACTAATGCGAGTTCCTATTAAGATTACATTTTTTATTCATATAGAATATTGTTTATCCTTTGATATTAATGAGCAATTCTTTAGATCCATTTTCCATCTCTACTTTTCACAATACCCAACCACCATCTCTACCCCTCTGGTTTCCTCCAGGCCCCTCTTTCCATCATTAGGCGGTATCCATATAGCCTAAAATTTTGCCTGAGATGAACATATCCTACGATTGCAGACATTAATGCTCTGCGCTCTGTGCGCCCCGTCACCACGGCCCCATCTCTGCCTATGATTAGTAGGCTCCTACACTGACCTGACATTTATCACCCCATTTTTCTATACCCATGTCTGGCTGAGTTTAGGGAAGGTAACAGCGAATAACAGAGACAAAGACAGCAAGAGAGAGAGAGAGGTGGGGGGGGGGGGGGGCGAGAGGGTGGACGAGAAGATGAAGATGAAGAAGAAGAAGAAGAAGAAGAAGAAGAAAAAAAGAAGAAAATTAAAGAGATAGCGTTGGATAATGGCAGGGTCTTAAAAGGGGGGGGGGGCAGCAGCGAGGGAACGAGAAGACGTATCTGTGACGGTAGAAGAGAGAAGAGGGGAAAGGAAGAAAAGCGTGCTGTATTAGGTTAGGGCGAAACGGAAGGGAGAGAAAACCAAACGTGGGGAAGCAATGAATGGGACATGTGGATGATCTAGACAGCATTATTATAAAGATCATGGGATAGAGCTAATGTAGTGAGAAAATGAACAAGAGTAACGGGCGAAGGTGATGATTTGGGAGAGGTGAGTGTAAAAACAGCAAAAGAGAAGGATTGTATGCAATTCCAAAATACCAATAATGCCAATTACAAGAACACACATAATATATATTTGTATATGTGCTTGTCTCAATATCTTGTTTGTTGGAGATCTACTTGAGCATCATCCCAATTAAATCCCTTTGCCCAAAGAAAGTATTTTGTTTTTGTTAATCCACTCTCACAGATTACAATTTTTTAAAAAAGATTAAAACTCAACATAATATTTATACAGCCTATTCTTATGTTAGAAGGATTTACAAGGCTCACAGGAACTAAGTATAGACTTACACACCAAAAATGAAGAATGCCATAATGAAAAATGACTATTTTCAGAGTAAATTAGTAAAAGTAAAGTGTAGAACACAGAGAGACTGCAATGCTATGGTGTTGAAACTTATCAATTACAGAGGGAGGGAGAAGGAAAGATTTTCAGATAACACAGAGTGTGTCGAGAACACTAATAGGAAAGATAATTACAAACCAAATAATCAATCTGATCGATGTGGTTTTGGGCGGTTGAGAAGCGCGCCACAACAGCAGGTGTTTATTTCTACAGTGCAATTATTACTTGTGTCAAAACCACTTGTGGAAGAGTGGCCTCAGTTAAAAGCTGCTCAGGGAAGGAGGGGGAATGGAGTGGGGGTGGGGGAGGTGGTAGATGGGCGACCATGGATGCTGCAGAGCCATGGGCGGAGAGAGAAAAAGAATAGCGACACTAGAGGAAAGCATAGCGAGAAGTAATTAAAGTTAGTGAGAAAAAGAAGGGGGACCGGACACACAAGGCCACCCTGCATTGTGACAGGTAGACACAGGGCATTGACCTCCCCCCCCCCCACCCCCCACCACCCCCTGTTACAATAATTCTCAAGTCGTGAAGGCGTTTGATGATCTTATGTTGCCAGTTAGTCTACTCTTTCAGGGAAACTAATTATTTTAATCAATCCTTCTGTTATAGAAATCCACTCAGCTTAAATACCAGTCAGAGCAATTCCTCGCAGAGAAATACCCGTGTGCCATCATTTCTCCTTACATTCTGGGGTATACGCAACTATATACAGGAAGAAAAGCGAATCAGTGGATTAAGAACCTTCGAATACGCTTTCAAAAAGGAAGATATTACCCCCCCCCCCCCCCGGTTAATAAGTCGGTGAGTATTACCCGAAAACCTACATAAATATTTTTGTCATTCTACCTGAAACGTAACATGACATTCTACTGATTCTTCAGATATATTGACAGCGCTACCAAACAAAAACAAAAACTGAAGGGATATCAATTCCATTTAAATTAGCCACCGCCTGCCACATGAAATGCTGATAATGCTAAATGTTATTGATAACATTTCTCCATTCTATTATACTCCCACTTTTTCTCATAGGGAGTCAGCCCCAAATCACAGACTGTAGAAGCAGGAACTTGGAACAGGGAAGGGATGACGTTGGATCAGAGGAATAAACTCATACAGAGAGATGGAGAGAGAGAGGGGCAGGACAGCGATAGAAAAAGACGGAATGCGTAATACTTGCATACATGTGGTCATGTTTGGGTAAATTGGATGTAGTTTTGGAAAAGAATATCAGTAGACAGGCGATTGAGAGTATTTATAGGGGGAAGGATTCTGTTGAAAATGGGCTATGTATTGTCCTTATGCTGCTGAATCCAATCCATTCCGTCAACCCCGCGGCTACGCGTCATGGTAGATAAAACCCCACACCAAGGTATAATCATTTTTCAACGTGATGATCGTTTCATCTTTATTTTCTGCATAGCTTTGTGTCTTTGGTATCTTTGTCTTAGCAAATACGAGATCACGACAGGAGAGTTTTCTTATTCAGGGGGCGCTATATTTAAGCAGATTGATAAGTGAGGGACACATCTGTGTATGTGTGAAGTCAATGTTGTTCGAGTCGGCCGCCACCCAGGCCGTCCCTCAGTGGTCTAAGTTCACACTTGTGGTCAAGTAAAGGGAGAAGGCTTGGACCCACCTGAGTCTGCGCAAACGCATGCGCACACGCGAGGTGTCAACTGTCAGACGGTGTACCATGGTAATAGAATACTCTCATAATATTCAGGTTCGCGATACTTAAATTTTTGCAATATTTGCCACCTGGGATATAGTCGCAGTCTTGTATACGAAAATAAGCGTTATACCCTATTAGAAAACCGATGGAGCCCAAAAGTGGCGTAAAATACACAGGACCTTTTTTTGTGAGAATGATAACTGCAAGAAACGCGAAAATTAACGTATGGCAGATTTATATGGAGATGAAAGGCTATCCTCATTGTTCGAGCCGAAGCCACATTATACCCAATGTAATTGTAAACTTAAGTTTAAGTTTCTCATCACAGATGTTTGTCCTTTTATGACTTCATTCTGTGCGCTGTCTCTTGCTCATCTTCCACTGTCAGCCATTTCGACAACATCTGCTCTTTACATTTTGATGTTGTTATTGTAATCTTATAGGGTTCCTATGGTAAACAGTCACAGCGGTCAGCTTTTCTCAATGAATTTATGGTAAATGGGTTTTGTTACAATAGTGTATTGGATTTAAGGTTGGTGAGAGTTGATTTAGTTACTGTTTCAGCCGGCCAAAGTATCATATTCGAAGAGTCACACGGAATTTATCTGCTTATGTCATTGAATCCATTGTGCATATTATAGTAAAGTAGGCCCCTTTCCCGTCAATTGCGGTATCCCCGCGGTATCATATAATTCGGTTAATTTAAAAGAGTTAAAAGCTAAGTTTATTTAACAACTGATAAAGAAACTGGGGTAGTGGGTAAATTGAAAAAGGGGAACTATTGTCCACTTAATTCTGTACAGTCTATGTCCATAGTCCCTCCAAACTGAGCGAAAGCCTTTCGCTCCAAACCAGAAAATGGCATTAGAATACCTTTATGATGCATACTCCAGGCCAGGAACGTCATTAGCACATATAGACGTTCAATCTTTGAGCCTAGACTATCTAATAGAAATGAAAGAATCACGTCGGACGTTTCATTATAGTATGAATCACATTTAATCATAATTTTTTATGGGGTGAATGAAACCATGATATAGGGTACACAGAGTGTTTGTTTCCTATATAATATATGGTATAGATAAGATAGATAGATTATATAGGCAGGAATTAAGAGGAAAACATTTGTAAATGAATTACAGGTGTCCAAAGGTTTGGGAGCAACTGCAAACTAGGAAAACGAGGAATAATATGTTTAGAAATAGGTAACATTATAATGTTGTCATAATATTTAGCAACAATGTGGCCATAAGCTTTTCTTGTGGGAAATAATCCCTGTGCATTTTTAATCCTTTTTCTACAAGAAGAAATCTTATATCAAATATTTGTTGAAATGGGACCAAAAGCCAGTCTTTTCATTTGTATTGCAAACGCTCCATGAGGCAGAACAGAGAGCCAAAGTGAGTTCGAAAGGAGGGAAGCGTGTTTATAGCTGAATTGCGGATATCGGATTGGTGATTGGTAAGGACCGCTATGGAGATACAATAGAAGAAAGGGAATGTGTAGTCTGTTGCGACTAGCATGCAAAGGGGTGATATCATGAAAGATTTACCACTGGATTTGGAGAGCACCAGTAAAAATACGAAGAAAAAAATAATTCCAGTTAATAGTAGCGCAATTGTTATTTTTATAAAGATAGATGCTGCCTGGAAGTATCCACTCCAATTTGATAATCTTTCATCATAAGTTGATATGAAGTTGACTTAAAGATGGAATTACTTTAGGTTTAACCCATTTTATATTCCATATATTAGTTCCCCATCGTGGATAAATATTCTGAAAAATTAATTGCAAGAAATACACATGATAAGGCAAAGACAGCAGATAATAAAAATAAAAAGCCAAAAAATGTTCCTCGACACAAATTCAAGAATAAAGGAACATTAAAGCACTAACTCAAATAATCATAGGACGCATCATTTTAGGATGTAGCAAGACAAGGAAGAGTGGAAGGACCCAGGGAGGCAGAGGGAGGATAGGGTTTAAGTAGTTGGGGGAGGGCGGAGGTACACTCAGGAGGAGAGAGGAGAAGGGGAGGAGAAAGAGTATTAGCAATAGCTCACAGTAGATGAGTTGGTAATACCAGAACCCTTTGCAGAGTTGATGAGTGGAAGTTTAACATGCAAACTGTCAGACGGCTCCTTGAAAAAGTGCCCGTTCCCTTAACGAGTCAGGAATCAGGTTCATTTAGTACGTGCAGATAGCCTCAGCCATCGCTCATTCTACTCCAATTGCCTGTAACTTGTCATCTCAAATCACCCCCTCCCTCTCTTCCCCCCTCCTACCCTAACTCCCTCTGTTATCCTACTCCGTCTCCTCCAAAACAGTAACAGAGTAAACACAATGTCCCTCTTCAACACATTCTTTCATCATTCGCTCGCTCTGTTCGTCCCCTTGTGAAATATCATGGTCTGAAGTGAATGTGCACATTATCACTTCAAACCCTAATACTTCTCTTCTTTCTCTAATTCGTACATTTTATTATCCTCTTCCCGGAGCTTCGACGTAGGTCTAGATCTCCTATATCTCCTCCTCTCCTACTTTACCTATGGACCAATACTTTTGTTCTTTTCTCTCCTTCTGTTTCATTGTTCAATTCCTTTCTTCTTTACGGGGATGGGGGACCAATGACATATAATAGATCAGACTCGAAATGAATGTGAGTAAATAGTTGGCTGGAAAGTCTGTGCACAGTAAGGACATCTCTGTGGATATCTCTGTAGAATATAATTGATGTTGAATGCATTTGGACAGTTTTTCACCGCGCTTTCCCACTGTTGACAGGTAAATACATGCAATTGGCTGAGCATTAAAATAGCTAATACCTCTTTAAGGAAACATTACCAAAACATGCATGATAAAAGCAACCATACTTAAAAACCTATCATCCGTCATCGCTTGTCACTTTAGGGTAGCTACAAACATGTTCCTCTCCATTTAGATGAAGGGTATTTCATGGAAACCTGTGCTTTGACTGGACTTTTTCTAGTTGGCTCTTAAAAGTTGAAATGATTATAGTTAGGAGAGAAGCAGAGAAGGAAGATCTCCTGATGGTTGAAGGTTAGGATTCGCGTTGATGCCAAATAGAAGTAGCTGGGAAGCATTCTATGTAGGCCCAGACAATCCAAATGTTGCTTCATCCAGCGCTCTATTCATAATAATCTAAAGAATTCAAAAGCGTTAACACCATCAATAATTAACATAAAGCATTTGGCCGAGAATTCTTATGAAAGAAATACCTTCGGATACATTATAACATAGAAATAATCACGCCTGGAAAAAGTCAAAATAAAATACACCAAATCAGAATGAATATTTTAATATTTCATATGATTAACACACATAGTAGTCAACCACATCATGAGAATTCTAATTACAAAAATCAGTTTCATGACTGAAACATGATTTGTCCATAATATTAGGTGGTAATGATGTGAGTAATTGAGCAATGAGTCTGAACATCAATCAGATACAACAGCTGGTAGTAGTAGGAGGAGGGACAGGCCTTACTGGTACAAACAGTCCACAGGAATGGTGGAGGATGATTGCCTGCATGCCATGAGCCATGTGTACTATGTCTAACCATGTCCGATTAACCCTTAGTGCTCTGTGCCTTGACCAATATTGTCGGTACCGGGGAGTGGGGGTGTACACACATATATAATATATTTTTTAGATATTAGAAATGAAGGGAATGAATCAACTCAATTAAAAAACACCTCACAGAATATTCATTGTAGCATATTTTTTAGATATATAGAATAATGTGTGTGTGTGAGGGTGATGAGTGGAGATGGTGACGGAACTAGAATAGAAATATTTCTCTCCATCATGCTGTAACCACAGGATATAGCAAAAACAATAACAATCCAGTTTGGGAAGATTGTTGAGTTGGGGTGTGAAAACAGTGTAAGACAATGCAGGTAAGCAGGACAACCTCAACTTCTATCCGGGAATCTGCCAACAGGTCAGCCTGAACAAGAGAGAGACAGTGGTCAATGTTTAAAAGAAATGTCATGTAAATGATATTACATAGTCATTCTCAACATAACCTGATATAATTTTAAATAACCTGTACACTGAACCACTATTACATTAATTCACTACAATAAATATACAGTTGTTCATTGGATGCCCTAAAACTAAACCTCCACCTATTAGTTATGGCGGCCATAGATTTATGAACTCTGTCTGAAATTTTTGCGTTTTCCTTTTTTTCTCACCTCATTGTCTTGGGCAATAATCTGTATCCTTACTCAGCTCTCACTGTCTCCACTTTAATACTCTTCTTCTTATATCACACCCTACAGGTCCCTCAGGCCTCCATCACCTTTATGTTCCATATTGTTAACATTCAAATGAAGTCTCAGAATACTCCCACTTCTCCTCGTTCCATCCTACACTGCCTCATCCGCCTTGTTATCTGCTTTAATCCCATCTACTCCTTTTATTAGCTCTAATTCCCATATCACCACAGTCTCTTCTTTTCTCTTTCTTCTCCCTTTGCATCTTCTAGAACCTCCATACAATTTTCATCCGCGTCCCCTTTCAATTTACCCCTTTTATTCGCCATCACCCTCACTACTCCCTCCTCCTGACCCCCCCCCCCCCCCCCCACTCTCTTTCCCTTCAGTTAGCGACAGGGCCTGATTTTCTGGTCGGAGCTTGACCAACACTGTCTGATGGATTGGGACAATTCTCCTCATTTCCTGTGCTTGTTAGTGGCCACCACTCCCGCCCCCTAGTGTCCACTTTATGACCCACGCCCTAGCCCAAGCCATGACCCTGCAACCCTCCCACCCCTCCCACCCACCATAACCTCCAACACAACACACAACAGAGTCTTGCTCAGCGGTCAATCTACAGCCACCATCATTATAAAGTCACGCATTAAGATTGATCCTCAAAAAAGTATCATCGACATATTGAACTTACTAAAATTATTCTACTAAAACTACAAGATATAGTGACACAACTATGTATGAGTCATTTTTATATCGAGTCTCACAATGATACTACGTTATAGGAAGAACAGTCAGGTCATTGACTAGAATTTACTTAAAATACCAAAGTAAAGAATTTTTAGGAATAGCCGTTTCTGGGACGCAAACCAGGAACACGAACGCCCAGCAATGCAAAACAACGTAAAACATGTGAATCTCTATTTTAAAGTAATAGTTTACTTCATTGATAAAGTAAGAAGCTTTATCCAGGCACAAATTGATCAGTTGCATCAAAGGAATGGTTGGGGGAACGAAAGGGGGGAGAGGATGGTGGAAAAAGGGAGATCAATGCACCCTCCGGCCACTACTACCATCGCGACATAAAGTCTCCGATTGGTCACTACTGCATCATGGCGATGCTCACAAAAATCAGATCAGAGTACGAGATAGGCTATCTAGGATTTAATCTCTATAATTAATAACCTCGCTGTAGCGTCTACCCCTACAAGCACAGTATTATCAGCAAAGGCAGACAGGCGGCGCTCCGTGTCCTAATTTACCGGAAGAGGAAGTAAAGAGATTGTGTGGATCATGGGAAGGCCAGATGAGAGCACGTGGGGCAGAGGTTTGGACTTTGTTACCTTCAAAATGCATGGACAACTGATTGATCAATATACACAACTTTGATTAATGTACTCAATGACTCCTATAATTACATATCAAAGGATTTGTGATGGTTCAATCTAGTGAACTTGGTTAAAAATGGTCATGTTGACGGTAGCAAGGAGAGGGGAGAGGGTCCTCAAAAACGAGGGTGAACACCGACAGAAAATACGCCCGATCTCGAGGTTTCCCTGAGAAATTACCAGGCTCAATTACCCAACTCCCTATACTACTTACAGTGAAACAAGTTAAATATTCCCCTAATACGAACTACGAAATGGCTATTGAGTGGAGGGATAGAGTCATAGGGGAAGACACAAAGAAGCTGGAAACACAAAGGTATAAATCTATAAATCAGAGACGGGGGTAGCGGTAAAAAAGTAGAGGGAGAACACGGGGGATGGAGAAAGAAAGAGTACATGCATTCTCTCCTGCAGGAAAGGGGACGGGAGTAACTGAGAGAAACGGACGATGAAAAAGGTGGGAAATAGAGAGGGGAGGAGAGGGGAGAAGAAAATATGCCCGACCTCGAGGTTTCTCTGAGAATTAATTATTGGGCACATAAAATGCTCCATCGGTCATGATATGATTCATATCAACATATAAATGTGATAATTTCTCAATACAAAATGGGGACATATATATTTTGGGGTTCTAGGTCATTCCCCCGCCAACAATCACCCCGCCGACAATCTCTTCGCCGCAATCTCCTCGCCGACATTCTCCCCGCCAAACGACCTCCCCGCCGACATTTTCCCCGCCAATAAATGATTAAAATTTGATTAAAATCTGTACAGGTTGAATGGGAATCGACCATAAAATCATGATGTGAAACGCAGCAAAGTGACTGAAGTAAAAGAATAGTATTTGGTGGAATTGTAAACTGTTTTTATTTTCTAATTCTCTTCACACAAATACACAATTTTGTTTAGTATAGCCAAGTATTAGTCATGCAGTGTACTATATTCAACTCAAATAATAATAACTCAAATACATTTAAAACCCTCAAATTACTTTTATAATTTTGAGCGAAGATGAAACCATATATTTTACCAACATCTATTGCATTATGTTGCAATGTTATTACGCAATACAGGGTGATATATCGTCCGCATGATATACTTATCTCCAGACACATAACATAAGATCCCTACTCCTGTAGGAAAAAGAAATAGGCGGGAAAATGTCAGCGGGGAAAATGTCGGCGGGGAGGTAATTTGGCGGGGAGAATGACGGACGGGGAAAATGTATGGCGGGGAAATGTCGGCGGGGAGATTGCGGCGGGGAGATAGGCGGCGGGGAGAATGTTGGCGGGGGAAACACCGGACACCATATTTCGGTTGTACATATACTCTATTCAATTTAGCATGTTAGATATGTTAGATGTTATTCTGCAATGTAGAATAATAGATCTGTATATATGTCTGTTCATGTCTTCAATTTAGATATGGATCAGTCTAATTTGGTTTAGAGAGGGGCATCATTAATCCGAACACATAGGTTTCATGGGAATATTCTTTGGCTTATATTGTCAATCATGAACTGAATTTTACCTTCCTTGAAATTTCCCGCCCAAAGAAGGTCCCGGTGCAATAATAGCAAACTGAATGTACCAATTAAGTAATTTGGCGATACGTAATATTCACACTTTATCTACAAAATTTAATGAACACCTTATATTCCACGATAGGGATAAATAAATGATATCGGTAATATCGGAAAGCTGGTTGGCATTAGCAAATGACGCTTGAAATAGTTTAAAAAAGATGCATAATGCATAATGCAGTATTATGTCAACTGACTTTGATGTATACTAACTTGTATCGGCGCCAATTATATTTAGACATGTTGTTAAGATGTGTGTGATTCTGTTATAAGGATGTTATAATGGAAGAAACTCGGAAACACGTCTGATCTTCAAAAGAAGCAGCATAAACCAACTGTTTAATAATTATAGCAACGTACACTCTATGTATACGCGTCTTGTAGGCAGCGGCTTTCCATAGAGTTAACCATAGCGGGTTTGATGTTTACTGCCTACAGGGCGCGAATAGCGTGTACAGATGCTCACCAGGATGTGTGAGTGATGAAGGGGCCGTTGCCCTGTTATGTCATATCTCGAACATAGCCTGGCTAAATAGACTTGCACAGTAGGCCTACTGGGTAGTTAAGCATAATTAGCGATTTTAGTAATATAATAATGATAAATGGATGATAATTAATGATTAATATAAATATAATGAGGTTACACAATGTTACGTAATGTCTCATGACAATATACATAGATGCACACATTATATACCCAGCATGGTCAAAGAGGACTGTGAGTCGCATACAAAATCCATAGCATCTCATTGCTCTCTTGGATTCATCATCAGATGCTGAATAAATATAAGCCAAAGGAATAGAGATAATATGTATCATGTAAAGGAAACGATACTCTCTCCAATAATCATTAAGTCGTTACAACTACAAGTGCCCTATAGTCGAGAGGACCATACGGCTGGTGATTAAGATAGTTGAGAAAGAGACAGGGACGAGGAAGAAAGGGCAAATATTCTAGGGGACAGAGGGGCTATAAATCAAGGCGTCATGCACATGGGATTTGCAGCGATGATTAATTAATATTATTACAGTAATTACAGACATCGATATTATAAACACCAGGCTTTCTCTGCCTATCCATCCTGCGCACGACTGGTCCCACAGAGGCACTGTGACAGCCACACATAAATCTCTCGTACGTATCCGCGATGGTTGTGTCACTACGTCTAGAGGGACGATGGAGAGAGAGAGAATGGCAGAGAGTAACAGAGAGCACGGTGGGATGAGAATGAGGGAAAATAACAATGAAAGTTTGAGGAGCATGAGATAGAGTCAGAGGAATGGAAACGGGGATGATAGTTGATTGGAGCTATATGTATCAATCACATTGAGGGTTTAAAATCCTTGGGTGACGACACATATATTTTAGTTTTAAATGCTTTGTTGATAAACGTCATGGTGTTCTTTCAATAATAAGCTGTATGATATGAAACCCCCACAGAGCACCTAGATAACGGAAAAGGGCCTTAATTATGGCATACAGCATCGCCCTCCTTCCTCTTCCCCCACCACTACTGCTGCCCTACCTCCACCACCTCCATTACCTCTATCTGGAGCATCGGCCGCAGCCTCAGAACACTCTGGATGCCAATTATCTTCCTTTGTCTGATATCCTGAGCGATCCCTAATCTGGAAAACAAACGGAAACAATTAGTGAGCATCATGCCAGGAAACAGTGGCAACCTGCTGTTGTTACCATTGTCATTGTTACCCTGGCATCAATACAAACCGCTCCGTATAGCGCAAGTACTGAGCTGGCTGACTCCGAGTGGAAAGGAATTTCTACCTTCTCCAACACTTTCTGTTTCTACTTCTAAGTACACTGGAGTTAACTATAAGGAGGATTTACATCTAACTAGAGCATTGTCTAATGTTGTAACGACAAGGCTTTTGCTCAAGAATCCCACACACCCAAACTAAGCACTCTCGGTGTACTAAAAAAATGAACACTCGGTGTCTTCAATCAAATTTGATTTTTACTAATGGTTGTGTTATGAAAGGGAGCAGCTTGTGCATTAGATTGTTGTAATTAAAGTGTTTATTATCAATGTCTTGGTTCAAATGTAACCTTAAAAACATGAGCGATCATTGATAATGTCTCTGGTCGGTTTGCTGTGGGACTCTTTGTCTAAGTCATGATCATTGCCGATTCTAGAATGATCTTATTTGTATTAAGGGGAGAGACGATGCATCACCCAGTTACATTCATAGTTACATTCATTAGATTGTATTTTTCATTATATATGCGTTTTGTTTCTATTTCGTCAATTCCGTCATTTATTAATTAATTTACACATCTTATTTACCGACGCTTAAGTTGTTAAGGCAACAGGCAAATTCGCAATCACAAATGAGATATAATCAAATAGATTTGTATAGAACATGAGATCAATTTTAGATACGGAGCCTTAGGTGTATTCTAAAATCTAGAAACAACATATGATATATAAAAAATCTTCTTCACATCAAGGCTAACATTATTACCTCTATCCCTCTTAAGAGATGTGAGACTTTTGTCATCATTACAAAACTGGTGTTATTAGTAATATCAGAAATAACGATTGCAATTTTAAAAGAAGTAATAACATAGAGTCAGTCGAGCCCAGAGCAAGCAAAGTAAGCAACCAAAAAATCGACAGAACCACTCTTGGTCGAATTATTGCAAAGTTTATGGAATAATCTTGGTGATCCTGTCCGGTTATTGGGCCATCTTCCATCTTCTAAATATGCATTGAAGGGTATTTAAAGGTAAGCTTGTGCCCATTTTTTGCATTCGTGATTGCTTGTGTGATGTCCCGACCTATATATTTTGTTTCGAAAGTTACTTTGATAGTTTACAGTGCTAAAAGGATAAAGCACTTTGATTCTCTACTTAATTAATGTTATAAATTAATTTTCAATTACATTCGGGAAACGACAGGTCTGTAAAATAATTACTTCTACCATAGAAGCTCAGAGGTAATCAATCAGTACTATAGTTTCTAGCTTTATCTCTTTCTTTGTTGAAGCTGCCATTTCATGTAAACTGTATGATTTGAGTTAATGTTTAAGGCGGCACATTGCTTTGGTTAAGTCATACGTGTATTAACTTGGGCACTGCTATTCTAGAATTGCCTCTTTCTACCTTTCCATTTGTAACCATTCTACAATCTCGATTATTGCTTCCAATACCAGCTCTACCACCCCTGCTTCTCCTCCTCCTCCTCTTCTACCATTAGGACTCGCTATTTCTGATTATTTTTATTCATTTTCTTGCTTCCTTTTCCTCCATCAATACAGAGAGTTTTTAATCCTTCTCTCTCAGAGGAAATGCCAGTATTGCATTGAGGAGGTCCATGTCAGAGAAAGACCGGGCTGAAATTACTGAGCGGACTAGGGCGAGGGTCCATTTATCTAAATATACAAGGGGCTATTTCCCTCTACTTAGGGCGAGTTGTGAGTGGGTAGGATCACTTTGATCTGTTTAGGCATTGGAAGGTTGAGCCCAAGGGTGAATCAACCCCGGCCTGGTTTGACCAGAAAGGGATTTCCTAAGAGCTTTTTTTAGCTTTTTGGTGGGTGGTCGTGGGAGTGGTAGGAGATGGAGGATTTTGGTGGTTGCGGAGAATGGCTGGTGTTGGGAAGAGGGTTGCTGAGATAGGGGCGCAATGGAATAGATAGAGTTGAACAGAAATATACATGTGGTAATGTGGGCTAGGCCCTTTGCGTCAGCTATTTTCTCACATGAACTCAAATATTATTGGATTAACTCGACATCACTAAGATCAGTATTTTGAAATAGACGAAAATCCTCATTTCAATGATTGGATATTTCCATGAGTAAGTGCTCCAAGAAATGCATGCACACGCGCTCATGATTTGTGAAAAAACCTTCTAGTTCCTTAAAGGTGTTCTATTTTTATAGCAAGAGAAGGACCACGTAGCTCGTGAGGGAACTATGTGGTCTATCCACATTCATAACACTGATTTCTAGCGTGGCAGTGCACTGCGCTCAGACATGCTTAAAACATCCTGACCTTATTGTGTTTGAGGGATCATGTGACATGATCGACGGCAATGTTATCGGCTTCAGCAGCGTCTGTTGGATGCTGCTGAGAAAACTGAAGGAAGAGGGAATGCGTTGCTAGGGATCCCATCCTAATATTGAACTAAAATGGAAATATTTATTTGTCAAAAACAAGTAGTAAGTGTTATGGTGGGGTTCCAGTGAAAATGGGTAATGGAAGAGGTTTTATGGAAGGTGGGAGATGATGAGAATGGGCAGAACAATGGAAGGGGAAGGCCTTAAAAATGTTCTAGCTTGTTAGGGAAAATGACACCATCAAAATGGGGGCAATCAATCAATCAAATTTGAAACCAGAGAATGTTACAAAACGTAATGGTGGGGAAGATGGTGGAGGGAGGGTTCTGATGATGGCGATTAGAGGAGGACAATTGTCAGCAGATTCTGAATCTCATTGTCATTCACTGTTATTTCTAAAGCTGACATGTGATTGAACATATTTGAAGGATAAACGAGATAGCATTTGAGTAGACTCGGTTGTCTTGGTATCCTTTTAGGACCATATTTAGACAGCATTCTCTTATTTCTTCTCTGTCTCTCTCTCCCTGTCTCTGTTTCACGGTATCTCCCCTCGCTCTTTCTATCCTTCTCTGTTTTGCTCGATCTCTACCTTTAACTATCTGTCTATCTATCGGTCAGCCTGCCTGTCTATATCTACCTATCCATCTGTATAAAATTTATACATATCTATCTTGTGAATTTTCCAATTCTGCATCAATTGCACAAAACTACTACGATTTTGTGCAGTGGAAAACCCATCCACAACAATATTATTATATTAGTAAAACACATACATGTAATGTTGTAAAGTGATCTTAGTTACAAATCCTACCGATGATTATTTTACCAATAAGACTTCATGGTTGTTCCAAATTTCCTATTATTCTATTATTTTTGCTTACAAGCATTATATATGAAGATGAGGTTACAATCATACATGTAGGCCTACGCCTACATAAATATTTTGTGGACATGCATATATGTTATAAATGAGATTGCTGAGTTTGACACATATTTCAAAGTTCAAAACTTTGTAAAAAGAAAAATCATCTAAAAATGGATAAATATTATAATATTATAATGGATAATATCATTAACTCAATACATATATGCAACTTAAATAATGCCAACATGTTAATAAGTCTACCAAGGCTACCTAGCTGTATGTGCATTTTCATAAGTACGGCCGCCATATGGCTCATAGAGGTGATGCGTAGCCCGCCCAAAGACTAAATCTCCATATACTACTTATAGTTGCCAATCCAGATAATACACACATATACTTACAATAGTAGAAAAATGCAACGCTAAGCTACATGTGTGTGCAGTTAGCCCACTTTACCCCGCCTAGTGTATTGACCTTGAGTGACCTTGAGTAGGGAATTTCCATTAAAACTACACGGCCTACTTTAGCGAACGACAATTTTCGCCTTCTTGCAATCCTCTATTCAATTTTCTTCCTGTACAACGCGCACAAATTTGATCATAACCGGAAGGATGAAGAGAGTACGGCGCCTGCGCAGGAGTTGCGGCGTCTTCCGCTTATTGAATTGGTGACCCTTTCCCCTGGAGGGGAGAGGTAAAGGGGTAGAAAGAGGGGATTGGGGGTGATGGTGGTGGGGCACTGAGGTCGAAAAAGGGCAAGGAACGGGGGCCTCTTTAAGTAGCCGTCTGAGGTTACATTGGTTCTATCGGATCAACTTAGCTATTCAAACAGCCAACCACACCCCAGAACCCACCTCCCCTTATTTTTCATCGACAATGTGGTTATTCATGTATTATGTGATATCTGATATGATACGTTATAGATTATATTATGCTTACACTCTTTTCTGGTGAAGTATAACAGTGTTACAGGACACTCTAATTACAATCTATCACAAACATTGCACCAGTCATTCGAAATATATTGCTTAATATGGGATGGAGTTACATGGAGCAGTTCATAGTCTTTAAACACACAGTTTTTACAATTATACCAGCAAGGATCCTTCAGCCAACCAGGAATGGGAACCCATAGTGAAACATTTGTGGATCCAAGACGCAAACTGCAAATCCATCAGGACACTGTGAAGGAATCCACAGAGTTTGTACATAGAGACTTCAGAAACAGCCTTTAGCTTGGGACAAAGCTTTTATTTTCATTTATATGGTACCATGATTCCTATTGACACGAACATGTGCA
This sequence comes from Sthenelais limicola, assembly GCA_942159475.1. NCBI lineage: Eukaryota > Metazoa > Annelida > Polychaeta > Phyllodocida > Sigalionidae > Sthenelais > Sthenelais limicola. The sequence goes on from OW804098.1 coordinate 75,549,876, forward strand.
TTTTAATTGAAGGACATCCCTACGATTCGTAACAGATCTGGCTTGAAAATGGCATAAAAAACAAAGGCTAACCTTTCTTTGGTACGCGTAAGGTCGACAGGAGCCCTGGTATCTATCCTACCCATCCCCCACCCACCCCCGCACAGACACACACACACACACATCTCAGTAGCATCCCTCCTCCAGCAGTGAGCTAGCCAGGCTCGTATCCATGGTTATGTTGTGTTTGACTACAGCTTAATATTATTGTCCATGTCCATAGGTTGTCATGTGTTACGTGGTATATTGTTGTTTTCAGCTGGGTTGTGTCAGTTTGTTTGGTCCATCTTTTCTAATTATCATCGCCATTTTCTACAATTGATATGGCTGTGGCGCATGGGAACCTTTCCAACAATTCCTTCTACGTATTTTCGACTGAACAAATTAATTATAGTATCCGGGTAAAATTCAAACAGGAACAGAGGTCATCATTATCTATTCCATAACTTTTGTGTCAGTTTAGGCGCTAATTATGCTGAATTGCAGCACATACAAAACTGAAACCCATTTGGAATGACAAAAATAACCAACATAATACTAATGTTAATTAGAAATTGAAATCTCTATGCTTCTTTGACCCTGACAGCTTACCTACAGAGAAGAATCCAAGCGCCATGGAGGTTTTTGAGGGATGTTCTTCACATTTCCTACAAAGACAGTGATATTAATGATGATATATATGCTTCCAACAAGGATGACTCCGAGGAACTCGAAAGGCCTTCTTTTCCATTTGTAACCCTGCAAAGTTTCATCTGGTATGAGCGAGTCCAGAATAGATAAAACTGAATGAATATTTGTGACCTATTTGGCTGGTGTTTATGAAGGTCGCATGGAAGGGCTTTGCTATTTCGGATGCCAAAAAGGGGCCAACATTGTCATATCTCAGGAGGGGTGAATTTGAGCCTTGATCCCCAGGGTAGGGGTCAGTTATCAGAGTTCATTGGTTTTCCACCCCTAGACCTCTGGGAACCATGGCGACGTGAGAAGGGTCATATCTATAGAATGTTCCTGGGCAGGGCGAGGATGTGGATATGGAGCTATCAGGGTGTCCTAAGCCTTCGTGTTACTTTTGATCGGAGACATTTTTATGCAACGCCACGCGTATATATATATGCAGACACGGTCCTTAGACCATGAAAAAGATATACATGCATTAGGTCAATTGAATATTACATAATCAACCAGGTAGCTTCCAAGATTTTTGACATACGATTTTAATTCATTCTAAGTAAATATACCCACCATTTTCCTTTCCTCAAATATTTAGGACATGTTATATTTTTCTCATCTATTCCCATTATTTATAACGTAAGTCTCTCTCCCACTTTTGCCCTTTCTCTCTGGATCTTCTCGATCTCTCCCTCTTTCTCTCCCCACGCGCCCCCTCACACACGGTCATTTTACCTCTCTCTCCTCGCTCTCTCTCTCTCTCGCTCTCCTTCCCCCTGTCCAGAATTGAACAGGTATCGATCTAAAACGAAACCTTGGGGGACCCCAACTAATTTCTAGCATATCAGCCACGCCATCGGACCAAAGTCTATCAAAAATGCACAGACCTTTTCTGCCAATCTGATTTGGTCAGCGGCACCTCAGATCCCCCAACGGGAGGTAGCAGACAAAAACCAGTGGGGGGGGGGGGGGGGGGCATTGAGCGCCGATGGAGCGACTCCTGTACGTGATTGCCAGCTCACGACCAGTGCTCTGATCCACCCTGCCTTCAGCATTCTTTGCTACCGATGAGACTGATAGGCAAAGCAATCTTGGCAAATGTCGGCCATAATTGTCCACCAAGGCCACCTCTAGTCACTGGTCATGTTGAAGGTGAAGGTTAAAACCACACACCCAGGCGACATATCCCTCGCGCTGTGGTACCGTTTCACAACTCCCGGTATCGCTCTGCGTTCTGCTCTATCACATTGAATCCGGGAAAAATTGATTGGCAAAAAGGGAGGCTTCAGGAGAAATCAAATCTTTCGATTTGAGCCTGCCAAGGATGGTTTAGCTGAAGAGATTCTGATTATTGATATCTTTTATCTGATATTTATGGAAGCAAATATCACGACGGACATCGATTTGTAGGATGATGAATTTATCAGAGTACCACGCTCGAGCAAATTCATCAAAGTGAATTATTTTTCATAATAATTTACACCGAATATCTGGTTAATTTTATATATAATGTTTGTCACGCAAGCATTTTTTTATCATCTTTTTCTACATTCTTTGATTTAGAAATGGTATTCCGAACCAATACTCTCATCGGTTGTGGGAAGACATTGGCGTTTCGACCTTATTCCATTTCGACCAAAAGACGTAAACTCAAATCTGTACCAATGCCTATATGTCAAAGCCTTCATTGTCTCATACCACTGCAGATCCATATATATGTGTAGTGTTAAACACTGCAATCTCAGCACATGCTATGTCGAGTATGGGTCACGAGCACAGATGGTGAAACATGTTATGTGGAGCGGCTGGGTTGGTAGCCCACACGCACCATGCAATTAGCTTCAAGATTATGCGCTTTATCATGCGACTACCTTATTATCCATCAAACATATTTGCAAATTAGGGGATCATTTATTCACCATCCTTCTCCTCCATCTCCCCTCTCGTCCATTTAATAGGCGGGCTGCTTGAACGCCATTTTGATTTAAAGATTGCAAAAATTATTACGCCATGGATTTACTCCTATGAAGGATATTAACTAGGGAACATTGTCAGCAGCTGAGTATATATAACAAGATAACAAAAAAGCCATTTTACAGTTAGTGTTTGTAATTTACATCTGTTCCGTCACGTGCTGACTTCAATAAACATTCCCTCAGTTATGCTGTATTCAGATCTCATAAAAACGTATTTTGAAAACAATAAACACATTAACATGCCTTTCCAATAATGCATCCCTATTAGGAACAATATACATATATATATATTCATATGCACATATTATATCTGTGTAACGAGCATGCAAGCAAGAGCCAGTGATGTTAGGTAGAATTAATACGGCAAGGGGTGGAGTACCATATGGCATTGTCCCATTTGCCTAGTTAGTGAGGATGTCTAATGATGATTATTCTGTTAATGGGTGGGTAGTAGGTGAGAGTAATAGTTGGGGAAGGCTGGGCATGTCTGGGTAATAATAGTGGTAGCTAGCAGTATGGTACTAGCAGATCCATTGCAGCAAGCTGAACCCCATCAGAGCGCGCTTTTCGTTTATTTTTACCCATTGGTAATACATTTTACTTGTACTTGTATTTCTTAAATCCAAAACTCGAGGAGGGAGAGATACACAGTGGGAGTGAGGAGCATGACAGAGTGATTGAGAAGTTCATAAATGCAGAAAACATTCATTGGCGCAGCTCGCCATATGTGTCTGCCTTGTTTCAATGACTATACCTGGGTTGTGGGTCGGTCTGATTGACTACCCTTGTCTATAGTGTGTCCATTTTAACATGAACTTAACACATCTGGTAAACAAATGAATGCCGGAACCTAGGCCCATTGCATAACCACTAATCATCTTTTAGAATGCGATGTAAACATCCCGATATCGACATTTCTGAAAGTGATCCATTCGTAGTAGAGCGATAAATGACACTAATTAACGCTTAGTACAGCGAGATTCAGTTGACTATCTAGTCTAGTAAACCGAATGGCGCTTACCTCGAGGTTTTACTGGACTGTGGGTATTAGAGTCGTCGTGTATAACAATAGATAGGACCACAATTATTAAAGGAAGACAAATATTACACTGATAGGGAAGTATTAAAATATATCAAGATAATTATACGGTGCAACCCTTTAACATGATATTGCAAAGAATAATTTCGTGCATTACCTATTATATTTGATACTTTTGCTCATTCAACTCATTTACATTGGAAAAACCGAAATTTACGTTTGCATTGATTGAAAAGTCATTCATTTAATAACATTATCCTGGGCTTCCATTAACTGAGGTTGAAGTCACACAGAAAGACTATAACAAGGTTATAGCAAGAGTTTGGCGTGTGAGATGGTGTGTGTGTGGGTTAGAGTGTGTGAGGGTGGTTAAAGAGGGAAAGGGGAAAGGGGTGAGGGTAGTTATAACAGTAGACGGGGACAGTTAAGGGGGTAAGGGGGATACTAATATGGGTCTGTAGTCACTTGCTAATGAGGAGTGACACGGGATTGGGGAGCGCATGCAATACCCAAGCATCCAGGGCGTGTAAATGACAGCATGAACACCCCTCCAGAATTAGTAACCATAGCGCTATCATGAAATAACTATGTTTTCATCTAGCTGACCAAAATATGACTTGTTGTGATAGACCTGTCATTGGCAGATCGTGTTTAACCAATTCTACCAGGATGCCACGCTGAGTCTAAATTACACATTGTAAATTACACATGGAATCATATGCACCACCAGGAGGGTACTGGGTTGAAGAACTTAATCAATTCGATCTCGATTCTATATATAGTGTTCCAAACAGTGCGATAACTACAGGACCCATTAATAATTGCAAAGCCAAAGCAAAGAATAATAATCCATGGAATTAATTGCTTTCCATTCTTTCATTTCATGTTCGATCGAGCTTTGCACCAGTTTGCAGCAATGCCCCGATTTCGGTTGTTGTTGAACATCGACCCTTGGTTTTAATTCGATATCAGAATTACCCATTGCCCAAAAGCAATGTGTAGAAGCCATAGAACATTGTAGTCGGAGACCCGAAGTCCTACACCTGACGTTGATTGGTTAGATCGAGGCCATGGTGAAAGTTATGGAAATATTGAAGATGACGCTTTTCAGTGTGAGGTGAATAGGTCATTCGATTAGACGCTTTAGTATGTGTGGGTGCTGTGTTTGTTGAGGCGTTGGGCAATCTGCCAGCTCAGATTTGAAAAAGAATTGTTTAAAATTGTGATGCACTGTAGCAAAAGAAATTGCATTGCAAGTGCGATGCTAGACAGCACCTATACTGCATCATGATGTACTGTAATATTAGGAAATGAGACGTACTAGATGATGATGTGGCAGTGCCATATGTATTATAATTGACGACGGTTTTGAAATGTCACATGTCAACTATTAAACTATGATGTATTGTTATATTGTAATACAGTATATTGAGACGGATCATATTTTCAAAGTGACGTATTGACTCCATGGGGCTGTTTCCACCTTAGGACCAGACTAAATAATAACCTCCATTTCTGGCTTGCTTCGCCTCGGGATTATGCCCAAACAGTGCACAAGGAGACCAGAAGTAGTGGTCATTAGTTCTTTTAGTTTAAGAAATAGTGCTGTGTTTGTTCATCATTAAATATTCAGCAGACCGCATTACACATTTTCGTTAAATTATATACATAGTATTAATTGTTGCATAATGTTTTGATAACTATAGAAGGTCTGGACCTAGCGTGTTTTGAAGACGGAACTGTCTGAGAATAAAACTTGATGTACAATGGTTTGGGTTAAAAACTAAAATAAAATTATTTCCTATTTTTTTAAGTTGCTTACCATATGGAAATGTAATGTAACCTTGGTTAAGACGGAATATTTCTTTTAAAAGCTTGTAAGATATAAATGCAGAAGAACAAAGGGCACGGTTTGGGAGATATTTCCATAGTGTACTTTAAAAGTTAGCGCTTAAATATGCTTAGATGCCTGACAACATTGATTGACTTCAACCACCATATCCCAGACCCAACTATTAAAAAGACCACATTACCATTTAAACAGCAGACGGCGCGAACGGTTCAACTGGGGCTGGGAATTTCAATTGGAATATCAGCCTGTTTCCATTATCTCAAATGGAGTTTTCAAATTAAGTGGGAAGCACTGGCACATTGAAGGTTTTGACCTTGCTATATGTTCCCTGGATAGAACTGCTCGCTTCTGGGCGGAATGGCCATTGTGGGTGTGGGTGAAAGAGAACAGGAATTATTACTTTTGCTCCAGGCAACCAGAGTAGCAATGCAAATAAGGTATATATGAGGACATCAATTTCTGGCTTTAACTCTTTGTTCATATAGCTCTTTATTAGAATGTTGCCTTCATGCAAGAAACATTTACTTCTTTTCAATTTAGAATCCTTGATAAATACCAGATTTATAAATACTAGCTAATATGAATGTGTTGCTTCAATCTTGTTTCAGGTTTAAACAATCAAAAAATGCCTAATAGAACAATGGAAATATTAATCTAAAAGAGGATCACAACGACCCCGCATAGTAAATTGTACACAATGAAGTGACTAATACGTAATGTGGCTAAATCGTGTTTGTAACACTTCACCCGACGTGTATCTATACAGCATCTGCCACGGAAGGAAGTGGAAAACTTTAAATGTTTCTGTATCCTTTAGACAATACTAATTAATTGGGGAGAATGGGTCCTGCTCCAATACAGATGTGGGTCAGTTCAATAAATGAATGCAATGTATTATAAACGTACGCATAACACTAGATTTTCCATTCCTCAAAGTTTAATATTAAGAAGGTTGCAGAATCTGTTTGACAATTCAAACAGATTCGATGACTTTACAACATGTTATAAAAATCTATTGTGTCTGCTTTTGGCCTGTTCACTCTGAATTGGTTCTAGACGCTGATTCCGGAGTCACAATTTGAGATATGAACTGCAAGAAATAAATTCGGTTTTGGTCCATACTTATAAAAAAAGAAGCCTTAAAATAATGAATGGCGTTGTGGAATGAGTTATACTTTGACCCACCTTACCATACCAGTATGAATAATGATTATAAAACTGTAGCTCAGGCCATAGTTCCATGAATACTTCGGTATGTATGATTGAAATCTAGATTACCATTTTGCCAGTATAATTATGTGTCCTCAATAATTTCCATCTTTTCCTCTACCGTATGTAAAAAAGTGGTCATCTCGCCGTTATCACTGGAAGGTGGGGTATGCCCATGCATGGACGTATGCTCTACTTATTAAGTCCGAGGAAGGGTATAAAGCAAGAAATGATCCTCATGTTTTTTAATGAAAATGTTGCATTCGATTTCTGAGAAAAATACTCGGCTACTGCATGGAAGGGAAGGAAGGGTACACGCTAGGAAAGAAGAAACCAAGAGGACCAGACCCTGAAGCTAATAGGTGTACCTCACCCCCACCCCCAGCGCCCTAACACTTTTCTCCCCATCCCTTTTCCCTTCTTCTCACATCCTCCACCATACTCATCTCCCATCCACAGAATGATAAATCCTCCAGCGGTGTAGGAGTGACCGTGTAGGTAGTCAATCGCACATGTAAGAAGGCCCAAAATGGCCGACAATAATTGGAACCTCGTGGATAATGCCCCTAAGCCCCCAGATTTCCGTCTCCTGGAGCCAGATGGCAGGAATTTGGCAAATTAGTCCAAGATGCGCATGCACACGACGGTGGGCGACGGCGGAAGTTCATCCGCTTGAGATGGAGTAGTGCTTCGGTCACGGACGCGCGGGGTGGCGGAGGTTAGGTCTTCGTAATATCGCCGTCAAAAAACGGTGCTTACATGCGACTATTAAAGGGCGGACTTGTGGGATAGATTGATTGAAAGGCAAGAGGCTCATGACCATAATAATTAATCTATTATTTCTTATCTTAAGTTACAGACTACTTTACCTAAGAGTGTATACTTTTAAGCAGAATAGATCAATTTTATTTTCTGACACATTATATATGCAGATTTTCTGACACATTATATATGCAGATTTTCTGACACTTCTGCGGAGGGAGAGTATGCACATCTTCTTCCAAAAGACAAATCTAATCAAGAAATTCTTCTGTTTGACATTCATGAACTGTCAGAACATGTTATCGGGGATCGGGAATTATATTTGTTATAAAACGGATGAAAGATTAAACAGGATCAGGTGAATTATGGGGGACATATATTATAAAGTTCCAGCAATATTCAAACGATATTTGAGGGAAATCTTTAAATACTCGTATTTTCATTATAGGGTAAAATGGTTTCTAGACCAAGAGGGACATTGTATAACATATTTGTCTCACCTTTCATCATGAGCAGGAAAACAACAATATTGTTTATCTAGAAGAGCTATGGATAGCATAGAAGTGAGCACCCATCTCCAGACATGTAACTTTTCTCTTTATTGCAACTGTTGATCTGGATATAAACAGTATCAATCAAATAATATTGTTGCATATACAGTATCTTCTTTTATATAATTATTTATATATATCCAGTACTTTAATTAGGAAAGCAGACGGCGTCTCTATTGTGTATCTATAATATCATTTAGAGTGACTTACCCGTACTAAACTGTTATCTTTCCGTCTAACTACAATTTATTCAAATCATGTTTGACATAAATGTCAACGGAGATCTGTCCCAAAGTAATGTAACCTCTATGAAAACAAATCCAGCATTTCCAATATTTCCATCCCAACGTTGACACATGTTTTGCGACATCTATCTGCCATATGTTTAACGGTATTTATAACGATACCATTTGCTTTAATTGTCCCCTTGGTATCAACCTCTTTCTGGCATGAATCGATGCGCCACCTGGGGCTGATATCTGGTACCTGAAGATGACTTTAAAGGATGCCTAAGAAAGATGGCTGTTCCCTCTGATGAGCTACCCCCTCCGGGGAGGTGTCAAATAGTGTTTTCACCGGGATGACAAGTTCTTTTTAAAAATAAATATGGCATGTGATAAAAGAATGTGGCGTTGAAGCATCATCGTCTACTGGCAGATTCCGGAGAAAATCTCTCAAAACCAGCGAAAGTTATGACAACATGAAAATAAAGATAGGGTCGTCGTAAAATGTACAGTTAACATAAATAACAGGGACAATTTCACGATGTTTGACATGTTTGCTGTTCGCAGTCTGCCTGGTTGATGTCTACTTTTAAATATGTGTACATGAGATCGTGATGTGATATTTGTATTGTTTAAAGAGGGACACGTACGTAAAGTGTTAGAATATTTTGTATACACTATTAATTTGCTTAAACTTCGGAATTGAATATAAAAAAAAACTCTCCGAACACTCATACCATAGTGTACAACACTCATGCCATGATATTTGCTTTTTCCACAAGCAATACATTATACGGACATGTAGAATATGATGATCGAGGATTAATTGTACATAACATAATCAAAAACGACAAAAGACAGGATATTGGTAAACTATGCAGTAAAAAATTAAGCCCCTTCAAGCTTCAAGGCAGTCAAACCCCATCGCCACCTCATCTTCATCACCTTTTCCCCCTCCAACATGCCCGGCCCCCAACTCGTGATATAGTATTTCAATGTTGCCTAATCTTGCATGTGTTTCACATCCATGCGTGTTAGGGAAGAGGAAATAAAGAAGTCACTTTTAGTTGCCATGCAGCATCAAAGAACGCTTGGCCGCGCCGGAGGGAATTGTTTCAAAATGTTACAAGGATGAGATAAAAGAAATGTTCTTCATGTCTGGTAAACTGTGAAATTCTAGAGTTTTTACTGGCAAAGAAAGAACATATTTCTAGATCTGCTTCTGAGGTGATCTTAACATGTAGCGTACTCACATCGCACTTAAGAAAAAGGAAGGATTTGTCAGAGAATATGAATACTAACATGATATCTCTCATGCCATCTTTGCCATTTTATGTAAAGATGGGATTCCTGCTAAGCTGACGCACGCGTTCAATTGCTAAAAGATATCTCAAGTACACCCCTTCATCACTTGGATGTTCATATTTCGTTTTCAATGTCGAAAATGTTATGTTCCTGAAAGCTTTATCCTAATTGTTAATTGTATATTCTGGATTAAGGGATCACAACACTAATACTCGACACATTGTCTATATAACATGCGCTTTGTAATATAGGATACAATAAACATTACAATTAGGCTAATAATGACGTGTCATTATAGGGCATTGAATGGGTGGCGCCACCTTCACGACTTAGAACTGAACTCTGGGCCAAAGTCTGTCAGACACGCCACTTGGACCTTCGCTCGCACCCTAGTCAGAAGCGAAATCCTTGTTGTGATAACCTCCGCTATGCCTCCCAAACCTACCGCTACCACAAAAGCCGCTAAAAAGGCCGAGAAGGCCGAGAAACTAAGACAGCAGGAGGAGGAAAGGCTTCTTAAACAAACGCAAATAATAGTCGACGACCGTAAAGACGAGGAGGAAACTTATGAAGAACAAGACTTCACGCCAGAGGAGAGGGCCGAGCACGCCAATATGGCGGAATCCGCGGACGAGTATGCTTTACGGGAATCTGCCGGCGGGGAAGATGATGTACCGCCTCAGACGCCCAACAAAGTATTGCCCAGACGTGGTTTACGTGCCAAACGAAAGACTATCGTTACTCCTAAAAGGCGTGGAAGGCCAAAGAACGCCCCAGTAGTTTGTGCTAATCCGATGCAGCAAATGTCAGATATGCTACAACAGATCTGCACGACAGCCATTCAGACTGCGTCAGCCAGTGTCAGTCATCGTGACAGCTACACGAGGCAGCGGCAGTCACCGCCGGCGTCGCACCAAGTATACCGCACGCCTAAACGGTCTAGAGTGGATGTTTCACAAATTGACTTTGAGCAAACCCAAACTGAGGACTCGGACGATACTATAGTGACATTTAAACGCCCCCGGGAAAGGCAATTTACGAGAGATAGCCACCGTCACCATCACGGACGGAGGAAGAAGAAGCATAGTGACTATAGTGACAGCCCGCCTCTACGCAGCCGGCACCCGGCATACTCTTATAGATCACGCCAGCCCGCAGACAGTTCGGAGGAGTCAGCTTTGGATAGTGACTCGCTCCCTTCTCCTCGTCGCTTAACAGCAAGACATCGCTCTTCGAAGGTTGTTAAGCGAGCCCTTGACGCACAGTACAGGTCGACAGGAAGACGAGGTAGGGTTGAAATTTTCAATGCGCCTGAAACTTCTCTACCGCCAGATATGGCGGCACGTATCAAAAAACAGAAGAGAGAGTTGTCCCTTGCTGAATATACCTGCGGCTTCGCACGCATGACCATGAATAATGTAAGATACGGGTCGACATCGTGGTTTATGCTCCACCATCTCGCAACTCTAGCTGAGGATACAGCTCTCCGCACTTGGGATTCGGCGCATGCATGGTCTCAGGCGTGCCTGGATCTTATCCTGGAGGAGCAAAATGAGTGGTCCCACACTGATGTATTTAATGATTACCGTGTAAAAATGGCCTGGGACACACAAGGTGCAAGAAGCGTGGATACTAATACGAAGGCAAACAACCAAGCGATCTGTAGAGACTTTAATTTTGACAACTGTGCCCACAAGAACAGCCACACGGATGGCAATACCAGGTTTCTACATGTGTGTGGTTATTGTTTTTTCGCAATGAAAGAGAGAGAGAACGCCCATGCCGTCAAGGATTGCCAAAATAAAAGAACAGCTCAAGCCAATTTACATAGCGGCGACGGCGCTGGCCGAAGGAATAACCAACCATTTCACAAGAAACCAGCATCTCAGGCTTCAAAAAACTCTTAAACTCCTGTTCCATCATACAATCCCAAACGATCGGTGAGTTGACCAACTTTCAAGACAATCTAAACTGTGCAATTAACTCTGAATCTAATGAATATGTCGGCGTCAGATCATATGTGCCACGCCCCATCCAAGATGGCGGCGCCCATACTAGCGAGAGCGGGCAAGCCAACATGGCAGCCGCTTCTCGTGTAAAATCTCGTGTCCCACGCGATTCTCGCAAGGAACGAGAACACAACCAAAATGGCCGACATAAACACGAACAATCCGACAGAAGCCATTCTGCCGTAGACAAATCTATCTCTAGAGTTAATATCAACAAAGTTGGGTCAATTCAAACCATTAAAAATGTGAACAGGAGAAACAGTGAAGCAATCGATGGCGCAATGTGTAATTCTAATGACAATTTCGTACAATTCCAGGCAGAAACTCACGCCCACGACCGAGAACTTGACTCCAAAATACAAGCGAGTGACGGCGAACAAGCCACGAGAGAGGTGCCTACCTTTCTTCAAAATGTACAGTATCCACATTACGAACAGGTGTTTAATGAACAGGAACTAGTGACCAATGACTTAGACGTCTGTGAGTATGAATTAAATCAAACTTCACTCAACAAATGTGACAGTGATAGCCCACAGAACATTGCCTTTGATGCATATACAAACTGGCCTTACCCTGATCTTTATATGGACTCTAAAATGGCTGGCATTTATGAAAAGGTTAAAATCTACAATGTTCCCAACTATAAAGGTGCAAAAATACCACTCGAGTCGACGCTTAATATTGAAAAATGGTCAGACATAGCTACAGGACATAAAGGTGACAAAATGGTGTTAGAAGGCGTGAATTTTGGTTTTCCGATGCAATATGTCGGCGGGCCTCGCTACTATGCACAGTCAGTGGTGAATCATCCGTCAGCACAGCAGCATATGGCGCATGTTCGAGATTATGTAAAGGAAGAAATGGAACATAACGCCATATCCGGACCGTACAAACGGCCACCTTTCACCCCATGGTTAAATGTCAGTCCGCTTATGACTCGTCCAAAATCTGATACAACCTCCAGGAGGATTATAGTGGACTACTCCTTCACGGAGGGGGGCGTCAATGATAAAATATACAAAAATCGATACAATTGTGCGCCAGCATATCACCAACTACCCACTATAAATTGTGCAGTCGAGATTATTCGAAAAATGGGCGTGGCTCCTGCTATGGCTGTGATTGACTTGAGCCGCGCATATAGACACTTTCCTCTCTGCCCGTTAGACTGGCCGCTGACGGCAATCATGGTAGATGACGCCTACTACATCGATAAGGTGCTCCCCTTCGGGGCTCGTAGTTCTGCCTTTGTAATGCAGTCTGTGGCGGAGTTTATAGTGCGTGCTTTGCAGAAGAAAGGCGTAACAGCAAAGCAGTATTTGGACGATTTACTTATAATCGGTGAATCTGTTGAGGTAGTAAAATGTCAAATGCAACTAACAATCGAACTTTTTACAGATTTGGGATTACAGGTCGCACGCAAAAAGCTCCAAGGCCCTAGCCACGCAGTAAGGTGGCTGGGAATTGACATTAATACAAAAGAAAATCGCCTCTCAATACCTCTTTCTAAACTTGCAGAAACAAGTTCCTGCTTGGCAAATACACTGCGTCAACACCAAATAACAACAAGCGCCATGCAATCTCTGGTTGGTAAGATCCCACACGTCGCCAAAATTACCGCGCCTGCACGCCTATTCATGCAACGACTTCTGGCTGGCCTCCGTGCAGCCGCAGGAGACAAGGTCACCATCTCCCCCTACATAAAGTCGGACTTGAAGTGGTTTCTAAAATACACAGAAGCCTTCAACGGAAAAGCCATAATTCCGCGTCAACAAGTAGTGGAACACATATGGGCCGACGCTTGTCTAAAGGGAGGGGGTGCTACCAACGGTCACCACGCCTATATGTACACATTCACGCCTGAAATGTTGTCTGAGAAATCCATCAACCACTTGGAGGCAATCAATTGCCTGGCAGCTGCTCGGTTCTTTACAAAATCCAGGCACGCCGGGGGCATAATAAGGATCCACTGTGACAATACTGCGGCGGTGTTTGCTTATAGAGATGGTAGAGCTAGAGACCCGACTCTGGGTGCTTGCGCCAGGGCGCTCTGGTATCATTCAATGAAATTTCAAGTCCGATATGAGTTTGTCCATGTCCCGGGCATACAAATGGTCATCGCTGACGCACTCTCTCGGGCAGCTCTCTCTTCTGAAGAATTATTCAAAGCTAAAGACATTGCAAAAGAAAATGACATTTATATTTCCTGTGCTCGTGATAATATGTTCAACATTCATATGTTCTATTAGGCAGGCAACCTAGGCACCTCGTGGAAGCTGCTCAGGCCAGACAACGCCAAGCACATCGCCCGGGGACAGTCGCAAATAGGCATGCGGCCGTCAGGAAGTATATCGCATTCTGCAAAGCTGTGGGCCACAATTTCAAGCAACCTTTTCCGGAGCTAATATGCTGGTTCATCGAATATTTAGCTAAGTATACCAAAGTCCCTGCTACTATCATAAACACTATTACAGGCGTCAGGACGTTCTTCAAGCTGACGGGGTATGCCTCGGCATCTCTCTACCATCCGCGGGTCGCCTACGCCATAAGGGGCCTGCAACTGACGCTCAGGCATGTCCCAAAGCCGAAGCTTCCTGTCACGCCACAGATCTTGAAGAAAATACTGTTGAATATACACCTCCTCGACTTTCCTACGCACATCAGAGTTGCTATCCTCGTCATGTATATGGGCATGTTGCGTCAGAGCAATCTCGCCCCCAGATCTGGTGCCATCTTTGACGCCACTAGACACCTGACGCGGGGAGACTGCAGAATAGCATCGGATGGCTCATATATCTCCATAAAGTGGTCGAAATCAATGCAATCATCGCGCCAGGCCACGATCTTATTTGTCCCGACGACAGATGATCCAGTGTTCTGCCTCCGCAGAGCCCTTCTACGCCTCGACAAACAGGCGCCGACAAGAGAGTCGAGCTCCCCGCTACTACAATTCCCTAACGCCCGACACATGACCATTAACTATACAGTGACTCAATGGAAGCGCCTTCTCAAAGCTGCGCACCTTGATTCACGCCTTTTCTCCTTACACAGCCTTCGCCGAGGGTCGGCGTCATACGCTTACAACACTGCCGGAGCCTCTCTCCAAGATGTCAAATCTCACGGGACGTGGGCGTCCGACGCGGTGGCGTCGTATATACGCCCCTTCTCTTCCACAAGAACATCTGTCCATCACGCCCTTAAGCGACTCGCCTAGCGAATCCCCCTGGTTATCTCTTTTAATCTTCAACTATTTATTACCCAGCAATTTCAACAGACAATGTGATATTTATGTGATATAATACACCATTTATTTTATTCAACAAATGAAAATGTTCATCGCTGGATCTTTATAACCCTTTTACCCAAAATAATAAACAAAATGTATTTTAATTTACTCTTCGCCTCCTCATTTAATGAGGCTAATAATGACGTGTCATTATAGGGCATTGAATGGGTGGCGCCACCTTCACGACTTAGAACTGAACTCTGGGCCAAAGTCTGTCAGACACGCCACTTGGACCTTCGCTCGCACCCTAGTCAGAAGCGAAATCCCCCACCCTCCGCCCTAAATCTTTTATCAAAAGATTACACAAAAAACTATCCCACGAAGGGTTATCTCTTTTAATCTTCAACTATTTATTACCCAGCAATTTCAACAGACAATGTGATATTTATGTGATATAATACACCATTTATTTTATTCAACAAATGAAAATGTTCATCGCTGGATCTTTATAACCCTTTTACCCAAAATAATAAACAAAATGTATTTTAATTTACTCTTCGCCTCCTCATTTAATGACAGGATATAAGAATGTTTATTTCCAAAATTAAAAGTCCATACGATATAACAGTCAGGCCAAATGATTCTAATCACTAACTGATAATACACTTTGTGTCATACGTAGGCGAAACCAAACGTGAAACTTTAGGAAGTGAAGGATGCGTGTTGGAAATGTTATTTTAGAAGTGGATCCAGTCAGAGCTCTGAGCTCTCTAGAGTGCTCCAGCCTCTCAACCCTTAGAATATCGTTGTCATGTCCGAATAAGCTGGATGGATGTTATTTGAATATACGTTGTGTTACGAACGTTCCAACACTTTAATCATGCTTAATAAGGTTTCATTTCATCACGATATTTATACAATAGAAGCATCAATATTAATGATTGGAGTGTCTCGATAATTACCGGATATCAAATAATGAAAGCTATGTGGCTTCTTAACAATTATCTGCCGCATGACCCTTCGCCTCCCCAACATTGCACGAACATGTCACATATACATGATTTGATTTGATTTTGTAAATATTTTATTCAGGACTATTTAAACATTTTTATACATCTAGCATAAATATTCTCAGAGTAGCCTGATATTATGGTTTACAAATGTATCATTATTTTTAGCAGAACTTTAAATATATATACTTCATTCAATACAATCAAGAATGAGACAAAATTATTCAATACTTCAATAAAAGAGTATACAGACAAATACAGTCTATCTATATGTGAGTACAGTCAGAAAATACAAGTCTGAAGAGATAAAACCAAACCATCCACCTACGCCGTGCTCCTACACATAGTCACTTCTTCAACATAACATTGTGCTTGCAAGTTTCAAATAGTTCGAGGATTATACCCTAGAAATGCATATAACTACATAGGTCCGACATGTACCATAACCTGCACTGGTACATATTTATTTGAGACCTTTGTTTGACAGGTATTTATTATATCATAATTTTCCTGGAAACGTAAGTGATTGAAATATAATGTAATATAAATAAACGGATAATTTAGTTTATATCGAATATTACTTCAATGCAAACAAAATAATGGAACCCACAACCCATGAATGCATTAGTGACGGCGGAACACTCGATTAAACAAACCCCTGTCTAATGATTAGTATAATATGTAACACTATACCATGTGTAATGTTAGTCTTTGACTTGAAACAAAGCATCTCATGTCGATTATGCCTTCTACTATCGGATTATTCAAATTACTCCTGCAGCCTTCACGATATTACAATTTGGTTTACCCATATTTAGATTCCCATACGAGCGAATCCCTGTTCAAAGGATTTAAGCCTCTTTCTTTGACGGGAAAGTCCAGTTATAGCTAGTTATTTCCTGTTTTGGCAGTGCAGCATGACAGTGTACGTGGCTAATGAAAAAGCATCAGGGTCGAGGGTTATTGTCAGCATAATCAAAGGAAAACCACACGCTTGTCTAGCGAAAGTTCCTATTTGCCCCCATACCATCATTATCATTATAAAAATCCCTTCAACTCGTGTTCACCAGGCTTTGTAATGACACCCGGAAGCGGAAGCTAGGAAAGACAATGTCCTAACCAATCCGGAGGATCGTCTTATCAATCCAGAAACAGGAGCCGTGAAATCCTTGCCTCGTGTAGCCACCCCCGTTACAACGATCCCCTCCTGCAACCTGCCCACCTCTCAGGGCGCATGCGCACAAAGCCTGAGCATGCGCGATGGCGGCCATTGAGACGCCCCGATTAGAGGATGATTGATCACCGGGTGACTGGTAAAAACAAAAGACACATTCAAGAGGCTGGAAACGGACAAGAGAGCGGCCCGTCGTTGCTCATTGAGGGCGTACAGTGACCAAAATGCGCCCTTTTGGCGCGCTTTTCGTCGCTCGCCTCCAAATGTCGTCTGCCGCGCGTCATGTCGCCATCACGGATGATTGATCAGCCGACGAGGGGGTGGGGGGGGGTGGGGGAGTTGGGGGAGGGGGGGAGGAGGTGGAGGGGGGGGGGGGGGGGGGTAAACTATCAGACTGATCTTTTTTGACCAACCCCACTCCTTGAAAATGGTAGAATGGGATTTGAATTGTGAGCCTTAAAACAATGTCGGGACATCTATAGGAGACATGTCACAACGAAGAAAGTCAAACACTTTCCATTTGAATATCATCTTATTCTTCACCATCTAGTAACGATTCTTCGCGCATATAGCACTCATTTTCATATTCTAGCCTGACAATAAACTAACTTCAATAAAAAAAAAACGCCAGTCCACCCCACCCTCCTTACTATACTAACTCCTCGGTTATTCTCCCTGAATTTTAACCTTCCATTTCCCATTTCGGACCACCTTACCTTTCCTCATTCACATTCTACTAGGAAGACAATCCGCCACTCTGCCGACGGCGGCGTCATCAGAATTAAAAACACACAAAGCGATATGTGTTTTTCTTTGTTTTAATCTCTGTCAAACTTGAAGGAGATGTGTAAATACTTTTATCTCTCCCTCCTGTTGGACCAGCCTGTTGTGTTTGTTTGAAGTGAGTCGAGTGCTTATAGTTGTTAAGATCAGTAAACAAATCGGTCGTCATGGAAATGAGCCCCCGTTCCACTTATTCACTTCCAATATCTTAATTCGAGTGCCGGGATTACTTTTCATTTTAGTGATGCAGAGCAAAAATCTCTAATATTGGATATTTAAATTGACGAGGTCAGATCTATAAATATTGTTAATACATTGGAAATGATCAAGTCTGTGAAAAATATACCCCATTTAAAACGATATAAGCATTAACAATATAGCACCTGTTATGCTGAACAATTCACATCCTCACGATCCTAAATTGGACTAGCTGCTGTAACACTTTAGACATTAATTTTGTGTAGTTTGCATTCTATATATATACGGTAATTTGATTATAGCACAGTGATAATGATAACAACTAAAATCCATCCGCCACAATCGATACCTGAAGTCAGTCTTATCAGGAACGCATAATATTCACTATAAAAAAAGAATTAATCCAAATACTTCTAAATGCGACGATGACCAAACACAATTTTCAGCGCGACAGCTGCCTTCACTTCAACTACAGCCCCACCACCTCCACACCCACCCACACCTTCCCATAGCAAAACACCCCCTCCCCAACACTTTCTGTCCCCCACCCCCCAGGCTGCCTCACCCTTGCCAACCTCAAGTCCTGTAATCAGCAATTAAATCTCTTTGTGTAGGGCCAGACCACCAAACTCTGTGATGAAATTTTAAACAGAACTGCTTTCTGATCTCCTTCTCTTCCCCTCTCTGTTCCTCCGCATACCATTTACCCCGGCTCTTGGAGGCATGTTCCCCAAAGGGATCAACATATGTCAATCCAACATCAATCCATTTTGTGAAACATCATATCTTATTTTCATATAAATGAAGTGTGATGTGGGTACTCGTGATAATTCAAGGGTATTTGAACGATAAAAAATATTGTTGTGTGTGTGTGAGGGTGGGTGTATGTGTGAGGGAAGGTGGGTGGGTGGGGGGTAGATGAAATTGAGAGGATTTTTAATCAAAATAAATACCTGTCAGTCAACATGTAGGAATGCATAATGTCACATCGATATTCATTTCCATCAACCATCGATAGATGTGGGTATGTACACACAACACCTGCATGAAATATGCTCATGTGTAGAGGAGGATTGTGCACTTACGAGAAGTACATGTTATTCTAGAGTATTTATAAGACAACATCGTGGCTAGCGGCCTCAATACTTCAGTTCTAATAATATCATTATCATTTATTGCGTATTCCAGAACATTGCTTTTAATTAAACTGCTTGTGGTCTCACAGTCATCAATAGCCACAGATACACGCAACCCCTGCATGAAATATGTTCTTGTATACAGGCGGATTGTGCACTTGCGAACGAAGACTAAAACATTCCAACATTGTAGTCAGCGTGTTCTCTACGTCAGCTCTTAATACTTAAAAAGCAATATTACTATAAGTTCCATTGCACGGTGTTCCCACACGTTGCCTTTAATTTGTCTGTTGTTTTCCACTAGGACACAACTAATTTGGGATCGCAATACCCCCCCCCCCCCCCACCCCCTGTTTATACTCTCACACACACACACACACACACGTGTGGCCGGTCACCAGGCTGACCGGTGCACACACACAACCACACACACAGAAGGTCACAAGGAGATTGCTGTGGTTTTTGAAACAATAATTATTGCCGCTCCTAATAGTATTTGAGTCGTGCACCTTCGAGGTCACCTGTCAGTGAAAAATGACCCCCAGGGCAAGCTGGACAGGTCCCTCCTAGAGATGCGAGCGGGTGACTCCGTGATCTTAGCATAGATCATATATAATGTTGTTGAATAACAACAATAATAATAATGACTATTTAAATTTATTTTAAAAGAGCGTTATTATATATATATGTTTTTATACATATCACTGAAATTCGAGATTTATTACCTATATATATGCAATTTTCATGAATATCCTAGTTGACATTTGTGATTTTGGTGTTTCAATAATATTGTTATGAAGTATACAAAATTCATCAGAAAGTGGTGCATGGGACATAATGAAAATATAAATGTTTCCCATGGCTACAAGGAGATGTTAAGTTCAGGTCAGAACACTAGAGTTGAGCTTAAATCTAGTGATGGATATTTTATTTATTTAATAAACTATATATAAAATAAACAATGCCCTTAATGATTTAAAATGGAACATTTGTTTAAAAGGGAACGTTTTAATATATGCAGTGACCGACGGTATAAGCGTTGGGCAAATAAAGAACGATGTTGTTGCTTTCAAGGTTTATTTCCTACAATACTTATTTAAACAGGTAAGAAGTTGCGTGGTTAGGAAGATATAGAGGTTCACATTACGAATAGTATCTAATGCTGAAACCTATCTGGAGCTCTGGAGTACTTGACTGGTCAGATTTAGGACGACGAATGTTGTTATATGTGCAGAATCGGATTGCGGGGAATCTTGTTAGCTTTTAGGTTGGTTAAAATAACAGCTATGTGATTTACATCTCCGGCAACACTTTATTTAGAGCTTGGATCAGTGTTCAAGCCATTTTTCACACATGTTTCCAACCGTTCCTTATCTTTTATAAGAAACCCAGCACTAAATTAACTTTGCCACACTGGTCTCTATCCACATAATTATGAATTAAATGAATATACACAAACAGCAGCTGGTTTAGGGGTAGAGTAAATAAATTCTGGGACGGGGCATCATAAGAGAGGGGGTGGATGTGGTGGCTTCTTGTTTTTTACCGATTCCTTTAGGAGGAAGGCTGACCTTATTCCCCGACCCCAGTGTGAGGCCCAAATTAAGTCCCCCAGAGGACGTGAGTGTCTGGTGTGATGTCCCGTTGGAAGCAGTGAGTGTAATGTGATGTAGATGGGGGCTGAAGTGCTTTATCAATCACTTGTCGCCAAAGCCGACCCCTCCTACACCGACCGTCACTCCCCATCTTTCTCATCAAACTACCTGTTACTCAGTCTCATGGGGTTTCGCACTGATATGGAAAGGGAGGGGGAGGGAGAGGTGTTTGGAGAGGGGAGGTTGGAGTGAATGCAGGTTGAATGCTAGTTTAGTATTTCCAGGAATATGTCACAATTATTGGGTACACTTGTGTTATTTTCCAAGGGGTGCGGAGTGATCGAGCGGTCTAAAGAATGTTTTGGGTTCGAACCCTGGCGCGGCTGCAATTTCACCTCCTGCACCTAGGCCCTAGTAGTCCGGGAGCCAAAGGCCATTTTTGGGCTGAACCCCGCAATGTCGGATAAAGTTTTTTTTTTCGCTGTTTCATGTAGCCTAGGGGTAGGTAATCACAAATCAGGGGGGTGACCGTTCCCACCTATTGAGCAATTTTAGATATTAACCCTTTTATCCTGGTCATGCCAATATACCCCAAATACAGGATTTTATAGGATTCATAGAATTCATTTATTCTGATCTGAATAGTGCACTTTGTGACACCTTTTTGAAATTTGGTATGCTGTTAGAACAGGTCATAAGGTTTTTAAAAATCACTGGCTACAAGTTGGGGGAGAACCCTGGTGGCCGGTAGCTGCAAAATTCAAAATGGCTGCCACCAAACATCAAATGCACCATAGTTTGGCTTCTACTGGCTGGATTTTCAAGTGTGATACCACTTTTCAGATGTTTTTAAGTATGAGAAATTCATTTCTGTGGACTGTATCGAGTTTCAAGGTCATTTCAAGGTCAGAATCCAACATGGCTGCTGCCATGAAACTAGAATGTCATAGCTCAGCTCCAATTAACCACACATACTTCTGTAACACCAGTTTTAATGTGTTTTCAGGAGTGAGGAAACTATTTCTAAAGTCATTTCTCTCTTTTGAGGTCATTTTCTAGGTCAAAATCCAATATGGCTGCCATTGAGGGGCAAGAATGTAATATCTCAGCTGCTATTTGCACTATAACTGTGTTAGTGAGGTAGCTTGAGGCCAGATTTGAGATAGATGTGGATGGATCAAAGGGCCAAATTTACCCCACATGCTGTCCATGTACTTTATGATTTCTATATGAACCACTCTTGTATATTATGGTGGCCATCTTGGATTTCCAAGGTCACCATTATGTAAAAACCTATATCTACCAATATCTCAGCTTCTAAGCCACCCAGGGTCACCATCTTGGTGTCTAAACATACATTTTCTGGGTCAAGGAATACAACTATATCATTTAAAAAAAGACCAGATTGGCTTTAACAACTGTATTTCACAGTATATTCTCATCAGGCCCTTTTGGCTGTTTAAGCTTTCCTCACTTCTCAAAATTGGCAACAGGAGACTTTAGTGCACTTCCAACATGCCCACATTGTACCACATTCTCTTTCACTCTTTGACACACCTACTGCAGTTCACTGTAGGCCCCACTGTCCACAGATAACATGGCCCACATGAATACATAGTTCTTGCCCATTTTCTACAAGAGAGCAGCTACAATAATAATGATCAGACATAGAATGAATGTGCTGCATTGGGCTACATACTTTTTCCACCTTACAGTTGTTCTTTTATTGTACATTTCTTGTCTGACATACCTATGAAAGACATTTATATATATCATACCTGACATTTGAAATGGCTATGTGAGCTGTGTTATACTTTCTTTATTATAGTAGTGATAACCAAACAGTAACATCTATTAATTCATTCCGAAGTAATATCACCAATACTAATAATAAGTTCACATCCCTGGAGAAGAAAGATTCATATCCATGTCGGGTGGACTGTACATAATAACAGTGAGATAAGATTACAGAGACTACTTGGAGGGATTTCAATGGAAGAATGCACTTGCAAAATCAGCCATTGCATAATCAGCCACTTGTGACTCTTGTTAAAAACCATGTAATGTGGCTGTTTTGGCTCTTGCAAAGCTCTGGCTGGTCCCCTCCCCTTCTCCAAAAAGGTACTTATCAATGGAACCATGGAGGCAGGAAATGGTGTAATAGAGTCCAATATTCAAGTGTTGGGATGCTGTTAACAACATGGAACACCTATGCCTTATCTTCATCACATTGCACATTGAAGACATGAAGGTACTGGCTCTATGATCATGTTGTTCTAGAACACCCCAGCTGACATTTTGCATGACCCAACCAAGAAAGATGAACATTTTGCCACTGTGGATTGGACAATGTAATCGAAATCTCATGGTGGATCTCAATACACATCTGAGACATGGAGAGATTACCAACCTCCATCCATTCTCAAAGAGTCTGACTAGCACAGTCACTGGGATTTTCACAAATCTGCCAATAAATTCTTGAATATACCAATTTATAAAGCCCATACACAATATAATGAAATGGTCAAGTGGTCTTGGGGTATATAGTCAGTTTGACTGGGAATCCTTCCGCTTTCAGAATCCCTTGCCTCTGCCCTATTAGATGGTGAAAAATTGTACTTCAGAAAGACATCTAATCTGCTGAACATTCACACCAAGGGTACCATCCTTAATGTGATGTTTCTTGATGGAGTTGATGTGCTGCACTTGCTTCCTATTGATAACACTATAATATTTCTTAAGCATGATGGTCAGGTCTTTTAAAACAACTAGAGAACTCAAAAAAGGTGTTGAACTTAGTAAGATAAGGGTCTTTGAGAAAAGTGATAAGAACAACCAATCTGGCTGACTTTGTGCATGACCCAACCAACAATCTGGAGTCACAAATCTTTTATTGAGGAACTGATCAATGCATGGCACAATGTGATTATGAGTAAGCTGGTAATGGCCTTTGTACAGGCAAGAACTTTAGAAATCATCACATCAATGCTAGATCTACAATTACTTGCCTGGGGTTTCAAGTCTACATTCTTTGGTAAAGGCAAGTAGTGGTGCTTCTAAATGGAGGTTGGTGCTCAATATTTCCAACTTCTGGAATGGAACACTTCATCTAGTCAAGAAGGTTTGGGCTGGTCTATAAATGAAGACAGTCAGTACTGCACTGAACTCTACTATTTGTCATTTTGAGAAGTGAGGCAACGTTAAATAGCATGTGCCTAATGAGAATATATTGTCAAATACAAATTGTGTGTTACTAAAACCAATCTCGCCCTTTTCTAAATGGTGTAGTTGTATTTCTTGACCCAGAAAATGTATGTTTAGACACCAAGATGGTGATCCTGAGTAGTTTAGAAGCTGAGATATTGGTAGATATAGGTTTTTACATAATGGTGACCTTGGAAATCCAAGATGGCCACCATAATATACAAGAGTAGTTCATATAGAAATCATAAAGTACATGGACAGCATGTGGGGTAAATTTGGTCCTTTGATCCATCCACATCTATCTCAAATCTGGCCTCAAGCTACCTCACTAACACAGTTATAGTGCAAATAGCAGCTGAGATATTACATTCTTGCCCCTCAATGGCAGCCATATTGGATTTTGACCTAGAAAATGACCTCAAAAGAGAGAAATGACTTTAGAAATAGTTTCCTCACTCCTGAAAACACATTAAAACTGGTGTTACAGAAGTATGTGTGGTTAATTGGAGCTGAGCTATGACATTCTAGTTTCATGGCAGCAGCCATGTTGGATTCTGACCTTGAAATGACCTTGAAACTCGATACAGTCCACAGAAATGAATTTCTCATACTTAAAAACATCTGAAAAGTGGTATCACACTTGAAAATCCAGCCAGTAGAAGCCAAACTATGGTGCATTTGATGTTTGGTGGCAGCCATTTTGAATTTTGCAGCTACCGGCCACCAGGGTTCTCCCCCAACTTGTAGCCAGTGATTTTTAAAAACCTTATGACCTGTTCTAACAGCATACCAAATTTCAAAAAGGTGTCACAAAGTGCACTATTCAGATCAGAATAAATGAATGCTATGAATCCTATAAAATCCTGTATTTGGGGTATATTGGCATGACCGGGATAAAAGGGTTAATATCTAAAATTGCTCAATAGGTGGGAACGGTCACCCCCCTGATTTGTGATTACCTACCCCTAGGCTACATGAAACAGCGAAAAAAACAACTTTATCCGACATTGCGGGGTTCAACCCTCTGGCTCCCGGACTATAGTAGCTGTATGGGCTGAGCAAGTCCTGATGAAAAGACGATAAAATAGCTCCTGACGTATTTTCCACCAAGTGTGTTATTAAATTGCCCAAATTGCCAATTTTATCAATAAATGCACAGTCATTGTTATGAAACCTGAGAATAGGTCACATAGATTATAGATAGAGCGGATTCTTAAGTTGCTTAATTTGCATTGGGACGGGGAAAAACGCTCCTATATTTTTCGACAATTATATTTTCTAGATTTTGAAGAATTGGGTAAACCCACATATATACTAATTTGTGTTCTTTGTTTGGTGCTGTAACGTGCGGTATCCACTTGATACCCATGTTAATTATCCTTATTATTTCAACATTATCGGTGCATAAATCTGGTTCACATTCAATCAGAGTCTAACAGCTCCTTTCAATAGAAACCTATAGTTTTCCTTTTGTTAGTACATTACCCATACTCAATAAAAAAATAAGAACGACTTTCAAAGCCTTTCCCCCGCGTAAAAAAACGGAGTAAGAATTATTAGCGGCAAAAACGTTTTCCTATTCATAAACTCGTCCCATGACTTGGGTATGGATAAACCTAAAAGGAAATACTGATCCGCCGAAGGACGACATTCGAAGTTACTTCTCTTAATAAACTTCATCTCAGTGCAAATTTACTAGTTCCAGTCTTAAGTGTTAAGCCTGAGACACTTCAGTGAGCAGTTGTCCAGGGGAAAACATTGAGAGGTTCGCCCATTTCCTTAACATTGGGAATTAGGAGTATGGCTCCAAAGCAAATACAGAGGTTACTGCGCGACGTAGCGGTAATTGCCTATGCGTGATCTGTATGCATTATAGGCCTTGTCTCTAAAATTGGGATCAAATGAGGACCTCAGTATGTAGATAGAAGCTGATAGATGCTTATTCTATCGCTGTGCTATGAACTGGAAGAACTCTAATTTGAGAAGCTCACAACCCTTTTGTCATCACATCACATCTATTATGGCAAATAAAGAATTATCTTATCTTATGTTTATACATGTAGGAGTAGTGTTTATGGGTGTATATTATAGATCAGTTAAATATTATTAGTATACCGCAGAATAAGGAAATAAATTCAACGTTTCAATTCGAATTTATTTAAATGAGTCATCATTGTAATCATACGAATGACAATATGTAGGAATTTACAGGAGCCTGAACATCCCTCAGAAATTACTTTAACGTCTGTGTTTTTTAGCATAGCTGATAATGATGCTTTGTTAACTGAACATTTGCAACCTTCTACAAGTTTGTGCGAATGGAGTAGAAGATTATAAACAGATCCAAGATGAGTCTACTATAAATATAAATGCACTGATGGGTGTACAATGTTTGACATGCCCTAACGTATTAAAGGGAAAATGAATCTGATATTATATGGAAACCTTTTCCAAATACAACTAAAAATGCATAGTAATAATTAACTTATTCGAAGGGCCTTTTGTTGCACAAGACTGCAGAAAACATTTGAGAATATCACTTTTCTTTAATTTATGATATAATATCTCGGACAACAGGCCAAAAGGAATTAACAGTACATGGACGATGAAAATAGAAACTAATTATCAATAAACCACTGGGTCTTGTTCAGAGGAGTTTCGTGCACTTTTTATTCATATCCCATTCTCCTTCCGCATTCCAATTCGATTCTAATGCAAAAAAAATAAGCGCAACGCATTTTTCATAGGCGTTTATATAGACAGAATATATTTCGGGTGCATTTGGCATATAAACAAAGGTAATTTTGTTTTAGTCTAATAGACCATATTGACTTTTATGTCTCGCCATTGTTTGAGTTAGGTAAGCAATGATAGTAAAGGATTTGATGGTCTTAGCCGTCAACACATTCCCCATAAACATGTCAGTGCCTAAGCCAACACATGTACTAATATCTGCTCACTCGTCAGCCAAATGAATAGACATCCACAAGCATTACACACGTTTGATAGAGGCGCCAGGTAATTGGTAATTTTTAAATGGCTTTTGGCGAGATAGATATAAGATCCTTGTATATCGATTATGTATTAGAAATAACATCTCACAAGGCAACAAGGAAAAGAATATCGCTTTGATTGTCATAATGTACGTATACATATCATCACGTAGTTGTTCAGCTCCCAGCGAGCTGAATTAATTAATCATAATAACCATGAGGTGGTGTAACACAAAAGGTAACGAAGTATGTAAGTTTTCATAAGATGTTTTATTCCTGGTACAGGTATATAATGTGGGTGTGTAATACGTAGTTGAAATATGGCAGGTAACTGATTTGACAATGACTAGGCAGCCCCTTATATGGCTAATGAGTGGTGGTTCATTAGCCCTACCTGTGATTGGACAGGTACAGGTTGACCAATGGGAGGCCCGTATCTGGACATTTGGCCGTAACATGAATGCTATTGAAGTGAAATGTAGTAAGCTAGTTAGCGAGGAATACTTGTCAGTGGTCATACTTTTGCTATGTTCCCCCATAGGATTGGTCAAGTCTTTATCTTTATTTTTAATAGCAATAGTTACTCCTGCGCGATTCTAGTGGCGAATTAGCCCCAAATGTGCTATAATTACTGAGACAAATTTATGATGTTTACGTTAGATGTTTTCCAAATTTCCACCGACGGATAAGTTAGATTGTATTTTTGGCAACATAACAAAGGGCATGGGAATCCCTGGTGATACCTTGGTTCATGTGCTACTGGAAGACCATAGAATCGGCTTAAATTTAGTTACCCCTTTCCTTTTTCTACACTTAAGGTGTATTTATCTGGTACCTGACCTATGCCTATAAGATTAAAATCTGTCAACATAAGCTTAGGTGTGATAGGTCATGTATTGACACGGTAGATCATTCAATATTATTAGATAAATTAAAGTACTATGGAATTAGAGACTCTGAATTTTTATGGTTCAAAAACTATCTTAGTGATAGACTGCAAAGTGTATCGCTAAATGGACAACTTTCTTCCTTAAAACCGGTCTCATGTGGGGTACCTCAAGGCACTTCCTTGGGGCCAGTTCTATTCATTCTTTACGTCAATGACATGTGGAGGTCGGTCAAGAACAGTAGTGTCCAGTTATTCGCTGACGACACGGTCCTATATAATGTAAGAGATAGAGGTGCAGCGAAAAGTGTTGATCTTCAATTGGATCTTGACCGAGTTAAAGGTTGGTGCGATACAAACAAAATCTCTTTAAATACCTCCAAGTGTAAAACCCTCACCGTTGGCACGAAGAATGAAAAGCAACTGACTATATATCATATTAATAACCAGAACCTAGACTCTGTAAATTACTACAAGTACCTAGGAGTAGAGTTGGACAGCCAACTAAATTTTAAAAACTTCCTTGAAAGAAAGGTCAACATTGTTAGAACAAAGGTAAAATCTCTGTCCAAGCTATATGGCATGTGTGACAAAATTACTCTTCTATTAATCTTTAAGGCTACAATACTCCCCCACATAGATTACAGGGACACGCTTTATATTTCCGCCCCACAGACCCACCTAAACCGATTACAGACCCTTCAAAATTCTTCCCTCAAAATTGCTCTCGGCCTCCCAAAACTCACAAGTACGAAAGATATCCATAAATCACTCAACATTCCAACCCTAGAATCTAGGAGGAATAGACACCTCCTGGAAAGGGCTTACCTTTGTTCACTAAAACCCGATAAGGTCGATTCGCACAATATTAACCTAAGAAGTATCAAGAAAGGGAAAAAACTAAAAATCCTGCACCCAAAGACAGAAATGTTCAAAAGAAGTTTTATGTACAAAATGCCCTCAATTTGGAATAAACTACCAGATGATGTTCAGCTAATAAAGAACAGGAAGGAATTTAGATCCTACCTGAAGCATAGGTATTACCCCGAACATGACCCATATTTGGGTGATGATGTTTCGTAGATGTTATAACGAAAATGAAAATGTTATGTATGAAGTCTCTCAGATGTAGCGAAATGACGATGTATTGAGACGAAAGGTTCGAAATCTCAGGCGTGTAATGCCTTATAAACTAAGATCGATATAGCGATTTTTTTTTTTTTTTTTTAAATTATTTTATTTCATTGACAGTAATTACAATTCATGGTGTCGCCGTTAGACGGTGTTCCCACCACCTGCCTTAATAACTATACATGTGTAACATTTACATTCATCCTTCTTTATGTCGTCATTGTCAATGTGTTTTGTCGAGGGGGAGGGAGTGGAGTGGAGACCCGAGACCGGGCCCATGCATTCTAAACCTCAATAAAAACCATTTTCCTGAGTTTGTGTCCCAATAATGTATCCTTTTAAATAATTCTTTAGTGTTAAAGCATCCATGTTTCTCGCATCACTGCTTAAGCCGTTCCACTCTGCTGCCACCTGGTAGGACAGGGAGTCCCTGTCGTGTTCTGTTTTAGGCCTAAATTGTGTCATCAGGGGGCCCTCAAGCCTCCTGGTGACTATGTCTATTCCCTTTCTCTCTACGATCGTATTGTCGATCTTTCTTTTCCCCATCTTTTTCAGTAGGAATTTCTGTCTATTCTTGACCGTCATCACTCTACATTCTTTATGTAGCTCGATTCTGGGCATTTCGTAATCTACTTTTAGAGTTATTCTAATAGCCTTATTCTGTAGCTGTTGGATTTTTTTCATCCTACCATTGCACACTGGTGTTAAAAAAGGGATACTGTAGTTTAAAATCGATAACAAGAAAGATTTCAGCACAGCCATAGCAGCCTGCCTAGTTAAGCAAGGCCTCATCAGTCTGAACTGGTGCAGCCTGAAATTCAAGTTTTTTATCAGCTGCTCGTATTGTCCAAGCATATTCAACCTCTGGTCGAGTCTTATCCCTAGGTACTCATAATTCTCGGTGGCATCTATTGTATGGTTATTGAACGTTAGCGTGGGTTTCTCCGGTCGTTTACTTCTAGTAAACAGCATACACTTTGTTTTTTTTATGTTGATCTTTAACTTGTTAGATGTGGCCCAATTATAAAAAGTGCCCATGTCTTCCTCCAGCTTGTTTTTCAACATGTCTACATTAGCGCCCCTTATGAAAAAAACTGTATCGTCTGCGTAGAGAATAAATTTACTATTTAATTCTAGTTTCTGTATGTCATTTGGATAAATAAGGTACATCAGAGGTCCGAGTACGGAGCCCTGTGGTACGCCGCTGTTTACCACTGTTTCCTCTGATGTAGCATCTCCTGATATTACCCGTTGTTTTCTGTTGTCTAAGTACGATCTCATCCATTCAAGATAGCTACCCGTGATGCCCCCTTTTTCCATTTTCTTTAACAATATCTCATGGTTTACGCTGTTAAACGCCTTGCTGAAGTCAACAAATACTGTCAGTACTGCCTCCTTTGAATTAAACGCCTCATTAATTGTGCTGATTAAAACAGTTAATGCATCAGCTGTACCCCTCTCCGGTAGATATCCGAATTGCATGTTATATAGTAACTTATTTGATAAATAGTGATCTTGTAGTTTGGCAGTAACAATTTTTTCCAATAATTTTCCAGCTACATGGATTAAAGTTATGGGTCGTGTGTCATTTACTGTCAAGGGCACCCCGATCTTTGGTATTACTTTACAAATACTGTGTTTCCATTCATTGGGGAAAATAGGATGTTTTTCAACTCCAACTTGAATTGTAACTGAAGATCTTGACTCAAAGTCAAACTATGATGTTTAATTCCAACATGTAATGTTGTTGGTAATCCCGACCTAGAGTTAAACTAGGATGTATCGATTGTATAATTATTAACATTTCTGCGAAATAATATCATTATTATGTGCTCCTGTGATCAGACTATTGATTAAGTCTTTGAGTACCACTCAACCCCACTTTTAATTGCTACCACATAGATATATTGGTGATTGAATTGTACTTTAGCAACATGATTGTACTCTAGTATTAACATATGCTGTAGAACGATAGTTTAATCCACTTTACACATTACTCGAACTCATTACCAAGATGTGATATTATAAATCGAATTACTTAAAGACTCTATGACGAAATACCTCTGGCAAATATATGAAACCACGGACAATAGGACACTGCCATGATCGTCATTCGCATCCTACCATTTAAAAGCGGGTCGACTCTATATTCTTAGTAACTAAACAATGTATTTGTCTATAACTGTGAATTCTATCCTATTTGCCTTTTAATAATTTCTGAAGGGAACCCGGGAAGAACTCAGCGTTGTAAAACACTGAGAAGGAATTTTTCCGCTTCGGTACAGCATAGCAGAAATGTATGGAAAGCGGTATGCAACTACCGACAAATCAGAAGAGAAGTCGGAGGATCTCCATAGACTTACTATAGCGACATTTAAAAATGTCGGGTAGTACATCGGCAAGCTTTCCGACGCGTCGGCCGACTTTTACATTTATCGGCCGATTTTTCGGGGGCACAAAATGAGTTCTAAAAAAACATCGGTAAATTCCCGAAAATATCGGCTGTCATTACCGACATTGCTTTCTCCAGTTTAAATTGCTCTTCCCCTTAGTGCATAATGAACTTTGTTGGCCGATAAGTCGCAGATAAGTCGGCCCATATGTCGGTGACTTAAACTACAATTTGCCGAAATGGCGGCCGACATGGCAGAGAGAGGAGAGTTGTTTATTTCCGAAATAATGTCTAAAATTTAGGCTGAATACTTATGCTCATAAGTCAATAACTATTTAAGCATTTTACACAATTTAAATTGCATTAAATACCCCAACATATTTACTCGACTATCCTAACATCATATGCTTGTTGAATTATTATTTGTACCTCTATTTGTAATCGTTGGTAATAAAGCTATAAAATATATTATATAGGATGAGGTATTCGCCGAAATAATGTCTACAATTATGTCCGAATACTTATATGCTCATTACTCAAAAACTATTTAAGCCTTTTACACAATTTAAATTGTATTAAATACCCCAACATATTTATTCTACTTTCCTAATCTCATATGATTATTGGGCAATTATTTGTACCTCTATTTGCAATCGTTGGTAAAGTAGCTAAATATACTCTATAGGATGAGCTTCGAAGTAGATAGATATATTCAATGCATGATCTTGAGATTTGGTATGTATTCATATGACTTAGTAACCTGTATATGTACCAATTATCTAGTTATCAAAACATTTGACAACCCAAAAACTGCTAACACTAAATGTCATCAACCCAGAGATGAAAGTGGCAAAGTAGTTTCTCCCCTCTACCAGCATTTCGATCGACGACGACGTTCGTTGAATATTTAAGATTGCGACATGTGACTCATTTTCCTGTAACACACCACATACGATTTTATCTTAATATATTTTGAATATATCTATGCAAACATATATACATATACATGTATATCTATACACTCACAAGTATACATACATATACATGAACATATACATCTATGTATGTACTTACACATGTATACATGTGTAAGTACATACATGTATAGATAGACGTATACATATTATATTATATACATATATTATATACATGTCCATGTATACATGTACATATATGTATGTTTGCATAGATATATAGATCTATGTGTATGCTTGTATGTATAGATAATATGTACATGTATTATATATATGCATACGAATAATTACATACTTGTATGTGTATGCATGTATATGTCACCAACGAGAGAGATAGAGAGATTGAGAGAGAGAAAGTTATAATTATAAAGGAAAAAAATTATTTCAGTCATAATATATATTCTATTTCAGTCATAATATTTGTACACAATATATAATATATATGGGCATATCAAGAGCTAATACTACATTCAGACCAAATATTTCATACAGTCAAATAACACACTCTTATGGTCGGTTATCATAATGTTTGTTAATCATCATTTTGGACAGAAATTGGAAAGAATTATTTTTTCCCTGTCCGTTCTCCCACCGTCCCACTTATATTGCAAATATATCCTCTCATCTCTCTGTCATTTGTCTCTCTGTCTGTCTCTCTCTATCTACATCTGTCTCATCTTGTCTATCCCACTCTATCTCCGCTCTCTCATTTAATTACTGTACCAACAATTGCAAATAGAGGTAAAAATAATGGCTCACTAATCATAAGATTTTAGAAAATTGGACCCAACAATCGGCCGACATAGCGGCCGATATAGCAGCCGACACATTATTTATTTACCGATAAATCGGCCGAAAAATCGGCCGATGATCGGCCAACTTCGAGAAACTTTAGAAATATTTGCAAATGTAAAAATAAAATTGCCGACAATGTCGGGGCATAATACCGACTATCGGAAAATTACCAACATAGTCGGCTTTATACTCTCTCTGTTACCGATTTGTCGGAGTTTTTACCGACATTTCAAGCGATTTGTCGGTGGTTGCATTCCGCTTTCCATATAAATGTACATGTTTTATTGAATAAAAGTTTTATAATAATAATAATCAATCAAACATACACAACGTAGAAATTGGTAGATGTAGTAGTACTTAGAGTCCTTGTAAATACAATAACAACTTTTGAATCGTCAATATGACTGCATGCATGCATTCAATTATCTACATGGGATAACCAAATCATAATAATCAATTTATTCATTGAACACGGTTTCAGATACTCCTTTCATCTCCAAGAAAATCGAGTGATTAATTCAGATAGAGTGAATCAAATAAAACACCCTAAATCAATTGCATACAACACAACATACGCAATCTTCTGAGATTAAATCAAAGCCTGGACGTATGTAGGGATGGATCACCATTCATATCCTCCTATAATCCATGGCTAAATGAACTTACCTTTAGGGTGCTAACGCAAATTCACTCAGATTTGTGATAAACAAACCGTGGCAAATGCGCGTATAAATATAGATTTTAATTCGCATAGTTTACACTTCCAACCCTTGTACTGCTCCACCCCAGTCTTCACATTTATATTCAATGGAAAGATAATTGAACAGCTTAAAATCAGTTTGATAATAATGGAGTTCACCCATCATAAAGCATGTGATTCAAGTACATTGGAAAATGGAAGAGAGTTTCAATTAAAATATATCGCTTATATATGACTGACCAGAATGGTAAAGTGGAGGTGACAAGCTGCTGAGGGGATAGAACAGACCCTCAGGAATATGTAAATCTATACACTGAACCAGTATTACAGATAACAATGACTGCACACACTTGCCCTGTTTCCTGTGGAAAAACGCAATGAGATGTAGATATAGTGTGAATCAACAGCACACTACTACAACCGTTAATGTTAAAACTTTAAATATTTAGGATTTCGGCTTGATTATAAATTGAACATGAATCAACATATTAGTGGCATATGCATAAAGGCAAATCAGCCCAATAAGATGTTGAGAAGAATTAGGTACTTTGTTTCTAAAGAACATTTATTCTCCCAATTTTGGAGTTTGGAAATATTGTAATAGATCTTGCCTCAAAGCAACATTCTCGAAGGTTACACGAAATATTTGAGGTCTATATGCAACGTGGAAATACGAGGAAATTGTAGAACGTCTGACCTGATTAACCCTGCTCGTTAATGATATGTATTGGTTGGAATATTGTCGGAATTGTTAAACGAGTAGTAATGGAAATAATGGAATCTTCCCAACTTCCCCTGCACTACAGAGTGGAAGTTGGGAAATCTTCCTTTCTATATAAATGTCACCTCAAACATCATCTCACTGTGCTCAACTTATCATCCTCTCAATGTTGATCCGACAGTAGAAGTAAAACATGGATTACAAAAAATAGTATTGTATACTGTATTGTATTTGTAATTTCCTGAGGATAAGCTGTATAAACATATTGAATTTTAGAAAAAGAACCGATACTTGGTATATTTATAACAAAATGTACTTTTCTACATCGCACTAACCATGTTTGTATATCATGTTCTCTAAAATGTTCAACAAAAAGAAGAGATCAAGACATCAGGAATCTCGTAACTTCGCAGTTGCCTGTGGTGGAGGGTGACCTCTGAAGAAATAAACTTCGAAGGGTATCGGTAGGTAGCCAGCTCCAAACGCGAATCCCTAATCTCCCTAACGCAAGTTAAAGCCAACGCTTTTATATTACCATGTACTGGCATTATACTTAGAGCTAAAGGTTTACGCAAGGCATTGATATACTATGGCGGTTGTGATTATACATGCTGGCATATATGTGCCTTCAATTAATTGTTAACCCGGTTCTCCCCATGAAACTATATCCTTTTGTGGTATGCGATACGCGTTGACTCCATTTGGAATCAATGACATAGCTACGTCCCATTTTCTTGCACCATATCATCATTGAGATCAGTACATTCCTTGAAAACATATTTAAAACGGTAGGAAGGATAATTACTCAATTTGAATAAAGTATACCCGATTACCTCATTGACTGGAACTTGGATTTATGCACAGACAAGTACGAGTTTTAAGGTATTTTTTTCCAGGAGTAGTTTCGGGGGGTTATTGATTCCATCTCAAGGAAGAAACGCGTGTGTATACCACTGCAGTGCATGCGACCCTTTAGTAAACTTAACTGACTTCGAACTTCTCCTTATTGCATACCAGGCACCAACGTCACTTATTTCATTCAGGGGGCGGCCGTGTATAATTCAGAGAAAGCTGGCCATGACAGAAGTCAGACTAAAATATAGTATTATATATTTTATAAAATTTTTAACGTTTTATGTATTTAAATGTACATGAATAAGTTCGAATAAAGTTATACAATAAATACAGTACCTTTATGTGTTGGCAGCATGTATACTGTATGTTCTCTAAATTAGTATCTCTATGGTATGTGTCATGAATTAGACACCGCCCGGATGACGGTTTTTTAAATTTATTTTCCATGTTACTATAAATGCTCGAACGTCTGATAATTGATGAGCTTGTATTTAGTCTATTAATTGTGTATAACATTTTCTCTAACTTATTAAAATTAATCAGCTTGTACTGAGAAAAATGTTCTACACATAATGGCAACGCTGAATAAAATATTTAAAAACAATCAACGCGGACAACAACTGTGTCTGTTTTGTTTTGGCGGTGATATTATTGATTCCCATCTTGTATATCATGAACATTCTATTCAAGATCAGTTCATGTGGTATTCATTTCATAACGAACATGGACAACTGAAGGCGATATTGCATTTAACCGCGGCCTCCCCCGCTAATCAATGACGATCGTAATCCATTGGGAGGCATGTGGATACACATACTATGATTAACAGCGGTGGACCAATGCACATATTAAACAGAAGCAAAATCTTTGCATACACTCCTACTTTATATAGCTGTCATCAAACACCCAACTGACCATTTACTACTGGACTTCTATTGCATGAAAAAAACCCATTTAATTACCAGATTTGAACTTCAACTGAAACGTTGGGGTACTGTTGTTAACAAGGTAGTGTATTTTATTTAGCATTCGTCCTTAAGCATTTGTCCATCAACAAGGAGAATTGGAGTCAACGAAAGGTTGGATTATTTGGATTGTGGGCAATGCATTGAAAATGCAATAATTGATTTCGACTGAAAGAGTAGTGCTACTGTACTTACCGATATCGTGGACCTGTCAACAACACGTTGGAACCAATCGATCAGTCTCCTAATAAAAGACACCACACATAGTCACTGGCACATGATATTATACACAAATGTACACTCATACCTTTGGTGTTAGAATTAACCATTGGTAATCTATGGATTAAGAGCAGTCTGGGTAGGATAATCTCTGCACCACCATTACCTTACGTTTTGTGTTCGGTTCCTACCTTCGGTAGGTGGTCACTCTGCGACAAAATATCCCAACTTGGATCTTGGATCGGTTATTTACAAGCTAGGAGGAGGAGAGAGAGAGAGACGTTCAGATCTTAATGGAAAATTTCAACTTCAGCCTGGCACCAAATCCAACCCAAGCTAAATCTTCACCCCGGGAGTTCACCTCAATTCGCAATTGTCATTACCTGCTGTTCTGTGTGTACAGGCACAACTAATATAGATATTGGACTACCATTTATACTATACCACCCAGAAACGCCATATCCCAGCGACTACTAATACTTAAACCTCAGTGGGGGCGATTTACATAGGATTATCTCCATTACCCCTAATCTTCTGGTTCTACCAGAGTGTATGGACTAAGTAAAAATCTAAAGGAGCAGTCAGAGCCATGAAGATACCAGAAACCTCAGGTCTGCCGGGCGAGGAGGACAGTAGGATGTTTATTACGGTGAAATATGGCAATAACGAAAGCTTGCTGTGTAACCCTTCATGTGCCATAGTTAATCTATTGGCTAATATTAAGAGGAGGACTGGATTTGGGAATACTGATGTGATGTTGGATCTTTCAGATGAATCAGGTATGGGTTTAAATGTATCTAATTTTCATTTGGGACACATATACAGTATTGGTGTGCAGTATTCAAATATTTATAAGATTTGATTTCGAACAGTTTTCCAGGCAGTGCTGGGTTAAGTTGTTTTTTTTCAATTTACCAAATCATTTTGATACTTAAATCTTGTTGGTTAATTATCGTAATCACTTCTTTCTAAAATCCCAGAGCGAAGACAATCATGCAATTTTACACTTGATAAGTACTGAGCAAGCTAGTGACGACCGATACTATTATTTGAAATAATGATAGTACCTGATTGATGTAATAATTATATAGCAATAACGCAATTTATATTGATTGACGTTCGAAAAGTTGCATTTTATTAGTCAGTCTACATTTTCATTGTTTTTACTTTCTTAGCATTGTGATAATATCTCGCATGGAATATAGTATTATGTATTAGAGTTAGCACTAGGCTCACTTTGGGATTAATGGTTTTTAAATAGAAAACGTCACGAATTAATTTTAAAAATCGGTAGTCAACATTTGATCAATATATTATCGGTTTTCAATTACTACTCTCGACTATTCCCGTAATCACGTTTTAAAATGCTTGACAATGATGCCCTGTATGCTACGGGTCCCCGTAATAAGCTGTGTACATGAATTTAAATAATACAAGTTAATTGACGAGTTGGTTGAAGGAACATACATATCAAACGAGTTGCGCAGCAACTAGGGGGTGTTTCATGAAAAAAAACCGTTATCTCATATATTATATAGGCTATATGAATTTGTCTAAATGGGTTAATATCTCGTAAATATTTACGGGAAATCTTAAATTTCAAGACTGGTTTTAAAATAGCGATGTAGGAAGAAATACCGCTACATAGCGGGAGTTCCGAGAGTTGTCTTCTTGGTTTTAGTGACAGTGAGGAATAATTCCCAAATAACTTTGTTTCCCCTACACCGGGTATTTATTCAATATATCAACAAATCCACTCTTGGGCCGCATACATCTAGACATA
This sequence comes from Sthenelais limicola, assembly GCA_942159475.1. Taxonomy (NCBI): domain Eukaryota; kingdom Metazoa; phylum Annelida; class Polychaeta; order Phyllodocida; family Sigalionidae; genus Sthenelais; species Sthenelais limicola. The sequence goes on from OW804098.1 coordinate 75,588,251, forward strand.
CAGTACGCCCATGCCTTTCCTCTCCGTTGTCATGACTGTAGTTCGATTGACCTCACTTATTAGATAAGACTGAAGGAAGTAAAAATAGAAAAAATAAACCACACAGCATTTCATATTACTACCTGATTTTGACTCATACCTTTATATCACCGATCATACAGACGCAGGCAGACCTTTCCTGCAATATTATCTTTCTGTTATACCTGTGCTACCTTGACATAAAAGGACAACATTAAACATTAAGATTGTGTGGTATTTTTATTTTCACTAGATTTCGAGCGGATAGGTATGCTCTTCTTCAGGTTTTGAAATAGCATGTTAATATTCACAATGGACTGTAAAACTATTAAAGCTGCATTCTCAGCGACGATACAAGTCTTACAAAATGTACTAATAGTATGACTCTGATGAATCTGTCAATGTTCTGCTGCTGGTGTATGTTTAACCAAGAAGTTAAAATCGAATCGACCAAGAGCATACGGTCGTCGGTGAGCAATACTATGGGCAGCCAAGGCAAGAAAGCTTTTCGACGGGCCTGCGAAATAAACATAAAAATAAACCTGGATTTTATGAAGCCCTGTGTAAAAAAAATGGACAAAATCCTTCAAAAAAATCAATTGACTTTTAGATGGATTGGAAAGGAACGGAACTGGAACTGGAACATCTTTAGTTTTGACTGATGTTAGTTGAGAGTACAGCTTTAATTACAGTCCTAACAGGTTCTTGTATTTATGAAATAATAGAGATAGACCCAAGACTTTTTCAGTATTCCCTCAGAGTTTCAAGTGTCATCGATGGTTGTTCTGGCACTTGAATACGCAAGCCCAATATTTAGTGATTTATCTTTTCTTTTTTTTAATTTCTTTTATTTGGGCAGCAGTACATGTCATGGCCTCGCCCTGAGGCGGTATTCTTGCCACCGTCTTATATGTGCTATCATCTCAACGATGTATCTGTAGGCCTACCCACACTGGATCGGTTGGCTAAATCGTACGATTTCAACGTCTACGATTGATCGTGGCACCAATTATTTTGTAAAAAATCAGAATCTGGAGACTTTTTTCGACCCACACAGAGCCCAAATCTGCCCCGATTCAGGGAAATAGTGACATTTGGTCCGAAGATTCTAAACACGATCTCATTTCTAAGAGACTTTACATAGAACATCTTATTGATATATCTACTCGATTTGTTTGAGAGAATTCGTAGCTAATCCGAACTTGTTGTAACTTCTTGTGTAAAACTATAGTAATTAAATGCTCCTATACGAGGGATAGGGTCATTTGAAAATGTCATATATTGTAAAGGCTTTTATATGAATTGTTCTTACATACGATTTTATTATATAGTTTAGGATGTTTCAGGGTGTCTTTAGAAAACTATGACTATTTGGGACACAAGAGCATACCTAGTAAAGGAATATTGTGGATAATTACCCACACTATAAGAGTGTACAAAACAAATAATCTATTTGTTCAAGAGGCTCTTTAAAATATAATTCCTCTTAAAACAAAATATGAAAATTTAAGACAATATCATCTATTCTACGAAACATCTTAAAGGCCTATCATATACAGTATTGTACGATTTTCCCTTATTTTTATGACACCTCCCAGAGCGATATTCTTAGCGATTGCAAGCAACTTAAACTATATTGTATGGTATTTCGATATATAATATATCATTTAATATATCTATAATTTAAGTCACTGAAGCAATAATACATACGGAAAATCGATCAAATTGATATATCCTATTCTATATTGTTTCAAGCCAACAGAGCATAAGCCAGATAAACACATATCAAACAAAACATCAAGATTCCTCTGTAAACGAACATCTTGTAAACAAGTAACTCACTTTCCTGCAATTTAAAATTACCCCAAAACAACGACTATTTATTGTACGTCTATAATTCAAAATAAATATACTATCCTTTGGTATAGCTGGCATTATGTTTGAGTATTATCTGAAACATAGGGTACAAATAGGAATAATACACACTGAGTTGCATTGTGTTTGAGTGCTGCATGATGGCCTATGCCATGAGCATAATGGGGGAACTGCTGTGCACAAGAACAATCACAAATATACAAACAGTGGCACTCTTATGCGACCTTCTACACTTGTGCTTTCATGTCTTTGCCAGATTAAACCCGAAGCAATACAAAAGTGACTAATCCCTATTGAGTGCAACATTTGGGAGGGATCGAACAGGGGATACTTCCATATCGACTAATACTTTCAAATCTCAACACTCCAGATTTATGTATGCAACATTTTGTTAGTGATTTTGCGTTTACAAGCACATCGATGCCGATGATATCCAAGGGGAGAGTATGTTTTAGGAAGAATTTGTCATAAAGAATTAACCACGTTGTGTTTCTCGAACAGTAATAGTTTAATGCTTTAAGTATGTAGCGAAGAAATATGTAGATATATATTGTGTTACACGGGCACACTGACATGAAATCACATACACACGCCCCCCAAAAGATGACCAGATATTTCTTTACTACAAAACCATAAAAGAAATATAAAAGTCAAGTAATATCTGATAGTATAGTACCCCCCCCCCGCCTCCTGCCTTCACATATAGTCCTTGTGTATAAGGTGTTGAGTCACAAATAAGACCTACAGCTGTTGCATAGCTACTATCGCGCGCCTAGTAATGCAACAACCGTAGAATGTTGGTATTGGTCACTCAATGCAATAATACTGGGGGCCGAATGTACATTCGGTTTTATAGCGCAGTAATCATGTGTAATACCTTATATGCAAATCCTTTATATATGCAACAATGAAATAAGTGGCACGACATAAAACATGATCTCAACCTCCATTAATTTGTTTCCATCAGAAAATATTCAACATAACAAAATAATTAATATCATTGTAATATGGAATTTTAGAGTTTACTTCAGACGAAGCACGAGGACGTCTTATCATTTAACATCATGCCATCACAGTTAACACTCGAGGACATATTTATTGGATTGGTATTTATATTGTCACCGTGTTACAAATACAGCTCAAACCCCCTCCCCCACCACCACCTCACACATACAAACACATGTTTAAAGTTTATGTATTGTATATTGTTTTACGCAAATTAAATACTGTTTTCAAGAGAAACGCAGAGTATATTGAAATTGAAATTATAACTGGTACAGTTTTATTTCACACTGAAATGGATTGTGTGTCCGTCTGCCGTGATACCCTTAAAATTATGAATAATTGTTTAGCGACATAAATACATGGTATATTATATATTATTAACAGGTTTGTCTTCCTTTTTTATACAACCCCCATATATAAACTCTATACTGTTCGCTAATATATTGTCTTCAGCCCTACAGGTCATTCCTTTATACAGATTTAGTTCGTTGAATAAAACTCAGACACTGAATCGGGGAATTACCACTCGAGTATGGGAAATTACCTGTCGGGTTTCCTTATTTTTAATTTCACATAATAGTAATATACTACTAAGTAGAGCTAAGTTATACGTGGTATGAAAGTTATAAAAAACATGAACAAGCTGCCGATGCCAAGCTGCGACTACTTTACTCAAACTCCTAATTCGTATCTTATCTTCGTATCTTATCTAGGCCATTGGAAGAAATATGCTATACTATATTGATTATACAAAAGGAACCAATCCCAAGCGATTGAGTATCGGTCTGCTACGGATATGGTGTACTTGATTTGATATATTGGCCGTATTGATGATATTTCTCATAAATAATAAACCAACGACAAATTACATTTGTTAAAGTAACGGGTTTGGTAGATTTGCACTCTGTGACTTCCTGGCAAGTCTAGGATGTGCGTGCATGTAAACCGGTGTGATCTAATTGTTCATAAGTATGTATTGAATATTTGTAATACATGGATAGGATCTTTTCATTTAGAAAAGTGTCTCAAATATGTTTAACCTATGTATCCTTAACTATGATAGTCAAACTGTCTTGGTGTATTATTACACTGAAATTGTTAATTTACCTCATCGGGAACTTGCTACCAGAGCTCCACCAGAAATACAATGCCATGTTCAATGTAATGTACTCCAGAGTCAATGGACCAATATATAGTTTAGCTACAGTGTAGGTATACCATAGATAGTGGAGGGGCCACCAGCAAGTAATGTTAAAAAAGAAGATGTATTATCGATCATTTGGCTCCGTGCGAAGGGTATGTGGATATAATAAGTTGTGCCAGGCGTTGACCAGTGAATCGTGTTACACAACCTACCCGGGGTGACAGATTACTAAAACAGTTGGTTAGCACAAATCACTAAGGCTGGTCGAAATTATAAAGGTGTCATGATTTGAAGATGGACGGAATGCCCATGACTTGGTGGCAAGACCCATCGCTAATCTTTTAGCAACGAAGGCCTCAAGAAAAAGGATTAATGTCAAAGGTCCCTTTTCATGTGGACATAAAATACTTCACAGGCTTAATGTTTCAAGTCTCCATTATATCACCAAGCAATATTGTTCTTGGGCTCATTCCTGCTAAAAGGTATTGCTTGTCGAGTCTTCCATTGAGAAACACTTTGAATATGCACGAAGATAAATACTGAGTACAGTGTATATCATGAACACAGAATACACACACATTATATAGTATATATTCACCTTCAATGGAAATCCGAGATAGTTGATAAAATAGAGTAGAATAGAAAGACTAGAGTTGCTTGGTGGTGTGTGAAACATTTCCAAATTAAAAGAAAACCTTTCATGAATTTAAACATGAAGTTATGTAAGTGAGAATTATGATTTTTAAATCCATAATTCCTAATTTATACAGCATCTTAATTATATGTAAGCCAATAGGTCACAATATTATACTTGTTTTAATGCCAATGCATGAATTCAATAGCATTTATGTTTCTATCACAAGCATTATATTCAAAATATTATTTATGCTAATGAATATTTTATGGATGCCTTGGTTCCTTGAGCCTGGCGGGAAAAGGTGTCACGGGATTTTAAAAGTATCTGAATTTCAAATCCAGTCTCTAAATTTGGCTTTAGAATACCTATAGTTGAACCTGGTTCCAACTTGTTCAAAAAGTACTCAGTCCGTTTTCAAAATATTTAGAGACCTTACTCTGTTTTGGTTTAGAATTCGGTCCCAGTAGAGTTCAGGGAATAGCAGTCTCAATTTCAGTCAACATAGAAAATAGTTGGACGTGTTAAATAGCCGAAATTAACTTCATTATTTCCGTTTTTGCAGTGAGGGTTGGGTCAAGAATGAATATTAAAGGGATAGCCTTTTATAGTGCAGGCGAGCCTTCAATGAAAGACAGTCAATAACTCATCAGTGGCTGCCAGGGGCTAAACAGAGTCACGAGAAGCCCTATAAGAGTGACATATGCCGATGCCATTAAGATTAGATTTCTAGGAAGAACGCAAGATAATAGGAAACCTTCCACCAGTCTCGAGTCAGCCCCAGAATCAAACGAAGCCCTAGAAATGTGTACATCGGGCTTAGGTAAGGTGGCAGGTAGAAAAAGACAGTAGGGACAGGATGAATGGGGTTACAGAAGGGATATTGTTCCTCGAGGAGGCTACTTCGACAAGTAGAAAGTTTAATCAATGTAGATGCAGCATCAAGCAGAGTGTAGTAATTAGTTGCTTTCGTCATTTACCATAATAACATTTAACGTGTATAGATTATATAATATATATTATGTATATAATTATATATGATATAATATATTATATATAAATATTTCTATTGACTTTTCAGCATGACGTATACATAATATAAATCTTAAATAATACTCATATAAAATCTTAAAGAAATTATCTATGTCATTTTTGTGGCAGCTGAATGTTTCTATCGACTTTTCAATATTTTGATATACGTATAGGGTGATTCTTAAACTATAAATATCCTTTCAAAATCCCTCAAATATCTTTAATTTAGTTAGCTATAATTGGTATTTGCAAGGTAGCATGCTACCTCCACTCTGACAATGGACAAGGGTGGATCACCATCATTTCAGGTTATACAAATTTGACGGAACATCGCTCATGGTTAAACTGCCCTAGTGCATTTAACACTTTACTTTTCCATCTGACATGCGCAGGGTACAATGTAACAGACGTCCTCTTCCTGGCGGTATCTTGCAGCAGCTTACACTTTTCCCTTGTCACCGTACTCCCCCACAATCGGGATGACACTCATGTATGGGCCTTTTAGGCAACATCTGCTGGGAGAATGACAATAAAAAAGGGGGAAATCTGACAAAAAGCAGTTATTGTTTCTAAGACATCGCTCCGATCGCAACCTCCCTCAAAATACAGCCTAAGGGCTAAGTAAAGACTTACAAATACTCACAGGCAGAAGGGGCGGGAGAGAGAGACAACAACCGACTACAAAGACACCTCCAGTCTTACCTCGTCCAATCAAATTTACCGCTCGAGAACGCTGTGAATGACGACACAATGCGACGCCTAATTGATCTGGCCAAGTTGTGCGGAAAGATCGTGGACATTATTATGGCCCAGAGTACTTTGGGTTTGCACCGCAGGCCTTAATCCCATAACAAAAAAGAAGCAGGAGATATAGTTCTATTGTTTCTTTCATACTTATTTTTGAAAACAGTGGTCTTAAGAGGAAGGATAAGTGTCAAAGTACATTGATTTGCTACGTTAACGAAAAACAAGCGTTAAGACTCGGCAACAATCGGAGGGTGTTCTGGAATACTTTGCTTGTATTAACCACCGATGCATTAATAAGGCATATAGTCTGTCCCTCTTGTCGGAAACTGTCAGAAGGCCCTCTGTTGCCATGGCAATTTGGCCCTCAAGGCAGGACGTAAAGGTCCTTTGCTGTCATTGGTGGAGGCTTTGGGATTAGCTTGATGGTTGCAGGTATGGCCGCTGGGGGCCTCTGTCAAAGGGTCTCTCCTACAGGAGATGTTGGTTGAGAGTTGTATAGTGTGGAAGGGTGTTAATTATTTATCAGTATTCAGTGCGGGCCAGCGAGTGAACGATAAAGAAAAAGAGAGAGTTTTGGACCTTGACCAGGGAGATTGTGAATGAAAAATACAGTGGTAAGGAAAAGTTATGAATCATAGTCCTAGGACCTGGATGAGTGGTGAAAGACACGAACGGGAAGGGGAAAGTGGAGCGATTTGGTCGATATAGAATGCATATATTATGAGAGTTATCCTTTTAATTTTTGTTATCGAACTATGATAACACTATATACTTTTAGATTGGTGCAAAAGAAATAGAAATTATAACCACCATTGAAGGGCTAATGGCTCTCAAAGTTGGAAACCCCATGAATAAACTATTGTAGGCCTATGTAACAACCTACACTCATTAAATTGGAATCTTTCCCATCTAGCTCGTCAAAAATGTAATAATGATAATCCCTTCATATAGTATAGGGAACAAGTGATTTAGGAAACCTTTCCGGATATTTTGTTATGTCTTGAAAATATTTCTTCCATTAATAAAACACAACTGGGCACACCCAGGAAGACCTGTTGCTGCAATTTTAGACGTTTATATTTCCCTTTGTCTCTAATCAAAATGATACAATTAAGAATGTATCAATCAATCAATTGCATACACATACAATTAAATTTCTATTAAAAGAAATAAAGGTACTTAGGTGATCAATTATGACTGAGGGGGTGGGGATAAAAACAGCATTCCTCATTTCGTGAGATATCTATATGTGTGTTCCGTAATTATGATTAAAAACAGTTTGCTTTATTGAACTGGAAGAGTTAATTGCTAGAGTAAAAACGAGATCGAGAGGGATGTATAGCTGTAGTTGATGTAGGATATAAAGAGAGTACAGTTGGGTTGGCAACATAAAGATGTTGTCTGCAATTTCCATGTCCTTGGGTTGACCTTTCCAGTGTGGGGTACAGGACCGTATTCCTTATACACAATAGGCATTTTATACCATCAGACTGGAAACTATTTGAAGCTGCATTTAAAGCTGAACAAATCATCTCATTGCTTCACCTAAAGAACTGAAGTTGTCAATATCTTGCTGCTGTTACATGTATATGATACAACAATTTGAAGTTGAATTGTCTAATAGAAAACGAGGGCAGGTGAGCTGTGATAAATAAAACTACTCCAGTGAACATTTCGGTGGACCATCGAAATATAAAATTGCGGTTGGAAATGAATGGAACAAAAGGCAGACATTTTTTTAATTTTGATTGATGTTTATTGAGACTAGCACTTTAAAATAGTCCATTAGCGCTGATCACGGACAACTTCAGAATACTACAGGTATTGGTGTGATTGACCCCCCCCCCCCCCCACACACACACACCATACACCTTTCGTTGGAGAATTGCCCCCATTTATCGATCTAACTTGCGGAAACAAACACCTAATAATAACAATCTATCCCCCATCATGAACCTTGTATAACTATTCCATCCCCTAAACTAAATTCCTCATTTATATCCTCCACCCCTACTATACCAGACCGAATAATAATAATAGATTTTTATTTCCATATAACATATATATATAATATATATATATATATATATATATATATATATACAACCGGTATTATACAATGTAGAATTAAAGAAGAAGAAGAAGAAGAAGAAGAAGAAAGGAATACTCTCTGTGAATGTCACAGGTCTTCCGAGCATCCCTAGAATTTTGGTTATACTGCTATCTTAGTTTGTTATACATTTATCTAACTAGTTAATATAATATAGGCAAAATCCAGTACCAGTACAGCTTCTGTCTATCGCGTCAGCGAAAATGCGTCTAGAAGTAAAGGTAACAGTATATATAGCTCTGGTACCGTACGTTGTGGTTTTACCACATTTAAGGATAAACATAATAATCTATCATTATTTTAGCTTACCCCCCCCCTCTCCCCAATACTTCCCTCTTTTTTCTACCACAGTTTACCCTCTTTTACATTATCCCCATTCATTTGTACCGTGTCATCCTTCTCAATAATATTCCCCATGCCTATCTTCTCCAAAACTGGTCCATTATTCATTGCCATTGCCAGCACCATTGCACAGTCATCTCACGTGCAATAGGCGGTCCAATGCTCAACCATACCCTCCTAAGTGGGCCCTAACATGGCATTGCCCTCGCCCCCCTCTCCTATCTCCCCAGTCCAAGTACATTCTTACAAGAGGCTCTTTCTTGGCCAAACGACCAATAAGACCGACCCCACACATAGCCCTCTTCCAGTAAAAGCCTAGCGCGAACACTTGCTAGGGCCAATTGAAGAAATATTAAACCCACCTAACACAAGATTATCTCAAGATTTATTGCTTCATTAAAAGGGTTTGATCCTCAGACTGGTGAGATATGATAGGAAAGTGTGACACCTCCCCTGGTTGAGGATGCTAATTGTGTAGGAGAAGGGGTGAATTTTATGAACGGGGGTAAATTGTTATTCCCTGGATTAGTCAGCCGTGGGAGGGGCGGGACTGAAAGGGAGCGGAGTCATTTGTGGTGAATAGGATTCGGGTGCTATTGTCATTCTGGAAAATGGCACTGTTTCACTGAAGGCGCTGTTTGAAGTTGGGTAGCAAAAGGATGAAGAAATTTAGAATAGATTGATTTTGTTATGTTGTTTTCCGTAATTGGAATTGATCACTTTATACATGAAAACTTTACGGACACCTCTATGTGCCATTTCCCTATTCAATATTATTTCATTTCAGTTTGATTTAATTGTGTTAAAAACAATGAAATAATCGCTATCGTCTTCTGTTAATTATACCCATCAAACATATAGAAAGGATTGTAGAATCTCAATCATTTTGCCGCCATATGTGCTACCGTTAGTCACATTCGGTTAACTGAATGATAGATGAATGAATAATTATTTTCTTGTGTTTCAAGATGTATAATATATGTATTGTTTAGTTTAAACATATCTTTGAGGACATTATTACTTCATATATTATATATATATATATTATATATATAGATATATATATATATTCATATATATATATATATATATATGGTAAACAATTGCTTTATTGAATTCGTAAGAATTGAATTCTCCCTTCTACTCATATTTCCAGGACTAGTTAAGGACCTGGATATGCACCAATATGACTATGCATCTAAATTCCTTACTTCTCATGGCACTTACATTCTCCTGGAGAAACAGCTTGTCGCTCCCTCTAACGGTGACATGTCGATGGACATAGATGCTGCAACAAACGACACCGATGGCTCCACTACGCCAGCACCCCCACAGTACTCTTACAATCCCCTCCTGGAAAAATGTTCTGAACTCTTCCCAAGCTACAGATTACATGTGGCGCAGACAACTGAGAAGAAGAAAAGCAAGACAAGGAGTTCGAGCAAGAGTCCGAGCCCAGGCGGGCACCGACCAGCAAAAACAGCCAAAAATAAGGCCCCATTAAACAGGAGCCCGTCAAAGAGAAGGTGATCTTTAAAGCTAATCACCTTAATTACTTAGATATTTTTTTGAACTAGGCCTTTGATATTTTTATCCATTTACCATGGTTAACTTTGGATAGTGTTGTAATTGTGAAAAAGGGGTATACATATAATATAACATACTGTCTAGCATATTTTACCCTAGTCTTTACGAAAAGATAAACATGTGATATACATCTATATTAAAGACACATTGTAAATAGAATGAATTTAACATTGCTTTGATTTTTAATGAATTAGTGTTGAATTAATGTTAATAGTGTTTGCATGCGTGGTAGAATCGTGGTATATGAATATATGGAATTTTCATTGTATTGGGTAAGAATTGACTGGGGAAAACAGGGCACTTGTTTCATGCCATTTAAACCGATATAGATGGAATCCTGCACCAATTGAACATTGATTTTACTACTTAAACATCCTCGTGTTAATCTTAGAGTTCGTCACATTCATTCTTTATTTTTATTGTCAGATATAATTATTCAGTGTTTTAATACAAATCCTTTATTATTTGTGATTAACCTCACCTTTTGGTTTACTAATTGTGTGAACCTCATACCTTAATGTATGTGAATTTCTTCCATTCTCTCATGTTATGTTCACCTATAGATCAAGCGATCAACGTGAACCAAAAGAATTCGCCAACTTCGGTATATCTAGAATTCTTCTTTAAAATCATGTGTATGTCAAGATGTCAAAATATTGAAATCTTTAAAAAAAAACCGTACCAAATATTTCAAATATTACAACCCGCACAAAAGGTACAATACAATGAATTTCATTATGCATATATCCTTGTGGCATGACCAACCTAGTCAAAGAGTTCTTAAAACCTTGCATGATTAGCCCTGAAACTGTAAGACTTAAATTTGGGGTGAACTTTTTAAACTTTGATGATCTTAAAAAATGACTACATAATTGATAGTTCCATGGAACCCTTAATATGGACGTGTGTTATTCACCATAATTTGAGAATAATTTTTTACAATTTTCTCCAGGATTCGGTGCAACATATGTTTTGGGGTATGACCCTTCAGTTAAGATTAGTAGGTATACTGGGCTTATACAAGAATCTAATTTTACGATATTGATATTTCTAGTGCAATTATAAAACATTTTTCTAGTCTCTTTCCGTAAGGCCCTCACCAGTTTCTGATTCCCCTCTCCAATTCACCATGAAATTTTCTAAGGATAATAATCGTCAAACCATTAGATTACTGTAAACGTATTTATTTTCTCGCAGATAAATTTTCGCGCATTAAGTACTTTGACACTTTTTCGCACAGATGTAAATTCGTGCAGCAAGGAAGTCTCACACCTTGTTTATTCTACCCTTCGCGCAGGATTTGTTTCCACGCACAAAGGAGGTGCGCTAAAATAGCGAAAATAAATACTGCGCGAACATTAATACGTTTACAGTATGTTTATTGGTAAAACCAAACATCAACACCTGACGGCAAATAAAAAAATGTTATTTAAAAAAGACAATAAGACACTATGTTCTCAAGGGGCTGCTAAGTGTTATTCTGGTCATTCGTAAAGGAATATCTTTTTTCACCGTTTCTGTTCCACAATTAATTTGCTCATAACGCGCGCGCAACACACGACCTCTTTGAGTTGATATAACTGGCCGACAACCTTAGGAAGAAAAAACAACTGATCGGAATGAAAATACTGTTTTCAATTAAAAAACAAAACAATTAATTGTTTTAGTTCATTTCCTTTTTTTATATTGGTATTATTCATACTTGAAAATGTTACATAGTAACATTAAATTTAGTTTTATTAACGCCTGTGTGAGAACGGTTATCCGATTATGTCTAACTGTCGTTACATTGTATTTTAATATAATCTTTAACGCAGAAGAAATATCCTTAACCTAAGCGGTCTGGCCACTGCCGACAAAATGGTGTCGATGCAAAGTCGATGCTAAGACAATGTAATTGCCGACGATGCACATCGATGAGGAGGGTTATCGTTGGTGGCATTATCTTGGCATCGACAATGAAAAAAAGATCGGCAACTATAGAACTCATTTTCATGCTTTTATATGTACAATCTCATCGACTAGGCATCGCTTGCGCATCGCTTTGGCCATTACCTCCATTGAAATTGCACCGATGCAAAATCACATTGACTGGAAATATCAAACATGTTTGATGTTCATCGCTACCCTTACCGATGCCATTTTTACATCGCTCACTCATCGCCGGCTATTGCCGAAGGCATAGCGATGACAAGTTGATGCAAAGACGATGCAATACATTTCCCCAAAATCTTATCGACTACCTGATCGCCAACGCATCGCCAACGATTTTGTCGACAGTGGCTGGACCACTTAAAATTCGAATATTAAATTTCTGCCTTCGGTCAGTAGCTTCATTAAACCATTAACTTTGTGCTTGAAATTTTTAATAAACATGTATTTTGCAATGCATTCATTTTAGCTTTCAGCGCTATTTTTAAGTTTAAGACATACAATTTTGCTGATGACACTCAATTTCTTGTTTAATTTTTATCATTTGTTCAATCAAAACTCATTTCTGGAAATATTTGGTCCTAAAATCGCTTTGTTCATTTGCAAATGAGTATGAATAATCATATGTGATTTATGCAGATTATCCTTGATGGCATAGTAATGATGTTGATGGTGATCCTCATGAAGGGAAAAAGGAAGATTTAAGAATCATTTTATCTATCCATCAACAAGGCAACGCTATCTCCTTGGTGCCAGGGTGAGGGGCTTCTACTCTTGCAGCCTCGACCATTACCACGCCCCCACGGAGAAGAGGGAGGCATAAAATATCCAACTTAATTATTTATTCCAACAGGGACGATTAATTATGAGTAAAGATACTCAGCACATGAGCTTCCGTGGCGTAAGTTACTGTCACTATACAGATCAGAAGGTGTATGAGAATTAACTTTGATGCACAGAAAATACATGTGGGAAGGGTGAGCCTAATTGGAAAGAATGCATTTATACAACCCAAACACCGAAAGAAGGGTTTGATAAAGATCCTCAACAAAATCTGAAACGGTCAAACTATATTATTGTAACATTATCTAATTCTAAAATGAAATAATGAAATAAATAATTGCTGTTACTATGAGACTGGTATGTGAACTATGTATTAAAATAGTATTGATTTGAAAATGCGAAACTGGAATAATGAAATGTGTGATTGTGATAGGAGGTAAGATAAAGAAAAAAGGGCAAAAAAGTAATTTAAAAAAAATATGTCGTGAAAATATTTTTCCTTGAAAGATGTATGTTTCATTTGATGGAATTTATGTATTTGTGTTTTCTATTCCCTTTTGTGATAATATACCAAACTATCTACCACTGTAAATATTACATTCTACCATTGTGAGATCTAATTTGTCGTTTTGTACCTCCTGCGTGTTCTTATAACAGTCCACACTTAAGTTTCAATGTCATTTTTCTTTCCTGAAATGTACGTGGAATACGTTTATGGTTTTAATTTTCATTATACCTTTATTGCATTTCATCACACAGCTAAAATGAAGATACAAAAACTGAAAAAGGAAAAATCCAACCGGAGCGGGTCAAGAGAAAAAAAGGAATTTAGTCAAAGGAAGGAAATGATGATATTCATTATTACTAGTCTTTTACTATCATTTACATTGCTACGCTATGTATCAGTTACTGACATGGGATTGAAGATATTTTTTAATCGAGGGTGTGACGCAGGTTAAAGTTCTTTATGAAAACCAATGTATTGGAAAGATGTCAAATAGAATGAATTACCAGCGTTTGTATCACTATGATTTGGAAGCATGGTGATTTCTTTACATTGACTAACTATACAAAAGATGTAGTTAAAAAATATCCAATAAACGTTAGTTAACGACTCTAGCGTTGTATTTTTAGTAGGCGCGGCGAACTCAAGCGTTGTATCTAATGTTTTCTTAAATAAGAGTGTAATTTGCCATCAGCTTATCATCGTCCTCGTCTTAGTGGCTAAGATGATACACAAATGATACAGAAATGTTGTCATTGGAAGTGTGAGTGATAGCCTATAATTGCCTGTTAAACAAATATATATATCAAAATATCATTTGTCCGAATTCATATACTTTTCATGATCTATATGAAAAGAAACATATTGTTGACATTTACCCCCTTTAAAACTTTAATTATATATTTTCTTTTGTTCATTAGTCTGTGGGACATCTCCACATATTGCCCAAAACCAAAGAATTTATAAACCTTCTTGTAATTCTAACTATATAAGATCCACTTAGATTGCTTTGTTGTTGTGTGTGTATTTCTGTTCGATTGCAGCTAATGTCGCGGAAAGAAATAAAAGCGTGCATGGGGATAATAGATGTATGCTGACGTAATATCTGACAAGGCCACGTCAGATGCAATGCGTATGATTATAATAAGTAATGTATATGCATGTATTGTAAGATGCAGTATCTATGTCGCAGGATTAAAAAGCTTACAGGGGAATTGACAGGATGAGATGTCATTGAATCAATGTTATTGAATCGTATATGAGCTAGGGTTCAAACTCCAATTAATTTCCACCATCTTGATCACGTGAACAGATTATAATGGAAGCCCTTGAGGAACGACAAAAAATGTCGGCTGCTTCTGCACGATGTCCCTCTAAAAATCCACCGGAAAAGGAGAGACTGCACCCAGTCTTGCGTTTTAAACTTTCTCTTAGGAAATGCTACTGTTAAATAATAGACAGTGAGGCAGTCATTTTTGTAAATAATCATGTTCAATGCGGATACGACCGACACTGAACCGGAAATGCGCTTTTTAAGGCTTCCGCTGAGCACTAGCAGACGCTGGCAATTCTGAATGTCATTCTCGACGTTTCCTCGCGATGCATACATTAGCGTGAGACGGGGGCTCTCTAGACAAATTGTGTCAAAATAAGAAAAAGAAATCTGTAATTCCTCCCGAAGTATATCCACATTTTTAAAGACATTTAGGAAAGATAACAGGGATCGTAATTGGAGTCCTTTCCTAAGAATTCATAAGGAAGACTGGAGGTGGAGCTACTCAAGAAGCTTTTGGGTCAGATTTTCAGAAAAAGACAATTGGCAGCTGTACACATTAAGTAAATTCTGATAAATTAGGCTGTAATTTGGCCAATACTAGGTACATTCGAGTATATTTGGGATTATATTGATTCTAGCAATGTGTTCATGGTTAGGTTGAAATGCATTTTGAACTTTATGTTTGTCTGAAATTTGGGTTATTTGAGAGGACTGGGGAAGGTGAATTGTGCATTTTCTGAAAATCTGGCCCTTTTGTACTAGTGCAAGTCGATCGTTGGTATCCCCGAGACGACATTTAGACCCTGTGATCGGCCAAAAGATTAATGGCAAGGCTGAGATAGAAGGGGCTTCTATCGGATATTTGAATTAGACCCAGCACAAGAAAAAGACCATGTGTTGATAGTTTTCTATTTTCTGCCAGAAAAATAAATGTACACGTAGAGCGAGGTAAATGTTTTTCATTTTATAATAAGTTACTAGATAAAACAAAGCTGCATGCTTTTATTGAAGACAATAATTTGGTAGTACAAATCTCACAATTCCATGAAAATTGCCATCTTTTTCGAAAACCTGCTGTAAAACCACATTTCGTTTATTCGATAAGGTCCAAAAGATATATTATTTCAAATATGCATAATATTAGAAATATATAACGTGTGCGTTATATTTTTTTGATTCAATTTAAGGCCATACAAATTTACATCATATCAAATACACATATAATCGATGCTCAATATAATGTTATAAGATGCACTAATAACAAGATTGTATCTACATGGAATTATGTGGAAATTAAGTGGAACCACCTATTAATACTCTACTACAAGTCAACACCAAAGTATAGGTGGTGGGATTTCCTGTATACATCAACGAGCTTAAAGTTAAACATGACTTTATGCTCGATGCCTACACTCATAGTCTAGTGAGCGGTAGTAAATTCAACATCCATGTCCTAGTACTATATAGTAGGATTAATTAATTAAAGGGTATCAAGCAAGATTATTACACATCATTTTTATTTTAATTTCTTCATCTACT
The DNA here is from genome assembly GCA_942159475.1 of Sthenelais limicola. NCBI lineage: Eukaryota > Metazoa > Annelida > Polychaeta > Phyllodocida > Sigalionidae > Sthenelais > Sthenelais limicola. The sequence goes on from OW804098.1 coordinate 75,604,780, forward strand.
CATATTTCCATATGTATCTCCCAGTCTCAATTTGATGTTGATGCTTATACAACGCTTAAAAAACACAATTTATATGAGCAGATATGAGCAGAAAGCCAACGCCCCCTAACCCTCACCCCTCCAAATCTGTGATGTCATGAGAGGTATAACAACATTTTGCTCAGAGACAGAGAGGCCTCACTAATTAATAACATGTAGGGAGCTTATCAAAGTCAAGAGCCAACATCACCCCTTCAAGTCACTTTCTTCCCGCTTTTGGAGGAATACACCCCCCACTGAGCTCAGCTCCTGGGACAGACCAACAGCTGCTGCTAATCTATATATGCTTTGAAGACCCAACTGGACATTGAGATTAGGCGGTTTGGTGATGTGGCATCATGCAGAGCTGTCACATAATTGTGGTTAGACCCAATTAAGATAGAATTCCATTGGTGAGGACTGGCTTGAAATTTGTGACTGCACATGTAAATAACTTTTTCTTTGCCCTAGAAATCATGTCTACAATTCACTTATGAATTACCCATTTATATGAGAGGAAGCTACACTTGTGCTTATAATACTGTAGGTATTGGAGATTAAAACATGAACGCTTTCCCTGGGAAATGAAGGGTTTTCTATCATAAGTGGCCTTTCAGTATATCTATAGTACAGGACCCATGCATGACCAGATGTGCCAGTACCGCTGGTGACGTCACATATCTCTATGTTTTGCCTGGATATAGCTCCAGTGGCACCCTGCTGTGATTTTTCTCCCTCACCACTTTAATCAGCTATTTTTATAATAACATATCAAATAAACTCTTAAGTTGTGAGAGGAAGTTAATCACATTAATAGGAACTAATAGAAAGTGGAAAGTTGCCCTAAACTTGCTTGATACCCTCTTACTCACATTACAACGGCCGATTGGTGTACGGCTGCCGCACGGCAAAAAACACAATGTTAAAGTATTACAGCCGGCAAGAATCGGCCGGCTGTTCGTGGTTATGAGAATGGACCTTTACTCGCCAATACCACCATTTTACAGAAGATATTAAAATCCTTTAACTATAATGAGAAGACTGAACGCAAGAAGAGCAGATAGGGTTGCACACTAATAACTTTCTCAACAGGAGTTCACAGCCACTGTAGAAATCCATTCTTTCTTCAGTATCAACATGAAACACGCTCGGCTGGCTTCGGAAGTATTCGGGATGAGGAGAGCTTTTCTGGTAGTAGTAAATAGTGATAAGCAGTGGTAGTCTTCTGGTCCGTCGGTCACGTGATCGAGATGGGGTGGAACGAGAAGTTGGGGTTAAACTAGGCTATAGAAAGGGGCGATTTGGGGATTAGCCAAAGGAAAGGCGTGGAATTTTCATCATTTTGCTTTTTTTTAAAGCAGAATGTCGATTGTACCAAAGTCGACCAACCTTAGTATTTATTCTAATGCTTCAATTATCCGTGTGCACGGGTGTGATGCAATCTTTTATCTACTATTCACTGGTCTTATCTTAAAATCATGCTTTTACATTCCTGTATACAGTAGCACCAATGCTCCTCAAACGACCACCAGAAATAGAACTTTAGTAAAGCGAAGGGAGACGTATAAACAGAATACTCTTCCACTTTTACTTTTCTTTCCCGCGATCATCCCTCCTCACGTGCATTCCTCCGGCTGCCCTTGTACCCTCTCCCTCCTTTCCCACACTCTCCCCCTCCACACGATCACCCTTCTACGTACACGTCACCCAACTCATCTCCCATCCTCTCAATATCCGCTGTCTCCTGCTGCTGTTCCTCCGGTCCCAGATCCAGTGATTAAGACAACAGGGATCAATGCATTCCCATGGATTATGCATATTAACGATCCTTAATCGCTCCTCATGTAATCTTTTGTGAACATGGGTTACAGCCATCGCGGGGAGATCGGGCCTATTTCTGTCACTTTCAACTTGCTCAGAAAAGCACTCATGCATTCCCAATATGGCTTCTCCCCTTTCAAGCCCATTGACCAGAATTCTACATCGTCCGACCCAGCATTTAATATTTATAATATTCAATCCCAGCGTCTAGACGGGATTAGGGTATTCTGTCTCATTCTTAGTCGCCCTTATTCGGAAAAATCTAGCCCCCCCCCCCCCCCCATTGCCATTCCCAAAGATATTTGTTCTAAACGAATAATTAATTCTGAAATTATTTTCTGAATTAAAAAAAAAATGGTATTGTCCCAAGGCATCTTCTTTTGAGAGAAAGGTCCTTAACTATACTTCATCCTTTTGTTCTAGGGAGAGCTTCTTGGAGTTTCATGTTTACAGATAAATTTGCCGCGGTGAATAATGAATTTTATCTTCATAAAAATGTCAAATATAGGGAAGAAATTATTTTGTGGCCATGCTAGGATATTTTTTAAAGAAAATGTCATTTGTTTACTATGGAACAGAAATATGTTAAATGCTTCGATGGTGTGTGGCCTCTGTTGTATACGCATATGATATTATAGAGAGAAAACAGCAGGAACAAATATATGTTTACTCGCTTATAAGTGTTCGTCCTGTTCAAGTATGAAATGTCCATTACCTATAGCTTTCTGCCTGGTATGCGTATTCGTAGCCTTGTGTTAAAGATTATCTCCAACGGTACTATGGATTAACCAGGGAGGGCTGAAGATGGATGATGTATGTCTGTAATGACTTGAGCTTCTGCTGCTGGGTTTAGAGTTTGTGGTGGCTAAAGATTGTACCTAGAATAGTAGACACGACTGGCGGAGGGGAGACGCATCAAACTTCTCTTCTTTCTCACATTTAATTCGTTCCAATTCGTAAACAACTGGCCATCACAAACAGAAGAAAGTCTGTTTATTTAAAATCCAGATCTTCCGAGAGCGATATAGAAAACCAACTATTATATACCAGTTTCCGACCTTTCACCATAGCCCTAGTATCTTATATCCCCCCTCACTCTTCTTCACTCACACATGTACACGCTTGATTCGCTGCCAAAATCCTCCCATCTACTTTGCCGCATGATTTACTTGCCAATTCAATCTTCCAGGATTCACACTCTAGTGCCCAGGCAATGGCTCGAAACACTTTGAGCAATTTGCCAGGCCAGCTCAGACCCACGCAGACCAGCTCTGAGGCAGCTCCTCGAATATGCTCGCCTTGTGCTCACTCGGAGGTTTATGCGCTTGCTGGGCCAGAGAAACCGTTCCGCCACCTCTCACAGACCCCCCCCCCCCCCCTCAACACACACGCACACTCCCCCTCCCTCTTTATTTCCCCCACCCTGCTTTTCCAGGGGGTTACCGCATTTATAGAGCATGTTCTAGAGCTATGTTCTAGAATACTTTTAATTTATGACTAATGCCTCGATTCAATTAATACAATTGTAAGGGTCATCTATATGGGGTCTGTTAGAGAAAAGGTTTCTATCAATCAATCAATGTATCAATGCTTTAATTTTATCCATGACTGGCTTCAACACGTAATGTGAAATTTCTCGCAAGGTTGGCAGATGACTAAGCGGGCTTATATTTTTTATCTTCAGAAATGCCATGTTAAAAGGGTTTTCGCCTCGTAACCAGGCCTTATTCCAGAGAAATATATACATGTACATGCATATCGGTTAGAAAAGTTTGATTAAGGATTAGATTAGTCACATCCTTTGCACATTCTAATCAATTCAAACAAAAATTTACATTTAACGCACTAGGAAAGTAGCTTATCATACAGTTTGTCCTCATTCCTCACGATCTTTTCATTGTAAATTGGTGCTGTATACTATTAGCTTTAACATGATGACTTATGTATCCAGAAGTGGTGCTTTGTATTCTATTTTATTATTCTGGTGATTGGAGTAGGTATATCTGATGGGCGGACCAGGAAGATCTGTTCGCAGAGGCTCCTGTCCATTTCGTGTAACTGTACTGATCAACTTGAATAAAAACCTTTATACATATGGGTCAGATTTTCAGAAAATGTACAATTAGCGGCTGTACACATTTAGTAAATTCTGCTACATTAGGCTGCAATTTGGTCAATACTAGGTAAATTCGAGTATATTCGGCATTGCATTGATGCTAGCAATCTGTTTGGGTAGGTTGAACTGTTATTTGAACTTTATTTCTGTCTTAAATGTGGTTTATTTGAGAGGATTGGTGAAGGTTAATTGTACATTTTCTGAAAATCTGACCCATATAATCTTAAAATATCTTACATTGTTACCTCTGCACTACTCAACACATTTTGGCCCACTTTGTCGCTACAGTATATCGTCCAATAACATCCTATCCTACTTGCTCATATGAAACTTTGTTGTTTGACTATATCAAAAACGTCCTTCTTCGTTGAATTTATTCAATTTTTCTAAACCATGAATTTTTATTTTAACCGCAATGCCCCGTTTCATCCCAAAACATGGCATCATTATCTATAATCACAATCACTACATCTCAAACTGATCCACCCTCGCCGCGACGCCTGTGCTCCACCCCTCAAGCTGATACCTCTGCTAGAGCCAATTTTAAATCAATGCTTGTTGACTGTGAAATGAATAGGATGGGGACTATTGCCAACCAGGCAGGAATTAGTTGAGGAGCAGTTTCTGCATCTGGTGATTAGTGGCGAGTGACTCGAGCTTGGACAGGCGTTTAGACAGTCGCACCGACTCAAAATCAACCACGCGTCGTTGAACACAGAATGAGCGAGGACAAGTGATGAACCAGGGAGGCATGTGCATTGATAGCCATTTGTGCATGTGGACAAGTGCTGGACCTGTATTGGGGGAGGGGGGCTCAGAGGGTCCATTCCGCAAATGATAAAAATATTTTGATCGAGCTGAGAAAATCAGTGAAAATCGATCAATTCACCTAGACAAAAGATAGGCATTATAGGGTTATATATATATATATATATATATATATATATATATATATATATATATATATATATAGAGAGAGAGAGAGAGAGAGAGAGAGAGAGAGAGAGAGAGAGAGAGAGATTCGGTATCTCAATGATAATAATAAACGGGGAAAATATTGAATACTGCAAATGTACATGAATCATGGAACTGTTACCATATAGTTATTATGCTAGCTAAGTTATTAAGTTCTTATATTCATTTAGTTAGTTAGTTTTTCAGCTATTACAACCAAATTTCTTTTAGCAACATTACTCATTGTTTGAACTGTATATATATGGGACTGAACTTATTAATATTTTGTTACATGCTTATATATACAAGTAAAACCACTGCCGCAAAGAATATCGGTGGATCACCCAAATACAAATATGAATTTTATGAAGCCCTGCATCAAATGCAACAGTGGAAATGCTAAAAATATAATGTGGTCAGATATCTTACAGGCGGGTGGGAAAAATACGGAATAAAAGATGCAAAATCTTTGCATAAATTTCTGTATTTAGCTGCGGTGGTTATTGATACAGATTCAGCCACGGTCTAATGGAGACGGCCATGTCCAGGCCTAATTGTGTTATGAGCGGCAGTAACAATAGTGAGGGCGAATGGAGTATTAGTGGTGGGCGGCTTTTGGGGTGACAGGCAAGGTGTGAAATGTAATGGCTGTTAGTGAGGAGGAGGCTTGGAATGGACAATGAGAAGGCAGGAGATGGGAGAAGGAGGGGTTGTACACGAGTATATATGGGACAGAAAGTACGGAGAATGGAACAAAAGGATGAAGGGAAACCCTAGGGAATGGGAGAATATGGAGATTTCTTGAAATTCGTACTGAAATTAGGAAATATATTATAACCTTCAGCTGGGGAGTTATCAGCCAAAGATTATAGGAGTGGGGCTAGACTATGCCTAAATGGGAAGACACAGTGCACAACATACTATATAACATTGGACATTCGTAGTAGTAGATGGTGCACACTTTTATCTTGCCCTAGTTTCTTTATTACTTCCTGGAAGATTTCACGCATTTAACACGGGAGAGGAGAGGTCAATTAATACAATCAGAATGCAATAAACCATGAAGGAAATCCGACCGATGTGAACCAGTTTTGCGTGACTAACTTTATTAGTCAGCAGATTAATAAACTATAGAATCTTACTATGGTACGCATCCTTAGTCGCATATTGTTTACAAACGTTAAAATCCCACAGTGTCGATAATATTGGATGGCAAAAATGCGTGTATAATAAATCACAATATGCGATGCAGTCATGCCTATTTTCATGCAGCTCTTGAATATTGTTTAATGGGGCCTGTTTCTTAAGCCAGTAAGGACGATTTGTGCGGGAATTCCTTCACACCTGTTTCCTTGCTAGTATGCTACTAACTAAAAGTAACTAAAAAGAAGCATTGTGTGTGTAGCATATTTCTTTCCCTAAATATTTCCTTGCCGGCTGCTAAGCAAAGAGAAATAGCTTATCATACGTTAATTCCTTAAATTTCCTTGCGTATCAAATTTCCAGTTATATATTTTTTAATTGAGAAGGTTGCCTTACCAACAAGCAGAGGAAAACCGAATGAAAACTGACACTTGTTTAATACATTCTCTTCTTGAAACACCCAATAGTCCTTCCATAACAAGGAATATTACAGTCACCAAAGTGTATGAGGAGCAAGACTATTGAAGTCGGCACACAAACAATTGAGACACACTAGGTCATGTCCATTTGAACAGTTTATACATGAAATACGCAGGTATTCAGTTCGATTCGAACCGGGCAGATTACCCGGGGTCATTATAACGTTAATAATCAGCAGAAGATTCATATAGGGAACAGAGGTCAGGGCCCTGTTGTATAAGCTAAGGAAGGAATTTTTTGTGGGAATTTCTACGGTAAAATGCATTGTGTGTATAGGATATTCCTTCCCTAAACCATTCCTTCCCAGCTGCTAAGCAAGGAAAACTAGCTGGTCATAGGGGAATTCCTTCAGTCCAATACAGTTTCTGTTATGTTTCTGTGGGAATTTTCCTACGACTTTTCCTTCCCACCAAGCAGAGGTAAACACGTAGGAAATTACTACAGCATATCCCTCCTTGAACCACTCGATTCTGTCTACTTAAATTCAAACAACAGTCTTCAAGGTACATGGTAAATGTGGGGACATGCTTTGTTCTCACTAGAAATTTACACTATTGGGGCACAAACAATTGAGACAAGCTAGGTCAAGAACAAATTTGAATTGGTTACAATGAAACTCTCAGATTGGTGGTTCGAGTCCTACTCAGTGCTGCTTGCTTTGTTCCCAAACAGGCCCATTTTCAAGTCAATGGTTCGAGTCCCAGCTTAGGAGGCTTGTTTTTTCTAGCCAGATTCATTCAAACTATGTTAATAATCAACTGAAAAATCATCAAACAGCAGAAGCTTTGTACTATAATAATAGCAGATATATGTGGCTAGGGAAATTATATTTTTGCAGTCAATAAAACCTAAGGAATTCAATAGGGAAGACTTAAACGTGTTCCTGAGTTTTACACTCTATTCATATTTAACTCAGAGGAAAGAAAGAAGGAAATTATTGTGAGGGAAAACTTGTGAGGGAAATTCCTACAGAGGGAATCACCACAAGTAAATTCCTACAGCAAAATGGGTCAGTTTCTAGGTCATGCCTGTGGACCTAAGATCTAATCCATTCAGGATAATCTACATCATATTTAAATGTATAAGAGAAAGGTTTTCTAATATTTACCAACATTGTCACTTCAAATTGAAAGAAATGTGTTATATTAATTAGTCTTTAAACCCAAGAAATGAGGGAATACTATGCATCCTATTTACCTTCTACCTTGCTGACCCACACCTACACAATAAGAAATATTCTGACGAGCTGGGAATGCCATGTAGGAATCAATGTAGGGAGGGAAAAGTTCCCACAGAAAAGATTCCTTCCTTAGCTTATAGAACAGGGCCCAAACTACTCTAATAAAAACAGACATGTACACAGATGGAAATTGCTTATTTTGAGGCCACTTTCATCCCTAACAAGTCACTTGGGAAGAAAATGCGTAAGGAAATTTCCTTCATTAGTATAGAGAAAAGTATAGCAGCGCAGTCACAAAAATATTTCTAGTGTGCCCCTATATGGTGGTCAAATGGTGTAATCTACACACTTTTTAGCTAATAAATACGAATAGCTTACTTGCGCGGCGGCCATCTAGGATTTCAGTCGTATGAAGTTGCATGATTAATATGTATAGAAATAGTAATAGCAATAGTAATATGGAATTAAATCAGGCACCCAGCGGAAGATCTACCTAGGCACCTGTCTATTTAGAATGTTGGACCACCTCAATGTAAATAACATCTATTGCAATAAAAGAATTCTTGAATTGAATTGAATATGTTGTGGGTTCGAACGCGGGCGTGGCTACCTACTCCCCCCAGTACTAGAGGAAGACCACCATTGCGGTGATCCAGTCCTGGTAATAAAACACTATGTACCTATGCGCATTCGAACCGAATCCAAAGCACACTGAAGGGAATTCTAGAATCCACCTACCCTAGGTTGATTCGATTTGATTCGCATCTTTAGAAATTAGTTTGCAACAATTCGATTTGGTTCAATTTAGTTCGCTTCAGTTTTGTAATTTGTGAAAGACGTAATAGTGTCCATCCATACTGCATGGTCACTATTGCAATAACAACATACACACCTCACCTTTTTTTTAATCTTCATTCCACCCAATCACCAACAAGCCACGGAAATTGTCGATGAGACAACATCCAACAAAAAATGATGATTCCGACAAAAGAAAAAAACCCAGGGACATGGGCAGTTCACCAAGAATAATTACCGCTAATTTGGATGAGTGGATCTCAAAGATGGGAAATAAAAAGTGCCATATGTTTATGGTACGAGTAAGGTGCTATAATATAAACAGCGATGATGTTGTGCTTATGGAATTATGCTACGCACCTGATTAAATCATAAGTTAGATACAACCTAGTGACCTGACCCACGAAGGACTAGTTTAGTTAGAATCCAATGAAAAGAAGGGCCATAAAGGAAAGCACAATAGATCCTTGCGGACCTGAAATGAAGTTATTCCTGCAACACTAGAGCACTTAGTGTAAACGCTTATGATTCAGACAATTAAGTTAGACTAAATCCAGTTAGCCATCTAGGAATGAAAGAAAGGAGAGGGAGGAAAGGGGAGCGGCATCATCGGACTATTGCTTTCTAATAGAATTTGTCTTCCCCAGCGAAACGGGATGGGATGAATATTGGGCCAGGAGGGGTGGCAGAGGGAAGAAGCGTTTGTTTAGGGGGTGACGAAGTGTTGAGAAGAATTCATTTCTAATATAAAATGGACTCTTTGACAAGAAATGTCGCTTCTTAAATTTTATTATAATACATTCGAACAACACCTTGAAGCTCTCAATATTTGATGCGTGCATACACTTATAAAACTCGAGAAAAAAATCAAGGACTATTGTCCTGGAACCACCAGTAGCCAATCATTTGTTTACATGAATCAAACGCAATATATCAAATAATTCATGAATTCCTATAAATTGTAAGGGAAAGGCCTTCAATCAGAGCGAAATGCTGAACTAAAAACGAAATATTCAAAATGAAAGAAACAATGGCATCCCGATTTAAGGGGAGAAGAGCTCCAGAATCTCCCCCTCTCCACCACGTTAAAAAGGGGTTGGGGAAGGAGGGATGAGTACAATTACATCAGGGTGGCTAGGCTTTTACCCAAGGGGGCTAGAGGTCAGTCATAATCGCCTCCAGACCACTGACCAAGCCTTAGTAGACCCAGTAGAGGGGCAGAAGGGGCTGGCCGCTTGACCCTGGTCAGTGATTGGAAAAAGAAATAGGGTCAGTGTAGAGCGATAATTCTCCAGCTATCAAGATAATCAATCTTTTCCATTGACGTTCTGATGCCCACTCTCTCACACACTCTACCTCTTGCCTTTTTCCTTTGCTGTCCCTGGTCTTTTATGACTTACTCTGTACGAACCAGAGAGCTAGCGTGGGCAGAAAGAAAACATACGTATCAGTTTCCATTGACAACATATATACGGCAAATTTTCCAATTAATCTCACAGGAGTTTCTATCGAACTTACATAATGTAGAATGTTGTCCATTCAAATATGAATAAGCCTATACCATTTCATGGCCTGGCCAAAATGGACCGAGGCATGACCCTTATTTTAAGACATTTAGAACGATAGATTCACATAATTATTTGCATGGGTTTTGCGATATATGCACAGACATCATTTGAAGCATTACTCAAGAATGTACTCCAATAATTATGTCCTCTCCAATTAGGAAAAGTCTCTTCAATAGCCTTCATTTAAGGGGACTAAATGAGCAATTCATGGGAAATAGTATTGGCGATATTACTTGCATGTTTTATGATCTAGGGTACGGGATTATTAAATAGGATAAGCATTGATCATCCCCGTACTGGGGATGACTAAATACCATACCGCTGCACACAAGCCATTCTCTGTACTGAATCATTTTCCAATGCAATTGCTTGTAAGCGAACAATAAAACAAGAGGGACCCTAGAGTAGACGAAGAAGGCAATAGACAATGACGAATAACAAACAGACCCCTTTGGGATCTTTAAAAATGGGGCCCATTGATTCTTGATAATTGTTCCTGCCTTGGAAATGAGCAAGCTCTGAGCCGACTGGCATCTGCACTTTCCTGCCTCACCCGCCGGAAGTTAGGTGACCTATGGCCCGCTAGATGGCGTTGCTGGTGCCAGACACCAATCACGTTTGACCTCTCGTGACCTCTAGCCATCAGAGGGCACCAGAGTGGCTTCCGGTGCGTTCGGAACAACTATGGAGAAAGCGGATGGGGGTATTGTTTTGGTGGCATTGTCTGCTGTTTTGTGTGAGGGCAGAACTGCAACTGGGAGAGATATAATGGAATGGAATGAAACGAGGGATGATATAATAAGCACATATGGCCTGTTTTCGGAGGTGGAATTCTGTAATCACTGATACGCTATGGCCAATCCAATCCAATGAACCGGGGACGAATGTGTTCTTAATCATTTTTCTGATTTACATTACTGCGTTTGTATACAAAAAAGAGTAGATCTACAGTCCACTCCACTGCAGTCAGATTTTTACCGCTTTATGGTTAAGGCCAATCAAACAACTGTAGGGCCAGGGATTTTTGGACGTAACTGACGTTACAGAAATAGAAAAGGAGTGAGGACAGGAAAGGAAGGGCACATGGGATAAGAGCAAGGATGAAAGAGTTGATGAGGCAGGGATGAAATACAAAAAGCGCAAGAGAAGGTGTTGGAGAGCCCGGGAACGATCAAGGGAATGCATTAGGACTCGGACCTAGGGCAGAGAAAGGGGGCATTTTATATGTATTAGGGCACTTGAATGTTGGCTGCTCATGGCCGGAAGTAGCTCAACCTGGGCTGCCTGAATTCAACAGTATGTAAACAATGGCGGATAAAAATGACAGCAAATTAACGAGTAACAGACCAGCAATATCTGCTTTAAAACATTTATTTCAAGCAACCATGAAACGGATGACATACACAAATAAATAGAAAGCTAAAAAGAAAGCTATTTGATGGGGAACCTATTGATAAGTTGAAGTAAATATATTGCTACATATAATATGGTTGAGAAGTCTGTTGACGAGTGAGGACCAAGGAGGTAGCGGCCACAGGGACTCTCTTAGACCATTACTAAAGTTAGTATATGGCTGTTTATTTTTGTCTTCTATATATGAAGGCAAGAGAAGAACGCAAAGGTAATGTACTTATTAAGTGGAATTCTAAGTCCAAAACAGTGTGTATCACAGAGAATAATAATTATTATAGTGGAACATCTCTAAATCCATCATACGTAAAGGGAGAAATCTTTGAAATCCAATCAGAAAACAAAGTGAAGTATCATCGATATGAACCCTAAATGTATTACTTTCTGGCAATCTTTTGATTGGCTATCAACAACAAACAAACGTTATCATTGGTTTTATATCAGGAAACCTCTGAAACCTCTAAAGAAAATATGCCCTTTGTGTTACATATAGTATTCTAATTTCACCAGGGAGTTATTTCTTTATATCCCCAGGCCCCTGATTAATCAGAACAGTAAGAAATATTTTCCGAATGAACTATTTACCATAGTAATTCATATTAGAATTACCGGGGACGAATCAACTTCCATCTGGCAAGAAGTAACCCCTTACACATCTGACATTTGGATAATCTGATAGAAATAGGAAGGCACATATAAAATGCCAAGTTGTGATTGTAGGGTGTGACTGAGCTAAAGGTATGAGAGGACACAAGTCGCGCTGAGCTTCGTGCAATCAAGAAGGCAACATAGCGGACGGAAATGTTGCAGTTATGGAAGATGCCAGAAGGAGAGGAAGAAAGAGATACAGGGTGCATGGAGTTCTGCATGACCTGCAAGAAATTCTGTAGTAAAATAAGGAGTCAACGATTGTCATCATAGGATATAGTAAGAATGGCGTGGAAGAAGAATAAATAAAAGTGCAAAAGAACGGGAGGTCCTGCGTGAGAGAAATAGGTTGGATTATTGTAGTAAACTATATAAGTTAGATACTAGAGTTGGAAGCTGGTGGAAGGGTTGGAAGAGGAGGTGATGGGAGCCCACAGTGGGTGGAAGCCACGCCCGAGTGTCATCAATCCAAGTGTTACTGGCCATGATTCACTGTCCGATAACAATGCATGCAACCCAATTGCGGAGTTTAGGAGAATACCAATCCTTAGAAGTAAAGTTAAAAGTGCCTACTTATATGAATTTATTTCAGTATTTGCAGATGAAGCTAGATGTGGATGTAATAATTAGCATATAATAAGTTGTGATGAGTATAATTTTAATGACTCACCTTTCTTCAATTCCTCGGATATTTTTATAGAGCAATTTTGTATCATATCCTCAGCTATCTCATCATTCGTAAAGGTAAAATGTGTCATGCATATTGTTGTCGTCGTGATTTCTATCTTGTCCATTCTATCTTGTTTCTGTACTATCGGGTTCGTCGTCATTGTTTGGTAATTAAGGTATAGGACCATTTGGGGGAATCTAGGTTGAAGCCACCGGTTCGTATTTAGAACATGCAATGCAATTGGGAGGGAATCTATCCGATGGGAGTGTTCTACCGAGAGCACTGGAATGAATGAAGACACAGGCAGCCTACTGAGGTAGGTAATATTTAGGTCTTTGTTGGTCAATGGCCAGCTGACGTAGACTGGTTCACCTGGAGCCGACACATGTATTTATAATACATGACGTAACAAATCGAACTTTAAGTGGCCGTTCCAAGAATATCAATAGATAACTAATATAATACTGTTTCTGAACAGATATTGACTTCTGACTTCTGATTCTGAACATTACACATTACATGACTTAACGCCTTGTGTAATCAGCTATGATAAAGAGAAAGGTGTGAAATCACATACAATGCCTATAGATAAGAGGAATATCGGTCCCTAAAAAGCAGTGTTTTCTCGGGATCTAATTAGGATCTGTGAGATGTTCTATGATTAGGCCTACCTGATGTTATCTGGTATAATAGAAATACGATGAAATCAAGTACATGTAATTACAATGTAAACAACTGCATCTGTATGTAAATAAATTATTGCCTTTGTATTGGTAGTTCCACCAAGTTCGCAAAATATGTAATACCTAATCAATTGAAATGTTGTTCATCACATAATTTGTTTGAAATTGCAGGTTACAGTACGGGGAGGGGAAATCAGATTCTGTCAAATAAATACCACAGAACAAATATTTGTTTCAACTGCAATACAAGAGAACGTATTCTAAGGAGAGTGAAACTATTGGTATTAGTACAACCACCGCCCCTACGAACCTTTCCGACCCCGTGACCAACCCCCAAACCCCCACCTCTCAGTCTCCGGTCCCTATGGTTACCCTGACCCTGGGATTATTGGACTTTGGTTACCCAGGTAACAGGCAGGTCTTGTCAATCCATCAACCTAGACCATTACCAGGGCACAGTCCGCGATCGAACCCCAAAAAAGTCAATTTTATTTTCGGTCTCTTTTAAGGTTTACCTCGTTGCACAGTCCAAATACATTATTTCTCGCCTGTATATATCATGAGAAACCTATATGAAGCGAATTATGACTGAGTTGTTTTTGAAATTCATTTTGATGCATTTGTTTCAGGTGCAAATTTCCTGGCAGTGATACAACGATTTTGTGTATCAAACATTAGATATGAATGAAAAATAAAGATCTCTGAGCTAACAAGTAACCGGAAGCCCTCGTCATCAGTCATGTGATTGGTCACGTGATGGATTCGCTCTTCCGGTTGGGACCACGGCACTGACTCGCGGTCGGCAAAATACAATCTAGGCCGGGATGGTGCTATTTCCAATAGTGGTTGGCGAAGGAGGATCTCATAAAGCCTGTTTAGTATTATGCAGAACTTTCTAATGCTTGGTGACTCATGTAATGGAATTTAACTGTTTTATTGATATAAATATAACATATTTGGTTTATGTACACCAGAATAACAGAAATTTCAGGTGCATATCATGTGTGTGTATGGGATGGGGTAGGGAGGGGGATTCTGACCGGCGCCCGTTTTTGACGATGAGTTGAGCAGATTCACGTCAATCATTGATTTGGATTATTTTTCATTCCCTTATCGGTCTAATGGGCGTGAAATGGGCGTGGATCGTCCCTTCAAATTAGATGATAATTATTACTTCACAGTTATTTCTCAGTGATAAGGGAAGACTGATATACTAGATAAAAACAATGCATGTCTATTATAGCTGTGACCTGGCACTGCATGAAAATTATGTAACACTGAACTGGGTAATCCCTGCAAAGACTAGGGGCCATGGGAGAGTGAGGATGGGAAAAGACTCACCTAAAGGGACCGAGGGAGAGAGGGAGAAATCGGTGTGTGTTTCCCTTGGAAACAGAAATTCATTCAACTACATTGTATACTGACACCGGTCATCGTTTACTTTGGAAATGCCAAAACCAGAATAGAATTAATGTACAATAAATTCATAATAAAGTGTTCTGATTCTGATTTAATTATTCTTGTTTACTCATAGGCCTATCTTTATTATTGCTATATTCCCATTAATTTGCCTGCAATTAGATATAGACCTGTCATATTGGTTTGCTGGTGAATGCGCATTACTATAGACAAATGATATGGATAATCTATGACATTAAGAAAAATGGTAGTTTTGTATGATTGGACATACTATTGTAAACATCGTAGAAGAGGGAAAATCTGATATGTGTAACTTCTGGTCATACCTTATACTATGTGATATTGGCTGGATAATATGGCTGACAAATGCAAGACTCTGATTTCCATTCTTTTCTACGGACATAATCAACTCTGCTCGGTGGTGGAATTTCAGAAGGAAAATTAGGGAGATGGAGCCCTGTCTTACAGAGGATATCTCTCCCTTTAATTATGAAGACGCAGTTCCTAACGTTGAGTGTGTGTGGAGGGGGGAGAGTGGGCATGGATACCCCCATTATAATGTTACATCTATAAAGCAAACTTTAAAATAAAAATTCATGTAGGTAAGTTTTGAGATTCTAATCTAACTTCAACTTCAAGAAAAAATCGGAACTGAACTGATTTTATATGACCTTAACAACCCCCACACACATCACCATATTTTCACAATTTGGGCTTCCCCTCATCAAAACATTTCAGCCCGATGTTCTAGTAAATAGGGCCAGCCTGATCCGCCAGTCTCTTGCATATAATCTAACAGACCGAGGCAGCTCCCGGGCCCCCATACACATTCCATCACTAATTGAGGCTTAAATGCGTATCCTGAAGTTAATTTATGGCTCCAAATGATGCTGCAAGCTTTCCGTATTGCTCTTTGGAATCATAGCCCACCCGGTGTTCCTTAACAAAGCCAGGGGAAACAAGGCAATTCGCAGACAAAAGACAGTAATAATGACTAATTTTCCTATATCAATCATCTGTTAGTAATGCAATAACAAATGGTTGCTGCCCCTCAGGGTATGTGCACTTGCTGAGGATAAGCCTTTTTTCCAGCGCATTCTCAGAGGATCGCCTGCAGGTGAACGATCCCAGCAAACACATGTTTGCCTTTTTCATAATCACTGCCTCCCCACTAGCGACGTTATCCCAAAGATCATTAATACCATTTTTATTACATTTTATATTCTTCGACTTTTAAGTCCTTATATGAGATTCATTCTAGTGTGTATGTTAACGTCTAGAAGTTTTTCGTGTGTCGGTACACTTGTTATGAATCTCCCAAAGCGAATATTATCAATCTTCATCCTCTTTTTATAGTTATGAAGCTGGTAAGAGAGATGGTCAATATTGCATTCTTTATTTCTTAAATGCCGTGTTTGTAAACTATTGTAAATAGGCGGTAATAGTGGTTAATTGCGGGAGCGTCTGGGGTATATGCTGAGAGTTATACAGTAAAGGGATCTAGTATAACATCCCCAGTGATAACGAAACAGATTAACCCAAATTGAAGCATTAAATATGTATGAAGATGCTACGAGACGGGAGTGTGACGTCATTAATGCTAAGCAGACGACAATGAGAGGTGCTTGTATTTGTTATTACCATGGGAGCATGTGTTATCGTATTGGGTCACAACATCAAAGTAAAGGAATTTCTTGACATCCCTGAAACTTGTTCCTGCCAATATACCGCTAACATCTTTGTGCATCGAGTTGATTGGGAATGATCGAGAGGAATTCCTTGAGATAATTTCCAACTTCGTGTAATAATCTCGAAGATTACAAATTATAGTCTCAACCACTCCAAGCCTTCAGATGGTTCTTCAATGCACTATTTGTGTTCTACATCATGTTATTCATTTAACTATTATGATTAGGATCCACTACGACACATTATAACTATTATTGTATATAATATATAATATATCCAGGAATATGCGGGATTGGGTTCATTTCGTCCCACAGGTGTTTGATGGGTGGGGATGAAAACAATGACATGGCCAATTACTTGGTCAAATAGAATATATTGCTATCCTAGATTTATATATGTATATCGTATTTTCATTCAGACATTAAATAAGGTACATCAGAAAAGGAAAAGAACCCTCAGAAAACTGGTCTTCCGGGCCTCCCTTTAAATAATATAAAATACTCAGGTAGGCCTATACATAATTGAGGCGTGGATTACAATATCAATATCAATCATGAGAGTGCTTCATTGGAAATAGTTTTAAGGCATAAAGTGGTGGTGAAGATGTATTTTCCCCCTATAGTCACTTGAATGGTCTTTGCATCGGATTTAGTCCATCATAAGAAGTCTTTGCTTGCGCAATGAACTGTTAAAATAAATCGTATCACTTTATATATGTATACCTGTGGCAATCTCAAGACCTGACTCTATAGCGAAGTATTAAAGACTCGAGTAATGGTTCTTTTGACAATCTGTATTGTCGTTGGTGTTCATGAGCATAATGAGCTGTTACATATGTCTCGTGACAGCGCAGACGTAGCAGGGTCGAAAGGTCTAGACGAATGGTGAACAGTCGGAATGAAGCCAAAGCAATTCGTCTGACATATAAAGGGAAATACAGACATATAAAGCATTCTGTGCTAATATATTATTACACAACAAGTTTAAACAGAACACTGTCCCCATCTAATAATATATACGTATATTCACAAACACTCACTGTCACTCCACTCTCAATCATGGTAGCTTTGGTCTAGAAATGGACCTGCTAGAGGAGGACAAAAAGGGGGGAGGAGGAGGTTGAGACGCTGCAAAGTGACGTCAGAGACGCTATAACGTGTTTGACACAATGAGGCCAAAGAGAAGGACTGGTCAGTCGTCACTCTACATCCGGGTCCCTATACTCTATTCTGATTGGTCAGTCGGCCATCTAGAAGGAATACTCTCATGTAGGAGGCAGGAGAAGTAAGCAGTATTAATAAAACTTCACATTGTTTGCTATTTTACGTTGTGATTTGATCTCTCTTGAAAGAGAGGTATAGTACTTTAACTTGGAGCTTCAACTTCAAACTGTTCTTACTTAAATCACTTCCAGTGTTGTTCTTTGCGCTCCATCTTCCTGTTTTGTCCCCAGTTTTCTCTGTATACCCTTGCTATCCTATTTTATTAAACCGAAAGTCATGGCACACGCGTGCGCATGTCCCCCTGGGCTCAGTTGATATAAAACAAAGCTACCAGGGGGCGTCTACACTGGCTTACCGTGTCAGGTGTCATGTATGCAACCAGGATAGTTGACCCCTTTTTATCCGTCCCACACCCCGGGGCCCGGGTCGGGAGGGGTCAGATTGACTTTGCCTTCACTCAGGGCTGCCCTGACTGCAACATCGCAAAACAACATAGGCCTGCGTCAAGTAGGGGAGAGAACAGGGGAGGGTGGGGAGATGAAAAGAGCGGCGTAGATATGTAAATACCTTGATTCTTGGTACAATATATGATTGGCATTAGTTACGTATCCGTATTCTCAAGCCAGCATAAGGATTCTAATAGGCCTACAACAAGAAAAAGGTATATCCTTTATACCTTGATCGTCACATGAGCACATAGGGATGGGGAAGGAATAAAGGGAACACAATGAATAGAACACATTTTTTCCTATTCATTGTTAAATACAACAGAAAGAGTCGAATGAAGAATATAAAATATATAGAAAGATAATTAATTTCTAAAAAAAAGTGGGAAGAATAGTCGAAAGAGGTGCAGGAAAAAAACTTTTATACTTTTACCATATCTGTGTATGGTAGTCACCATAGCGGGGTATCTATAGGTATCTTGTTTTAGTGTATATTCAATTGAAAGTAACCAAAAGTTGTGGTGGGATTATAATACTAGGCGTATACAATTATATTGTACACATTTCAATCAATTCAATATAGTTTAATATATTTTTTATTTATAGAAAGAGTCGTACAAAAAGTTAATTCCAGATCTGCCAGCGGGTTCCTGTCTAGTTGAGAGATAAATTTTGATGTACATTATTTGCAAAAATGAGGTATTTTCTAGATGTCTATGGGCATTATTATACTCTAGACAGTGCCATTCTCCAATCAGCTTCAGTTGTGAATAGTTTGTACAATATGTAATGCTTTAACTGAATTTAAACTAAACTCAGAAGAAAGAAAGGAAAGTCCAAGGAGGAAAGAAAACAAGACATGGAGAAATGTTCTGTGGCTCTTGGTTAGGACAGATTTGCTGAGTCATGTTCCGTGGCCGCGGCCGGGTTTCTTGGAGTAATATCTTATGGGAGCATCGCGTGTCGGGAAATTGCCAGATTTTCTTCACGCATCCCCCTAAATCAACACGTTAATTCACATTCTAATGTACGAGTAAAACTTTTGCCTACCCTTATGAGGTAAGGGAAACTGAGGTAGTTGGGTGACAAATGCCTTTTAGGGGGATGAATGGGTTTTAGATTTAAATTTAAAATGAGGATTAGCACGATTTGGACTATCTAGAGCATGATAATGCCTATGGACATCATTTTTCGGATGGTAGGCATTGTAGCCTACAATATCCATAGATATATTTGCACTTGTATTCAATGCCTTGTACATATAATATATAACTCCATTCCATAAGGCTGGATCTGATAGACTTTGCACGCCTAACAGAGAGGAATCAATTTGAATTTCCAATACTTACCAAAAATGCAGTACAATTTGAGTTTTACATTTGTATTTCAAACACACATAATTTTGATTTCACAATAGAAAGAGCTAACCTATAGGGTTTGCGAGTTTTAGTCATTACATCTGGACCTAGTGCGAGTTTTAGTCATTACATCTAGGCCTACTGCGAGTTTTTGGATTAGGCCTACCAAATTAGGCCTAATTGGCACATGAAAAGAAATCAGACTCTATATAGGTAATTGTGCTAGTTCACATGTCATCAAACTATTATGTTAGCTTCATTATTATACATTTGATGGGATAGTAATGATAATTATAATTTGAATAGGAGCTCTTAAAACTCAAATCAACTACATAGATCTAGGACTATATCAACAGATACACGTTAGTAGTATATGGAAACGGTCCTATGTGGCGGGTGTTAGTTGTTAACCCAATCAACTCAATCGTGGAATTCATAGGCTTGGTGTAAAAGATACGTGATGGTTTAGTTACATATAATTCAAAATTATCCAGATTTGCCTTTTTGTAGCCTACCGGCGGTCTACTGATTATAAGGCATTCATAAAAGCAAGGTTTTGCTCGCGCTGACTGCCAGTATACCGGAGGTACTAGTAGTACAGTGAAATGATGGTTTGTGTATGGCAGACCGGTGGCAGGGTGGAAACAGATTTGATATCCAACATTCAATCTGTCTTTCCTCGCTGGTAAAGGCTTTATCCAAGTAGCTTGTATGAATGAATTGGACTGTGTTTTTATGCTGTAGATCGCCCCATGCCCAACACCTAAGACAGATGTTTTGATAGTATTATCACCCTTTGTAAGAATATTAAATAGATTATTTGGACAGCAAAACATTTGATTTATCACCTTTGCGAGGGGTAGTTGGGTGTCTGTATTGGTTCGACATCAGGAGGTTTTGTAAGAGTCTATTTGAAGTGTTGGACCTCTGCATGGATGGTATTTTGTTCATAATATTGGATTCGCTTCATTGTTTGTCCCCGCTGTGACCCATTATGTATTCGCCCCCTATGAATCTGGCCTGACCGGGGGTCAGCGGCCGGGTCAGGGAGTGACCGGTTCTCCGACCCCGGTGGCCCGTGGAAGGCCGGCACGCACGGGCGTGGTCCGCGGCCCCGAGGCTAACCGGTTCGGTTAGATGTCCCAGGGGACCAGCACGGCTCACCGCTCACCGCTACATCATTCCCGCCGTCCAGCTGGCCGGGAAAAGCCGCTGGGCGACCGGAGAAGATGGGGTCAGAGCGCCCGTGACCTCGACCGTCCTGACCCCACGGATGCAACCTTTCTTAGCAAAGTGCTGCAGCAGTGGGAGGAAAAGATTTATACGAGGCTCCAATGCAGGGGGAAAGGGGCAGGAGTGGGGACAAGGAAGGGTAACTGGAACCTCTATAGAACGCACACCAACCCCCTAAGGCAAGAAGACCTTTGCCAGTGGCCCCAACCCCGACCGAACCTTGCCTCCAACCGAAGCGGTCAAGTAAGAGGTGCCCTGGCTGGCTACAAGGCAAAGCCATGGGATGCTTCAAGACCTGAGCTAAGCCTTGCAGTCAATCTGTAATTAATGGGTCAATTACTAAGGTCAACCTGTGACCTTGAGTGGAACTGAAAGTTGGTTGGCCTGTCACATGAGTGACCTTGAGGGTTAGGATAAAGCAATAATGATCAACAAAGGCGATTAGCAGTTGATATAAAAATGGTTTGGGATCGAGGGATGCGCGAGAAATGGAAGAGTTCGAGGATGGGTAGGCTAAGAGGGACAAGAATGAAGGAGGGAAGGGCAACTAAGTTCTGCTAAGTTCTGCTAACTTCTTTTCTATGTAACGTTAGGCCTAGTAGCCTACTAGATCTAGGCCTACAGGCCTACCGTATTGAACTAGCCTAAACCAACCAATAGATATATCTTTTACATCGAGTATAGGCTATATATATATATATAGGCCTAGTCTATTAGCATCTATAGGCCTATAAAGGACACGATTGTGTTGGTTGAACTAAAACACCTGCCACATAGGCCTAGCCTATATAGGACAGTTTCCATTTTCTGACTACTGTTTCAGGGATTCATTTCTTGGAAGAAAGATCTAGAGTCCTGAATGGAATTGAGGTTTTGGAATGTAGGCTATTTCAGTAACTTATCCAAGAGCCGTTTCTGTTTCTTTCCACCCTTTCCCCCTTTTATTTTCCTTAAGCTTCTACCATTTCTGCATCTTATTCTACCTCTTATATAGGCCTATTATAAGTCGGAAATAAACCGATATGTTGGCCCTCCTAATTTTAATCTAGGCCTGACTATTCCGCGTCTCATAAACACTTCGTACATAGGCCTACGATTCCAACTCTGTCAAACTGTCTTGTTAGGGACTGCAAGTAGGCTAAATGAGGCTTAGGATCCATTTCATTTCTTAGGTGAAACATCGGTCTTTGGCTTACGAACTAGTATCATCTTGGAGGTTCTCAAAGATATTAGGCCTACATGTTATTGGCCTATCATATCACCGCCCGCCCACCACACACACCATACTGTATTAGAGTGTGACCATGGTTTAAATACAAAATACAATTAAACATATCTGTTAGACACGGCCTTTTGCTTTTTTCAGCAGTGGCATTTATAAAAATCATATTTTACATGCTGCTCCAGCCAATATATTTCTCTATTATAGCTTATTTAGGAAAGAAGATGAAAATAAATTGTAGTATCGGTATCTTCTTAGTCGGAACATTGGGATGATGAGGTCCTTAGTAAATTTGAACTTAACTTAGAAAATACACTGTAAAAATGGTTTTAAAATAACAGTACTTTTGTGCGCACATATAGCTATATAGATCTCTCTTTGAGCAGACTCGTTATTGAATCGTTTCTTGCCTTATAGAAAACTGTGTATGGGCCTATGTATATCAAAGGACCTTTTTTTATCCCTGAGAGGGCTATTAAGTACTATTTTAAGCAATGCGTATTTTATAAAAAGATGTGATTTCAGTAAATAATATAAGAAAAAGGCCATGATATAGGATTTAAAAAATATAGTTAATTTCCAAGAGTTAATATCTGAGAAACAACCTCTCTTAGTCCTTGCATACTCTATTCTATGCTACCCACATGTCTGTTTGGTGTGTGTACGTTGGCAATAATGGCCCTTGCCCCGACCCTTGCCCTCGCCTTACCCTCAACCCTCCTGACACTGGGGACCTTGTGGGGGCCATTAGATACCACCCCATGGCCCTCTACCATAGATCAAATGACCGGGGGTGTTGACCAACGGCGATCAGAGCTTGACCCTGGGTGTTAGTCAGTTTTGCTATTGTCCCCTCCAAGATAAATTGGTGGTCATGCCGTAGAGGGATAGGTTTTATACCGCATATTACATATATTCGCAGTGGGCTGGTTCACTCGTGTCTAATACAGAATCGTGCCACATATAGGTAAGAATAGGTTTCTTTTTACATCTGAAATAAAATAATTGCTTTTTATATGTATTGGTTCGGTTAGAATACTCCGAAGTGTAATGGAACAGCAGCAGCAAAAAATGCTCAGCCCCACCCTCCCCGCTCACACACACATATATTCTAAATTGGTTTGTCCTTTGGTTTTGCTCGAACTGTATCCTTACCGCAACAAAGATGAGTCTGGTACCTGTTTGCAAAGGTGCATATTACACAGAGAAACATAAACGAGTCATTTGACTCTAAATCCGAGTCCAGCGCCTTCTAAAAGAGTCAAATCAAGTGAATCGTTGTGCCTGACTCTTTTATACCGATTTCTGACTCTAAATCATATTCACATTGAATCGTTTCTTAGATGTGTCATTTAAGACTCAGGTTTTGACTCTGGTAAACTTGGAAGTCCAGGGATTGATATAGATATAGTTACAGGCCGACTGGTTAAACCTTTCGATACCATGGATGGTCTGGTGGTGTGTGACCTGGTCCTATACACTAGTCTGGTTATCCACCTTTCACACTACAAAATCAAAGCGACCTGAATCGAACCAAATCGAATTGTTGCAAACTAATTTCTTAAAACTGTCATGACTGTTCACACGACTCTACATAATGTGCTTTGTTGCGCTTTAGACAATTTATTTCTGTTTACACTAAACTCTGTAGATTTCAATTTAGATTGTTAGACTGCTTTGGTTCTGTTCACACTAGCTCAAACAACATTGGGAAAGTAAAGTGAATTCGTTTTGGAATCGGTTTGGAATGGCTTTGAGGTGTAGTATGAACAGAATTGAAACGCATCGAAGCGCTTTCTGAGCTGTAGTGTGGAAAAGATAATCCCAAACATGCTACCCATCAGAAAAAGTAATTGTTTGCTGCTCATCAAAGTAATAGACTATCTAGCTAGTAACAACCGAAACATCACAATGTTATAGTTGAACCATCCAGTTGGCCTAGTTGGTACAAGAAACCGGTATGCAAACAGAAAATAGCCATGGCGTTTTACCCGGTCCATCTTACATATATAAATGACCACTGGATATTGCCCTTGGAGTCTTCTAGGTCAGTCTTGAAATCAAAGCAATGTGAAGCAAGCAGAACGCATGGATCAGATTAATGACCCACCTCTCAGAATCCACATTGACCCTAAATGACCCCACATAAAATCACCCTTTTCTTCTCCACCCCACCCTCCCCACTCTAATACCTCACACATCTGACATTACATGTTCTTCATGGACACAAGTATATCATTTTATAAAACAAGCTGAGAGATGAGTATGAACAAGCTTTTTGGATTTTCGTGCTCAAATCCAGACTTTTATTGGTAATAAAAGTCATTTTAAGTAGGTTGTATATATAAGCGGGTTAGACCTGGTGGAATCTTGTATGGTGGGGAGAGATAAGGAGGTTAGGGCTGGGTAGAATCATGGTGATAGACTGCCATACACATTCCAAGCATTGTACGACCTTTGGCAAGGCCCACTTGTCAACCCACAACGATCCCGGCCAGCGAAAACTGACCCCATAACTGTCGTAGATGGTCCAGGAATGATGTCTCTTTGTGGTAGAGAGAAGTGGTGGGAGAGGTACATAGTGGTGGAGGAAAGAGGGGGAGAGATGGAAACCCACCCACGATTCCAACCAAACCTATTAATTTTATTGTCATCTCAATTGGGAGATGTCTATATGAGTGGTCAAGAGAAGTTTCATGCAATGTAGAAGTTCATAAATGAGGACTGTGTAAGATGGCAAGTTGCAAGTTGATTATTTATATAAATAATGATGAAAAAAGAACGCTCGAGAGAGGAGGGGAGCTGAGGAGTATAACAACGAGTGACTATTATAGAAACTGTCAGAAAATAATAATAAAAGCTCAAACACATGGATCTACGTTATAGGATATAAATATGTCTTTCGATTCGAGTAGTCATATAATTCCACAAGCTTACTTATAATGATTTCTAGAGAAATTGACGCCATTATATAGAAAATCAAATCGTCTTCCCCCCCCCCCCCTGTATATATAGAAAGAGTTTATTGTATCGAGTGGTCATATGTTCAGGCAAATCCTCTCATGGTGTTCTGTATTGTTTACTATTATATGTAAGATCAGGAGGAGGGAGATGTTGAGAATGATAAATGTACCATTTGAAATAGCCTACAATCTGCCTGAATCTACATATCCCCATAACCAGTATCTCACAATAAAAGCTATGGGTCCATTACAGTCTATATACTCTTTGCAATTTTTGTAAATTGTAATGCGGTTATCAAAATGCTATAGTTTCAACAAAAGCAACAAAGGCGTATTTATTGACCTTTTAACATTAATAATATTTCAGGTTATTTATCTATAAATCAAAAGCCACATTAATTTTTAGTCGCATTCTATACGTTTCGGGTAACCGAATCTATGCTAATACAGTTATCAGTGACACCTACTTCGATCGGGAGGTAAAAAAATGCAAGTCAATTACTGAAACAATTTGCATAAAAATGAGTACTTCATCCCTCGTTCTCTGACATCGTTTTTTATGTAATACGACACCCATAGCATAATCTTAATCTGTACCACCCAAAAAGGCCACTCAATTTATATAATCCTTGTAAATGGGAAATTAATCAAAGATAAGAACTAGATTAGTGTTGGATTACATTTCATATCCATATTCTTTGTGAATAACCGCGATGACCCCTTCAGGGCATACGGTCGTAAAATACTGGGAACCTGAGAATTCTAGAACGCGACTAGGATTTTAATGATGTACGTCTATGTATCTGTTCCTTGCAGTAAGGCGAATGTACTTTTTAAACCAAGTACCCAACCGCCCCTGCGATGTAACCCAAATGCAATGTTCCTTTATCATAAGTTACGTGTTCTATTCAGTAGAGTTTTTCAAAGAATTAGAATCGCCCTCCGTGTACAATGTGCTATGTCAGTTCAATGATTTTGGTTTCATAAAGGAAAAATAAGGATACACATAAACAAAGACTGGGTTTCAAGTGTAGGAAAAGGGAAAGGCCAACTGAAATGGAACTGAGAATTGTAGACAGAAAAAACAAAGAATGGTACAAAATATCGGGAAAGGCAAAGGAAGAGATGAAGGAAGGATGAGCAAAAGGAAGAGAGGGGGAGACTACCGACTGTGGTCCCTAAAGAGGAACTTTGGGTCGCATTCTGAGGGCTGGATCTATAGCAATCAAGTGATGATCATCACGGAATCTGTGCAGGAATGGAACAAGCTTTATCTATGGTATCTCTAGTGTAGGGGAATCGTGATGTGAGGGATGCTTATTCCAAACATGTGTGAATACAGTGGGCAGGGAGAATGGACGGCCCAGCGGTGTCAGTTTTGGTCTGATAAGCACAGAGTTACACATCCTGATGCATACACTAAGCACCTCCCTCTCAACTCTCTATCTCCCCCAAGCTCTCTACTCCTCTCTCTCGATCTCAGACTACTAAATCTCTTCAGTGACATGACCTTTATTCTCTCTCAAACAGTCTTGCCCACGACTCTCCTTTCGCCTTTCTGACTGCTTTTTTAAAAAAAAATTCAATTTGCATCTCTCTTTTGCAATCTTTGTCCGTGTGCTTCCCCTCTACATTCACAGCCTCTTCAAGTTCTGTATCTCGCTACTCTGTCGTTATTCAAACTTGTTAGTCTATTTCAAAACACCCACTGTTTCTCGTCAACAACAAAGTACGCCCTCCAAAACAATCCCTTTCTTTCATTACCAAATCATCTCGCTGGAAAAAACAACATTTTGTTAAAGCTACACTCCCTGAGGTTACCACACAACCCTCTTTCTTCATACCAGACATCCTTGTCTCGAATCTTCACCCAAGTATCACGTGAATAGGCTGGTACATGTGTGCCGACTACATTGCACCAATGGATCATAATAAAATGTTCATACCGCTCTGTTAGTAATAGATACGCACAGCACATATCATTCTCCTCAGGTTCATCATGCCTTATCGACATTGTCATACCTGATCTATACCCGGTGTCCCACTATCCTACTTTACTACCCTTCCTTATCTTTGGCAAGATACGTTTAGACTTATTTCTCAAGTTTATAATAAACTTTCTTTGATGAGCTTGATCAATTTGGTCACAAAACGAGGGTCATCGTTATCATTGTATACCTTGATTGTCTCTCAATTGCTTCCTTATAAATTTAATTACATACATAGGTAATATCATATCTTTAGTTTCCTAAAACATGTTCTTTAGAACATAGTTCTATAGTGTTTCCAAACACTAGAATATATTCTAGTGTTTGGCAACACACTAGAGTGACGTAAGTACTAATTAAAAATACATGTTGCACAACATTGATGTATAAGACAATGTATAATAAAAAGGAAGACAGTGAACGACCTTAATGAGACTACAGTTAAATCTCCCCTCTTTTTTTCTTTTTACATGTTCTAGTGGGTTTTCTCTATCTGCCCATTATGAATGTTTTAAATGGGATTGTTAGGAAGGATGGTTGCATGTGGAAACGGAGGCTGGAATGATCCATCGTGTGGACCGACGCCCCTGTCATTTTTGACACAATAGCACATTACTGCGTTTCCCTGACCTCACTCCAGTCCGCACACAATCTTTTAACAGGCATATTTTAGGCTAGCATCTTTCAGCAAGAAGTGTAGTATACTGTTTTATTATATAGAATAATAGTTGATTGTTGTTCAGGTCTTGTTATCGGTATTCCAGCGGATCCTGGAACTCGAAGCGTTACCTATATTGTATTTTTAGACGGGTGCTTACAAGACTGGAGGTTTTTAAGATGGGCCCAATGGACTATACAGTAATACATGCATGGTAGAATAATCCGTCCCAGGCTTTTGTTACTTCAACTCCTATATTGGTGTTTTTAACACTTATTGTGACGTACACTACCTTCTTTAGCTTGCTCAGCTTACCTCTTTAGGCCCCTGAGCTTACGTCCACAGTGCATTTGTAATGACCCGGGGATCGCGTTGAGGAGGAGAACGCTGGACAAAAAGCCTAATATTATTACTCAGATTTATTCAGAAGTTCATGAGATGGTAACGAAACCATACTACACTTAAAGGTGGTGTCTAGTAAGAATAAAGAAGCTCAAAGGGAAAAGTAGCTCCACCTTATGGATGATAAGAAGTACATTTAATCAACATGCGCCAACAATAAATACAATCCATATAGACATAACTCGCGCAGCATGAAAATGCATATTTAAGGCTGACGCACACATGGCCGATTTGGCTCCACGATTTGGGTCTCCTGATGAATCCTAAGATTTCATTTTAAACCATGGTTTTTGTTAATTCATAAACATAACCCAGGATTTGCAATGAAATCCTAAGATTCATCAGGAGACCCACATCGTGGGGCAATAGGGAGCCAAATCGGCCATGTGTGCGTCAGCCTAAGCGAGTGCGTGTGTACCCATAAACAAGTCCGTAAGTAGTATGTGAAAAGTTGACATTTTCAATGGCACTACACATTCCTGGTTAAAGAGCAGACTTGTTCTTTAATTGGTGTCTTCCATAAGAGTAGGATAAGGAAAGTAGTATGTACAGAATTCATGGCAGGGCCGTCATTGTAAAAGGTTGACCCTCAGTTTCTACATGAGCTCTTCTAAATCATCATCTTGAGACTTCATGGGCAATATACTGCCAAACATTGTTGCATGACTTTCCCAATGGACTGCTCCTCTACCATCATACATTCTTCGCATCTTTTACCCTGTTGTGCTTCCTCCCTTCCTTTTCTTTGCCCTCTTTGTTTGTTCCCCCCTCCCATTTTCCCATCTCATCTGCTTCTCCATCTTCACTTTGTTCTCTTCCTTTATAAAGGTTCTCGGTCTCTACTTTCCCTCTCATACTACCCCAGTTCAATTTTGCAGCTTTTCTTTTCGTCAACCCCCCGCCCCCTCGTTAGTCTCCATCAGCGTTCCTTCTCCCCCACCTAAAATAACCACAATTTAGTTCCACCGATCCCCATGCGTGGCGTTATCTCCTGGGGTCACAAAAACTGCTTTCGTTTCTTTCGACCCTTATAATTATATATATAATATATTATAGACACTAAATGTTGGCGTTCGACTATTCTCTTCCCCAATAGTGTTTATGAGCTTTAAGTATTTATGGCAGGATGTTGCAAAACTGTATCATAATATTATTTTAAGTATTTATGGCAGGATGTTGCAAAACTGTATCATATTATTATTTTGAAACTACTGTAGCTTGTATCATTCTGACATCAATAACATACCAACAAAGTTTATTTTGTGGCCCTTCATTTATATCAAAGCGTGTGCATTATGAATGCTATAGTTATACACCAGATAATGCCATAGCTACCCACATACGGCAATAGATCATTGAATCCATTAATTCTTATAATTGATTTTGTTTAATAAATTACCAAGTCCCAGGAATAATGCCAGTAAAGATCTGATGTGATTTATGCTCACATAACAGACACTAGAGCACGCCAAATATGTGAACAGATCTACACGAAACGCTCCAAGTGTCAGGTTAGTTAGGATTCCAAATGATACAATAACATGGTTTAATAGTTGTCTGCCATAAATCCCAAAATATGGTGTCATCAAGTATGGTATTGTCGGTCGGATTATTCTGTCTCAATATCGGACTATTTTAAAGTGGAAGGGTTGACATTTCTCCGTGAAATCTTTATATTAGGGTTCAGGATCTGAGATAAAACTGACAAATAAACAAATAGAAACAGTCATTCAACAATGAAAGCCTGTCTAATTCTATTTTTGCCTGAAGCAAGTTTGCTAGGGGGATGGCGAGGAAGCGAATATTTCCTTGATATTATTATGAACCCCACTAATCTGACCCGAAGGATAATACCATTACCCCTCGACCTCAGGTCATGACATCTTAACACCAGGGGCAGAACCACAGAGAAAGGATCGCAAAAGGGCGCAAAAATCACTGGCCCCAACATGGAAGCGCAATTTCCCATATGAAGGCAACGTACGGGCGAGTGGGTAAACTTATGCCACATTATCCGTGGTGTCCATCAAGGGGGCTCTCCTTCACCCCGACCCCCACCCCTAGGGTCGTCCTATATGTCACATCAAGCCAAAGGATAAAAGCCCCATCTCCATGCTACCCATCAAATCTTCTCCAAAGACAAAATCCAATCTCTTTAGTCAATATCAGCTTTAGCTAGCGTTTTCTACCGATCTACTAATTTCCGCATAAGCAACGGTCTGTTGGAGCGGGGCACGAGCTCGGGTAACCGCAAAGAAACAGAAATACTGACCAGATATAAGTTGGAAAAGAGCTTTTCCATGTTAGGCTTCTGGGGGCATTATTAATGCTTGAACAACTTTCTGCTGATCAAGTGTGACTGAGCATTTCTGGAAATGACTATAGATCTGGACCTCCGAATCATCTAGATATGGCCAGTCTCCAATGGGAGCTAAATATAGCGGCCCTTGAAATAGTCTATAAACAATCCCTCTATGTGTGTAAAAAGCGGAATATGACAAAATGATGTTAACTTGATCTGTTAACTTTCTAGGTTGTTCTGAAAAAATGCTCATACTGCGGTCGGACAGGTTAGAAGCTTTTGCCCCGCCTCCACCTATTAAATCATATAAATATATGTTTTTCATTTAGCAGGTGAATCTTAGCTAATAAACATGACCGTGACTATTTATTAGCTTATACACATCCATTCATTTAGTGGCATAAAACTTACGAATTCTGTGGGGAAAGCTTCATCTGTTTGAAAGAAAAAGTACCAAGCTGACTTTAGAAACTACTCTACAATGCAGAGGACTTATGTAGAAGATTCGAAAACATTTTCAACTTAGACAACAAGACAAAGATATTGGCTTTTAGTTAGTTACAATTCCAATGGAGTAATTTGAGAAAGATTGCCGTTTCAGGGCTTTGGAATGCAAGACATAATTGCTTTGTATGATTGCCACCAGCTGTTGTGCATTTCCATATACTACTACATTGAAATACTCGGCACACACCACCGCACCATGCAGTCAGCAGTTGCAAGGTTTCCAACACAAAATCATATGTATGCACATAAGCTACTACAGGTTTAAATTTCCTTTTATTTATCCTATTGTTCCTCAGCTTCCTCCCTACATCCAGTAGTTCAGCGTACATATTTAGACACTAATCCTGCCAGTTATTTATTTGCGTTTATGGTACATACGTTGGTGGCCTCACCCGTAAACCCAAGGGTAAATCTGTTGTTCTTGGGACCAAGAGGTCAACGCAACGCTGACCCTTTAGTTTGTGGATGGAGCTTGGCAGGCAAGCAGAGCAAGGCGGAGTAAGGCAGGAGGAGCAAGGGGGAGGATGGGTTCTACTAAGCCTAAACCCCATTAATACTGGGGCCAGAGCCTCCCGGGGTTTGTAGACAGAGGCTGGTGCCATGCGGAGGGCTTAAGCTAGGATTAGAGAGGATTAGGTTTTTCCATGCAGATGAGATAGATAGGTAGGGTGACAGATTCTCCTCCTCCTACTGCTCATCCTCCTCCACCTCCACTCGCAGCTACTACAAGTACTATTAAATCTTGGGGTGTTTTCCTATAACTGTTTCCAATTGTTTACCGCAGGGTTCCAAAGGATGTATGGAACTGACTTCATGCCTTTTACTTTATGTGCATTGCATCTACAAATATTCTTGTTTTGACGATATCTCATGGAAGAATTATCTGAGAAGCAATTAGGTTAACACAAACAGATGGGATAGATACGCATAAAGGTCCCAGGATTATCGGCACATTTCCTTTCATATAGCTCTTTACCTGAATAAAAACGAATTAAAGAAATATATATAATCGGTTCATGATGGTACACGCCCAGGTTTTACTGGGAGTATCAATGCATTACAATACCCTATTACTAATACTATTTAGGCTACTACTGAATTGTAACCTCTCAGTCTGTATATCATATCTATATAGTGCTGTGAGCTACTGGGACTGCCAGGCCAGAGACCAACCTAAGGTCGCATATAGGGCGTCTTCCTTCATCATATAATGAAGCAGACAGTTGGCCCTGTCTCAGGTGTGTGAAAAGTAACCATGCACGCATGCATGTGCCCCCCACCCACACACCTCCATTCCCACTGATATTTGCTGGGGATGCCTATTTGCAGGTGTATCGGTATTTGACATTCTATCCACATTCATTGAATAAAGTGTAATAGATATGCTTCGAATTTGAGACTCCAGTTCAGGGCAACGTATGGTCGGGTTCTAAGAGCTGTTGTTATTACAATAACCGACTGTACTTCATATGAGATAGGGATAATGCGTGCTGTTGGACTGTACTCTAACGTATAACTAATTACTTCAGTTATGTTTGTAGAGAAATCTGAGAGTTAATAAGTATATATATATATAATGTAGGTATAATTTACTAGTGCGCGCGTGGGAAACATGGACAAAGGCATACAATTACAATATAGTTATATTTATTATAACATGTAATATAAATAATATAAACTAGGTACCACGTCGTTGACACAACAAGGGAATTGCATTAATTTATACATCGACTCGACTCTCAATTTGAAAAATAACATAATTCTATAATGATTAATTGATAATAAATCACTCTAGAAGTCACTAAATCGCATATTCACGAAAGAAATTAATGCTCGATACTAGTATAAATCAATTTATCCAAGGAAGTTAAATGAATTTCAACAGCATGGAGGTTGGAAACGATATACTATACTACAACATAATGCATAAATGGAGAGGAAAGGTACAAAGAAATCATTTTTCTCTTCCCCAATTATATGGAAGGATCAATAATAGGACAATTAATTCATAATTACACAGCATATATAAAAACTTAATAAAATGTGTGGGAAGATCGGTTTAATTTGAAAAATAATCTGATTGTATTTGGATGATATCATCTATGGGCGAGGAGACCGGGATTCATCTTGACTATATCATCAGGGAAGTGGTCCATGAGAATGATGCCTTTATCTCTGTTCACGTCCAACTCGTCTATGAAACCAAACCAGTAAATCACAAGTCCAGGCCCAAATCTGGAAAATAAGAGACCAATTATATTACCGGAGTATGTAAAACCTAGATTCTATCAAGTTTTAAACAGTGCATATTACAAACCTCCGGAACAAAGGTTCAGATCAAATGAAAAGAATGAAAGAATTCGGAGAAGAGTACAGGTCTGCATTTTAAACGATTACAATATGTATTTCAGGAGTGAAATAACGGACGTAATGCAAGCGAGAATGACAGCTATTACCATCCCGAAGTTATCAGTGTAAGATTTTTATATTCACCAAAGTGAATGGCCCACAATAGGTTTTATGAGGTATTTTGCAACATTTACTAAATGATATGAAGGGAAGACTCGAGGTATTGGCTCACCCAAAAGTGACATCCATTCTCAGTGGAGGGAATTACAGACATTATAAGCAGATCCAATACTCTAACTTCCCGGCTAATCAGGAGCGTACATTCTTACCTATTCCCTACACACCCATTACATACTCCTATAATAATCAAGGCAGCACTGCAGTACTCTCCCTTCATAACTGCGATCTGAGCCGTGTTCAATCGGAGTCAGAAACGTTTGTGATATTTCTTACTTTTGAATCAAGTCTGATTTGGATCATCTGTATGGAATGAAGGAACTCTATTGACGATTTTGGCGATACTTTCTCAACATATATAGTTTGACTAAGAACAAAATTTGTCATATAACCTATCAAAATAGAAGTCATTCTTGATAGAAGTACCTTTTCAATTAGCACGTTTCGCATTTCATCTAAGCGATATTAGATTACTGAAACACTAGGGGTTAGCTATAGCGATGGGGTTAGAATATAAACAATACAAGAAAATTAGTATGGGAGGGTTGAAGGTAAGGGTGACCTCAGGATGTTAGTGGGAGAGGATGGGAGCCACCAGTGCACCCTAACAATCATCAACAATACTTATTCTTCCAGTCAGTATAACAAGGATGAGAAATGTATCTCTGCGACATAGACAAAGACGCTACTGATGTCTGCACGTGTTCGGCCTCTCGAACGCCTGCATGAACACCCGCGTACCAAGGCCATACCAGAGTAAACTGAAACCAAAACCAGCCGCGGGTAGGAAGGATGGATGGATGGACTAGATGGAGCCGGTGGAATGATGGTGGGCGGTGGTTGTTGGGGGATAAGATGGTTTATAAATGTAAGCCATTCTTCTTGTGTATAGGATGATAGATAGCGAAGATTTGCAGCTGGGGCCAACAAGCTGAGCAATTGAGAGAGGCTCCTCCTGCTCCTGCTCTTGCTGCTCACAGAGGCAGACAGAGACAATATTAGATGATAGCGGTGATGAGGAAAAGTATAGTACAGAACTACGTCTCAGCAGTTGAGGTGCCAGTGGGAGGAAGGGCAGGATCAAGCAAAGGAAGGACAGAGGCAGATGAAAGGAAAGAATCATTCAGAATCGTCGGAGTTTTTTTTTCAGAGAAACCAAAGAGCAGCAATCTTTAGACGGACAGAAAGAGATAGAACAAATGGAATAAAGTAAGCTTGTTTGGTCTCATCTAATCAACACTGTATTAAAAAGCCAAGTGGAAGAACTTTGAAAGCTGGAAATTAAAATATTATCCCTTGACCTATCTCTGAATCATACCAATGATATATTTGCCTAAGGAAATCCACTGCAGTGGAAAGTAAAAATACCTTATTGGTATAGACACAAAATAAAGAGAAAAACTAATAACAAAAGACGGATTAGTTGTTCAGCTGCATAAAGCTATAATGCTCATAAGAGAACATCAGAGTAAAGATAACATCGAATTTGGCGATGGGACCAGACACACTGCCGCCCCATCATCCGCGTTCGTAGTGAATTAGCTGGCGTGAAATTTAATGAAGCCTTTAGCCCCCTATCCAAGCTCTGATAGGATTAGTTGGAAGTGCAGCAGGGCGGCTGGAGGTGGGAGGGGGCAGAGAGAGAGAGAGAGAGAGAGAGAGAGAGTGAGAGAGAGAGAGAGAGAGAGAGAGAGAGAGAGAGGCAGACAGCTAGACAGAGAGATAGAGAGACAGCCAGACCGTCCAAGAAATAGAGGCAAGTTGAAAAAGAGCAGAGGGAGGGAGTGCGCAAGAGATAGAGAAAGAGTCACTCCATCACATCTCAGAGTAAGTTTCGATTACCCTGAGATCACATGGGTCCATAGTGTTAGGTTTTGGAAGAGAGATGGGAGGTGGGGATGAAGGAAGGGATAACAAGAGAAAGAAGTGAAGACAGAGACCCCTTCCGTCCTCTTATCTCACTTCATACTTCTCCATTCTTCAGATTCTCACTCTCTATCTCAACTGAAATCCTTCTTTCCCTATTTGACAGTGGTGACCTACATCGATCAGCCGGTAATTCAAGAAATAATTAGCATGGTAATTAATTAAGCTTGTGTATGTCAGCCACTGGTCATAGCATTATTGTGTCGCACAACATAACTGTCAGTCCTTAAGCGAATAATACACTCCCGGTGATCTTTTTACCCCATGTATAAACTACACTCCATCACACTGTTAAACCTTCTTGTGTCATATTCATAAGATTTTACCCTATGCTAAATTTGTGTGTTATAGTAGCTGTAACAACACTAGAATTTACAAGCCCATTTTTTAAAGAAGAGCAATTTATAGAGCAAAATATCAAAATAGATGGGTTAATATATTGATTTTATTCCTTCTACTATTACATAGAGCAGACCCCGTTTTGTGAGACAAACAGTATATCTAATTTATACCTACAGGTATATTATATACGTCTACGTCCATCTTCACTGATCTTTTCTCCTCGTTAATAATTACAAGAAAATCTATTCTAAATACATAGACGTGAAATGCATGCATGTAGGATTCTGTTATTGGGAGGCGCAGTAGCGAGTGCAAAAGCCCAATTGCTACCATAAGATCCGGAGCAATGACCTTGTACACATGCGGTGTATTGACCTGTCCAGCTTGACAGACAGATGGACGCGGCCTCTATTGTCTGGACATCATACTAGGCACGTGGCCGACCAGTGACCACTACAAACATTATCTTATCTGCCTGTCCGCTTTCCCTAGTACGGATAAAGCTGCTTATCTCGAACTAGCTTTCAGACTCTCGCTTTATGATCTTCCCTAGGCTAGGCTAGGCTGTCTCAACTTTTCCTCCTTTCTTTGCCAATTTTAGTGATTGGTAGGAGTGCTTTGAGGGAAAAGACCAGCCAACAAATAATTGGAATGGTAGTTGCAAGTATTTCGCCATCCTATTTTTTTAAGCTAATGATGTTATACTCCCCAAAATAACTATAGTGAACAAATGTGAAAAGAGAAACACCGTCACCCACACTTGTATCCTGATTAGGAGCAAGCATTCTTTCCCACTCACTATCTTAGACCCCAATTCTCCGCAGCACGCCCTTCCTTCGTCACCCTTATCAACGGGACGACGAGTACAACTATTAAAGAGGATCGCTAGAGATGAACGGACTTGCATATTCATTGGTATTAATAACACTAGATTGATTCATTAGATCTCGCCATTGATGGATTTCATGCCCTTCATGTAAGGATACGTAAAAACACAACATAGGCAAAATAGAGAGTTTGCCTCGTGGGTTAATGGCTCTTTATAGATACAACTGTAATTATATAAGAGCTTGGAACGCACCCGGCAGGGAATAGTATATAATGCAATGATAAACACGTAAAGTAAATCGTCTGATCCATTGAGAGTGCTTTTAGTGTCTTGTCTATAAGATGGACCTCTAAGTTAAGCCCATAAACATTTTATTAAGACGTCCCTCCAATTGAACCCTCATATATGTCTTACTCTTGAATACTACCAGTTATGTATAGATCTGTAAATATATGGTATTAAAGCGTAAAGCGTTGGGAACAAGTTGGTACAATACAAATTTCTATCGCAACTGTCTCTGTACAATTATGAAATTGTGAAAAAATAGGGACCAGCAATGAGATCTCCCCCATTTCATGAAAACTAAATGAAGTCAAATTCAGTTTCTTCAGAAAAATATATTCTGCATCTCTTGATATATCATAATATGACACTTGTAGTTTCAACATGATAGTAAGTGATAGAACTCCAGAGCCAAAGTAGTTAAAGAAGGTCAATCTTGACTAGAATTAGAATGATATACCATCCAGATTATCTTATCAACTTGATATCTCCATTCCATGGACGACATTGTGTTATGTGAATGCTGAATTGTCAAAGAAAGAAGAGAAAGTAAATCAAAACAATTCCAACTCAATGTCTTACGAACAACCAGTGAAACAAGAAAAGTCAATTACTAAGTCAAATATCAAGTTTTCCAAGGGTACCCTAATTGGAATCCATCGAATGAAGCTGTGTAAAGCACCATGTCCATTATAACGGCCGCCTGAAGTGCCCTTGGTGTACCTGCATCGCACGGCACCACAATGTTAACGTATTATAGTCGGCCGGCTGGCCGTGGCAATGGACAAAGGTCTTTATGCATCCCATAAACACAGATGAACACAAGGATGCAGATATAGCTGCTACCCTATATATTCCTATATTGTTGAGGAATAACTATCAGTAGAAGATCTAAGAGGGACTAAAGCAGTTCCAGCGCGGCTCTAGAAAGTCAAAATACTTTGTCAATATTGATCAACGAATTATATTGGGTGTGTCTTACATATATGGATTATTTGCAGTGCAGTGCAGTGTTTCTGTGTGAAAATAAATCTTTTTTTAATTGATGAAATCACACCGAACATTCCATTGCTTTTGATATTGAAATTGATAATATATCTATCTGTGAATTGCTTATGTCGAAAACGAGACGAGCTTAGGAAACCTAGATATTTAAAATGAATTAGCGGGATTGTGGCTTTAAGAGAGAGGTCTATAGCAGGCAATGGGCAGTAGGCAATGGGCAGTTAAATGTCAGTGGACAAATGCCAGCATCATTCACTCGGTGTCATTTGTCCGCCAGTGCTAGTCTCACTGAGCTAATCCAAATTAGAGGGCCTTGGGGGGTTTCGGGGTAGCCCCTGTGGAACCATTACATTCTGCACAGGCCGTACAATGAGCAAGCCCTAATCATTGCTCCAGCACCCCTGCTTCTCTGACCTCGGGGGCCCCAATCCGTGACAGCAGCTTCACAGAGAAGCTTCGGCGAGGCCACAAATAACCCAATTTGTGTCAGTAGAAGTGGTGGCAGGAGCATGGCCCTGAAGACAACACAGCTCGCCATTGTTATAGCCACACCTTGGCTGGGACGGCTTCGTCTTCTTTCTCCGAACACTGGCCCACCGACACCTGATCCCTCGTTCACACACCCGTTACCACACCTCCAGTGAAGATCTTCCTCTAGCAAGGTGTACCTTCGGGGAGGGGGAGAACTTGGAAGAAGAGTCTGGCTGAGATGGGTGCGTCCCACTAGGGTGATTTCCTCGTCAGAGCCCAGGTCGTGCGTTATCCCCACAGGGTCATTAGGCTACTGGAGAGACTTAGTATAATCCTGGATCAGGGCAAGAGATGACTAGAGGGATAATCAAACACGAGTCATAAAAGTAAATGGTACAGAGTCTGCTTCTGGCTGAAGCTAGCTCTCCGGTGCTTTCCACCACAACTGCTTACTTTTCTATCACCCCTAACTTCGCAGTTGTATAGAATCTGTGATATTTGTTGCCCCAGCCTAGAGTAAGCTTTGTGCCAAGTTTTAGATATTGATAAAAGTAGCAGTTAATATGTTACAAAGATATTTACAGTAGAAATGGACTATATTTTAGCACAGCTAGCTATTTTGGACTGAATCAATTAAACATTATCATAACAGAATTCATCTCACACTAATTATTCATCTAGTTTTCAATTTCAATTGATTAAGTTTCTATCATTATGTGTTGCTCTTTCCCATTTTTCTTCTCTTGCAGTTCTCATTCTCTTTCCCAGTAGAATAAAGATGAGCATACATTATTTTACCATGAATTTTCATCGCCTCAACACACTCACAAATCAAAGCCTGCACCAGAGACTACCAATCATCAGAAGAAAAAATAATGACCACTCAGAAAGGCTTTCATTTCTAAATTCAAAATCCTTGTTCTCCACTGCATACAGAACAATCATATATGTATAATGCATGTGTCTACAATAAATTAGTCTTGCTTTAAAGGAAATTTCCACGAAAGCTCACAAAGCAAGGAAATAGAATTGTTTCCGGCTATATACAACATTTCGTTAACTTATGATATTAAATCTAGTGGTGATTTAAAGTTTTCATCTATCATTCTTTTGTTCTTTGTCGGTACAGCTAAACAAGAGAGAATGGCAATATGTTGGTACCATCTGCTCCTTATATCCATTTTTATAACCATTCTAATCTATCATGCACCACAGTATTCACCGTAGGAACAGAAGTATCTTTGTGGGGTATTGGTCTAAAAAGGTTAAATAACTGGGAATAATATGCACACAAAATTTATGACAAATGACCTTTTGTTCGGTAGCATTACCTTGGTGATTCATGGTCAATCGATAATGATGAAATATGTAGGATTTGTGATACTGTTATACGTGATCAGATACAAATCCGAAAAACTATCTACATTAACCTTCAATCAAATATATTTCGGAAACCTCCAAGATACGATCTATTGTGAAGTTTTAACTATAGTGTTGATTACTGTTGTTAGTACGTGTGTATCCTCATCTATACTCATATTCTTTAATATATACCGGTCATTCACTTTAATATATTTCTGAACACAATTAACTCTTGATACGATGAAGTGCTATGAACTAAAATGCCAGAAAACATAGCTAGACAAATGGTGAAAATAGTTCAAATTAGTCTACGTTCATGAAGCTTGGGTGTTGCATAATTGATTGGGTCAGCTCATATCTATGGAGAACCTGATTATGCAGTCGTTTATGCATTCAGTTTGAGTTCATAAGAATTCCCCGAGCACATAGAAAGCTACTAAAGCAGGATATTTCGCAACGGGCAGATCTATAGTTTCTGATCGCTGATGTGTTTAAAGGTGTGTTTAAATTAAATTAAAAAGGTAGAAAAATATGCTAATCCATAGCAGCAGTGACAACAGAGTGAACGGCTCTGCGAGCACATATATTTAAGAGTGACCTTTTTATATGTTTGCACTGGCAACATATTCTAACTCATTATTTCTTTGGGGATGTTGAAATATAAGTGGTTCCTGACAAAACTAGATATACTGGACAATCAGCTTGCAGTTCAGCATTGTTTCATGCAGTAGCAATCGAAGATGCTATAAACCAAATTTATTGTA
Organism: Sthenelais limicola; assembly: GCA_942159475.1. Lineage (NCBI taxonomy): Eukaryota > Metazoa > Annelida > Polychaeta > Phyllodocida > Sigalionidae > Sthenelais > Sthenelais limicola. The sequence continues at coordinate 75,645,183 of OW804098.1, forward strand.
CACTTCGTCAATTGAGTTTAGATGGCACTAACATATTGCTGATATTTATACCGTTACAAAGGAAATACTTCTTATTTCTGCCAATTTTACATTCATTCCAATTAAGTCAAGAGTGCTGAGTGCCTGTATCCATTTGCCTTCAATTTGTAGTCTTTTATTATGTTTTTTTCTTCCGAGCCTTGATCTAATATTTGTTCCATTTGATAAATCACCATATCTTCCTCTACAGTATGGTATACATCATTAAAGTGTTCAGCAACTGGGTTTTTCTGTTCTGTCCTAATGTCATTTTGGTGGCCTTGTAATCTCTGTCTTAATGAATTTGAGATTTCCCCTATGTAGCATTCTTTGCATTTAGTGTATTCAATGATGTAGCTAATAGCAGTCAGAGAGAGATAACAATCAAACATCAAGCGGCCGAAGGTCGTTTACCACTTTTTTAATTAACTCACTTCAATAAAAAAAACAAATTTAAGGATACTATTCAACCACAAACGGTTTTTTCTAGCCATTTACCAAACATGAAAGAAGTACAATGAAAAAAAAGCAGTGAACCAGAGCGCCAAAGAGACGTGAATGGATATACTTGTTTCTAGTATATATTTGACAGAAGTGAGTCTTTTATTCGCTTCGCGAAAATAACAGCAGGGTGCGACAAGATCCAAATTATCAATCTGCCCCCGGGCAGGTAGATTTAAAATCTACCTGCCCACCTCAAAATTCCACCTGCCCAGCAGTTTCATACCCCCTTTAGCCGAAACATTTACATGACATCTTTATAATATCTGAGACTCCCTATATATGTCATCAATATTGCTTGATAATAAATCTACTTTCTTTAGTGTTCTAATCTTGAAGTAATTGAATATTTCATAATTCATAATTGAATTGTGTGATTTAAATCAGTTGAAATTCTTTCTTTGAGGTGTGATTTGCAGGCGAGTAAATTTAAAAATTAAAAAAAAAGAAGTTAATTTCTGACACTGTATGCCTAGGATCTCGATCATGTTGGTAGAAGAGGGAAGAGAGAAAGTTAGGGATGGGGAAGGGAAAGTGGTTTAGAATGCAGGGCGGGGACTTTCAGTAGCTTATACTGCAGGGTATGTGCGGAACATTGGAAGCCTTGAAGTTGAGAAAATAAATTAATTCAAGGGCTGGAATAGCCTTGAAAACGGCCACTATACTGCGGGAGATTCAAAGAAATGATGATCATGTTAAAGTTTTTATTACCGGTAGGTCTGGGGCAATTTAAACACTTTGGTAATAGGAAATGGTACACTAATGTTAGTCCAAAAATCTACCCGTCCAAGGACGTGTAGATTAGAAATCTACCTGCCCAACGCCAAAATCAACACGTCTCGGGCGTTCGGGAGGCGATCTTGTCGCACCCTGAGATGAATCTACAAATCAGTATGTACTAAATACCAAATGGCGCTCTGTACGGTTTCTAAACGGGTCTCGACGAGCTGCAGAATGGAACAGCTCGTTTCGACCCGGTTAGAAACCTACATCGTGCCATTTGGTATAATAATGGGGTAAGCCATAGACAACGTTCACATCATGGTTTGCCAAATTATATCACTACATCACTCTCCAGTGATATAATTTAATTTATGAAGGGTTTCTGCTTTGATTATTTTAAGAAATCTGTCTTAATAAGGCTTAAAGAGTATAGAGCATGTTTCTTCTTAGCAGTAATGGTAAATGGTGACCCCATGCTCCCAACTTACTCCTTGGGTTTCACTGAGAGGTCCCCAATGGGAGCAAGTAAATAGGACGTTCAAAGTTATTAAGTTACTTTCAATAATTCCTAGTTATTCGATATATCTGGCAATAATTTAATGTATTCCAAACTAATAGTTTCTTTAACAAATGTCCCCAAAGTGTTTCCCTAAAGTTAGATGTTTTAGGTTTTAGAACTTTCCTTGTTTTTTTTAAAAATTCTTTTTGTGGTTTGGTATGTGCAGGGTCTATTCACATTCTCATTCCAAGAGAGAATTGCTAAGTTTGTCCTCATTAGGTAGTCCTTATCAGAGAAATGGAATCTTTAGAGTGGAAAAGCTTTATGGATCTGTTGAATGACTCCACATAATTATGCAGTGTTCCTGGAAAGAACCAACCTCTCTGGCCTCTTATATACATTTAGAGATTGAATGAATTTGAGAAGAAATGATGCAGCTGTTTGGCATGTTATTATAACTTTAGAGGGGTCATAGTTATTGTTTTGTCTTCACCTAGAGACAGATGGACATTCCCGATGGTCATTTTCATAATGTTTTATAATATTATTTTACTAGGCTGGAGTGTAGAACAATTGTGTCCCCTCTACAATTCCGTATGCACCAATTAACATGGGTTTTTGTTGAATTTGCTTTGTCAAAGAGTTGTGGATATGCCATGTTTTCCCCTCATTTTTCTTAGCGCCCTTTTGCTGATGGATTTAAATTTGCGGGGAATCTTTGATGTCTCATGCCAGATGTCTAATTGATTAATAGTTGGGGATCTTTCCTCCTCCACATACTTGCTAATACTAGCGTTGCTGTCATGAGCATGTACTTTGATGGGGCAAGAAATGTCATCAAAATGGTTGTACATATCTTTTACCCCCAGCATTTCATGGCGCTGTGTGACTGAGTCTCTGGAATGACTATATGGCCATTCCAGAGACATTTGTGTCTATGCTCCCCAAGACAAATCACATCTGTATCCTTCGCATTTTTCCTGGTGCCATGTCGGGCATCGGTCATTATGTCAATGCCACTCATCATATCATCAATGCTGGCTATTTCTTCATTAATAGCACTCTGTTTTGAAGCATTGGTAACTTCTTGAATGACAGGCATGTATATCTTTTTTACCTGACAGATCCTATTGTCCTTCAATGTGCCAATACCTGCGCCATCACAGAGGTTTTCATACTGAACATGCCTCAATCCAGAAGTAATGAGAGAATGGGCTATTCTCAGATTGACATCAGGGCTCGAAAAAATGCTTACTTGCCTGGGGCAAGTAAAAAATGGCTCTGGGCAAGTAAAATTAAATGTTACTTGCCCGAGTGAACAAGTAGAAATTTCTACTGCCCCGATTTCAAACCCCTGTTGTGATGTCTACTTACAATGACACAAGATACATACAGATTAATGCAATATTGTCTATAATTCTGCAAATAAATTTGGGCAAGTGAAGCTGATAGGTTTTTTTCGAGCCCTGGACATGAAACATTGGGTTGTGTTCTCCTCCTGATGACTTGATGTATGGGGATGAAGTCTAACTCGATGTATAATGGCAAGAAACACATTTTACTGAACATTTCACTGCATGCCCAATGTATTGCTCGAATGTAATTATGGGGGAAGAGCCACAATATTTATGTTTTGTTAATATGCAAGAAAGGTGTGACAAAGCTTTTGGAGAAGTAAGGAATATAGGCTCCTGACTATCATTTACATCCAAGAAAACTGATGATGGTAGCACTCGCTCTACACTTTCTATTTGATTCTCAGGTGACTTTGAATGTCTTGCATTGAAATAATTGTCCAATAAATCGCAGAGTTGTTGGTTGTTTATCACAGTGTTTGGAGCTTCTCAATTAATAAGGGACTTGACTAAGTTTATCTTGGAAGTGATCCTCAGTTTCTCTGCTTCATTTTCACAGTAATATTTTAGGTGTCCTACAGGTTTTGTAGTTTCTGATTGCTGATATTTCAAATAACGTTCCCTGACAGCAGAGGGATCATGAGAAGGATAGTTTTTTCTCTTCGACATTTTCAATCCCTGTATCTCCACATCCAATGTTCACTTGGTAAAATCTCAGAGTAAAAGGGATGAATTCCAAATTGAAACTGAGCCTGGTTCCCGCCAAAGAGCTAAACAGCTCATGTCCTAGGCGATTTATGAGCAAACAGATGACATAGTTTCAAGAATGTCACAGAGATAAAAAGCATTGAGTTTCATTCATGTGAGTGCTTTCAGTGGACAGTCACAAAAGTCAGTATGGCGGGAAATAACTCATGAAGGCTGTACAATAGACAACCTGCATTGCAAAGAGCGCATGACCGGATGCTATTAAAATATGGGATTGTTTGAGGTCCGTGCAGTCTACCAAATCATGCATGACGATTGTTTGCTACTGCAATAGGACATCAGACCCCATAATCCCTTTCGCAAAATGGCGTCCGCGCAGGTGGGCTATTGAATTTATCAGAGGACCAATACCAAGCAATTTCTCAGTTATTTCAGGAAAATAACTGCAATTTGGAGGAAGCTCAGAGCACTTCACATAATGTGGATACAACTACTCACTCTTGTGCATTGGAGTATTATATACCACCTACGGAAGGAAGAGAGCAGTGTCTTTATTGTTTTTGCACTCCATGCATTACAGATGAGTCAAACAGGCAAATGTGGTGGGCAGAAAATGACCAACCCCATGCTCAAGGAAACAATGGGAAAAGGAAGAAACTGTTAAAAAAATTCTGGACAATGATGCACCACAGGGGTGCTTGGAACAACCCTTTATACCTTTTAAAAAAGCAAATGCTTTAGCTAATGGCCCAGAATACAAAAGGAGATTTGTGTTTGTTTATCACAGAAGAGATATCATGCCAGACTGTGTTCTAAAAGTCGTCAGGAGGTGCTGGCCTAATCCTGCAGGCATTCCATACATGGGACATTTATGGGAATAGCCTAGATAAAACTATATTTACTTTAGTGCTCCTGCTAAGAATCCTAATTAATATTTATCCTATGGGAAGCATATTTATTATAGTTGATTTATACAAACAGTTACATATTATATTTGACAACTCTCAGACACTTCTCTGTGATTGGCCTCTGTATGATATACATACATGATAATAAAACCAGGAGAATTATACTTTAATTATTCGAGTCTTGGACTTGTCTACTTCACTTGTAAGAATGTTAGAAACCAATAATATTTATTGTGTGTGCCATAACTGATTTCCCCCCGTAACATTACATAACAACAGGTAAGCTCTAAGTATGACTTAACATACTTTACTTTGTATTCATATGCGAGCATTACTGTTGTAATTCGAAAGGATAAGTTGGTAGTTAGTTTCCTCCCATTTGGACAACATATTGGGTTCCTAGCTAAGCAGCCAATGTTAGGGGAACAAATCTCCCATCAGGACCTCACAGAGGCACCAACTCAAGTTGCAAGAAGAGCTGTGTGAGGGTCATGGAACAGCCACAACATTCAAATTCTAACTGGTTTCACCAATGAATATATATTCGGTTTATATCATTTTTATTCATTTAATATTTTTCATAATATCACAGTGGAATATTGGTGCATTCATCTATCAATACGGACAAAAAGTAAAATTCTTATTTAAAAACTGCCACAGATATCTCAATTATGGATTCACTAACTGGCAAACCTCCAAACCTCTGAAGTATAGGAGTGAGTGACAGTTGACTGGATCAAAGGCTGTTCCGTCCTATTTACAGTCCCCTGCCCCTTTAAGGGGCTAAATATGAGAAGAAGAAAGAAAGAGGGATGACATTAAACATTTATATTGACCAAACCAATAGGGATCATACAGACATGTAGAAGTGTAGACACGTATCAGGCGGAATTAGGATACTCATGAGGTGAAGTTTCAATGTTTATAATTTCTTCTTTTCAGATATTACACTAATAGAAGTAGTAATAATTATGATAACAACAATGGTGATCCCAGGACAGAAGGGGCGAAAGGAGCATGAATATGGTCAGGAGTGTCAGCATCGAGCATATAACAATAACAAAGCATGTTAAAGGAAGGCGACACCACCTCCAGTCGGGTCAGCATGGTGACATTTGATGCATCACCTTGATGACGGATGTGACTCCAGGGTCTGTGTCGGGTTCCTCCAGTGACTGCCTGGAGGGGGGCAAACTCCAGGGGGACGCTTCCGGGACGCTGTTATTCTCAAATGGCGGGGTTTGAATGACGTCATGACCGTACTGAATTAACTCTTCCCCTTTCTGAGGTTTATCTGCATACACGAGTCTTTATTTGTAGGTCTAATATATTAATTTCTCCTACAAGTATTTTTTGGGTAGGAACATCATGCAGGAACATCATGATAGTGGTTACAAATACATGGATCCCAACATTTCCCGATGGGAAGTTGGTGTTACCCTGTTGCTTATTGCTTTTATTTCTGAGTATGTATTTGTGCGTGAGGAGAGAGAGAGAGAGAGAGAGAGAGAGAGAGAGAGAGAGAGAGAGAGGCGGGGGGGAGGAGGAGGGGAGGACGACAGAGTAAAAGAGAACACGGTGGGATGAACATGAGACAGCAATAAAAAGAAAGAAGCAATGAATGAAAGACAGACAGACAGAGGGTTATTAGCAAAAAATATAAGGGAAGTGAAATAGAATAGGGAAAATGCATTAAGATAAAATATAAAATAGAGGCAGCAGTATATATAATGGTGTTGAACGCCTAACCCCCAACTCACCACTACAGCTGTGGAATAAGACTGCTAACCTGTGTGTCCAGATGTTGGCAGGGACACATGTCATACAATAACACACGCCATTTATCCTTTAGCTTTGCGTCCACCCGCACACTACACCATAATATTGTTAATAAATACACGGTAATAATAACATACCCCACAGATTGGAGGAACTGACAAATTATGAGGCAGCAACACTACCTACTGATTTTCGTTTTTTATATGTGTTGTTTTTCTTTAAGGCAACATGGGCAGCGATTATTAAATGATCTAAAACCATGTTTTGACTGATGAAGTTAAAATTGTTTCATTTCACTTCACAAACGATATGGTTTGACACTGGGTAAACATACTATCGTGGGTAGAGAAGTAATTGATAGCAACATATTTCAAGAGGAACGCATGAACGCAACGTATGAATAAAATCATGTCTTTGGTTATGCGTTTTTGTAACTGAATTTAATCATGTTGGCTAATAAAACCTTTAAAAAACAAAGAAAAATCTTAAAAGTTTATGGCACAAGGAAGAGGGGAGGGGAGAGAGAATAATGGGGGTGATGGTGGAAGAGGTTGGGGGGGGGGGGTGTCGAATATTATCCTCATAATAACATTATCATGGTCTAATTAAGGAGAGGAATTGCTAAATGAGTTTCCGTGAACTTGAAATCTATTCCATAATGTTTCATAAATTCTGACATGCGCCGTGATAATTGAAACTGGCCTATAAAAAGGGGAAACTAGGTCTTGCAGGTGCATGGTACTTGTAGATGTGAGTGTGTGAGTGTGTGAGCCTGTGGATGGGGAGCGGAGAACTTTGATGGATGATTGGTACTAAACGACAAAGAGCCACCCCCTCCCTGGCCCTCTCTACAGCACAGTCTTACCTCTCCCTCCTCTCACTGATTGTGATTGATCTGATTTCCACGTGGCTCTTCAAATCAACATAAGAATATTTACACTTATCAAGCTCCGAGTGATTATTACTTCTTGGTATTTTTCATTGTGTTCTTGTAGACCAATTTCCCAGGTTCAGGCCAGGACAATCTATTTTTGAATCCACTTAATTATCAAAAATAAAACTTAAATGAATTGTACATTCTCTAAGTTTTCTTGGGTTTGATTCAAGGAATTTGGAATTTATGCATATCCAACTGTAAATACAATTCTATACATTTACCCCGGAATTGTAATTCTGCCAGCATTTCATACTCTAGTGGCCTGAGCTATCCGACTACTTTAAAAGTACAAGTTGCACGAATCTCCGACTACGTCATGTGAGAGTAAATGTCATACTATTTCGTCATTAATTGAATTAAATTGAATGTTTTTGAGTACTTTCATCAACGAGTAAATATGATTCACTCTCGTTGCTTTCACTAATAAATATCCGAGGACCCTTACACAAGTATAAATCTTATATACATATAATCTCTCTTACATTCACTCTCAGATAACCAAATACAATCACATTCAAAACAGTATATTGGGACACATTTATCCATGCTACCTTATGAGTGGTATGTCTTTTAAATATTATGAGTGTAAGTCTAAAGGGCCTAGTCCACTAAGCCGATTCCCATGCGTTTCTCACACAATGTAGTGCAAACGAGTCCTCTGCGACGCAAAATCGCATGAGAATCGGCTTAGTGGAGTAGGCCCTTTATAAATATACCCTCACTTATATTCTCTTTCACCTCACAAAATGCAAACATAGTTTACTGTGTAAATCATTTATATATGATATGCATAAATATATATATTGATTTATAATAATATATGAACTCCAGGAAATTTCCGCCCCCGAGGATGTCTTAATTCAGAGCATATCCAGATGACACCACGAGATGTAAGTAGTATATGGAGATTAGTAATAGGTACAGGACATATGGCACGCATGAATCAAATGTTAGATGGCACAATTGGAACATTTTGTTTTCGTTCCCTGTTCCCACAAACATAGAAAATGGTATCTTGATTCCTATTATATAATGATACGATGGCGACTGGCCTAGAATACATGGCACCCATCATTTGTAGAATAGACTGTAGTAAAAATGCAAGGAACAGCGACATACTGGGTGTGACAGCCGATATATAAGCCAATACGTCATACTGAAAGATATACATAGAATGAGAGGAAGGATTGCTGACAACAGAATAAGTGAGGGAAAGAAAGGGAGAGGATAAGAAGAGAAAGAAGGGGAAGCAGAGCGGATAGAAAGAGAAAGGTGATCAAGCCGGTGATAGTGGGGCAAGCGGGTTGGAGGATGTTTGAGATGAATGAAATAAGGTTTGATAGAGTGAGATGTTGACAGACTGGAGCAATAGCCCCGGGCATACATGGTCTAAATACTTCACAATATAAACATAATTAATCAAAGTATTGCTTAATATTTTAGTGCTTCGCTGGCAGGGGGAGGGAGGTGGTGAAGGAAAGGCGGTGGAAAATATAGAGAAGAGGGATAAGGCAGAGAAATAAGAGAAGTTAATACAAAAGTAAGGGCATAGACTCAGAAAAACATAGAAATATGAAAGGTGGCGGAAGACAATGCAACAAGTCACATCGTTTGGGTAAAGTATGTTCGAATGCTTTTTCTATATTTCTTCTCATGCCCTCCACCCTAAGCTCTACGCTCTCTCACCCCCCTCACAGCCGTCCTTTCTCACCTATTCTCCGAGCTTTGCCAATAGTAAAAACGATTCGAATCATTTGAATGATGTACAGGGGAAGGTGAGCTTGTCTCTATTGACACTGATGCAAGTAAACACAAGGAAGCCTGCATTAATCGCACTTTGAAACAAGAGATGCAAATTTGTGGATGTGAATTATCCAATCTGAGAACCCTTTAGGAGATCCGCCTAAATCTACCATAATTATATTAAATTATCGGGTATTTAACCTATGTAATACACTCATTTTTCTTCGGATCAAGAACGGTTACCTGCAGCAAACACTTATAAATTCTTCAAAGTGATCGAGAGCCCAAATTAGCCTTCACCTTGAGATAGATCTAATGGCTAGCTTTGACACTGACATGACAGATAAGATAACAAAAGAGATAAAAAAGAACCCTAGTCAAAGCAAGGGATGGAACGATAGAATCTTTAGGCTATAGAGTTACATTAAGTTTTTGGATCTTTTTGTTCACCAAAGGGTACACATTGATTGATGTCAAGGGAAACAATTATGACAAGATCCATATGGTTTGGTTAAATGGAGTGTTCGTGATTTGGGTGAAGGTTGGGTGAGTGTTTAGGTGAGGGAATGGCAATGATTGACGCATGGGTGATAGGTGACGAAGCCATGGGTTAATGTGTACACCTGTGCCAGGTGAGAAAGCATCCCGGAGGAGGGGGTGAGCTGGGAGTTAAAGGAGAACGGATAGAATGAGGGGCAACACTGGCAAGAGTGAAATCTGTAACGGATCTTCTCACCAACATTAAACTTGAGAGGAAAAGGAGGAACAGAATTGGAGGAATAACCGCAAGTAGGATGGAGAAAGGAACAAAATGGGAGGGTAGAAACGAGGTATGTGGGGATGAAAAGGGGATAAGGAGCAGACACATGAATTGATAAATCATGAGTCAATCACATACACCATTAGGAACAACATTGGGAAAACTGAACCAGCGTCTTATAAGAGACAGGAATGAAGGCGGAGGTGTCCAGCCTCCAGCAGAGCAGCACACCGGGCAGGGGGTGGTAGAATTTGATATCACCCTCAATAAACATAGCATGGTGGAAGGTAATTAGGCGAGACAGCACATACTTTACCCTGCCGCGGGGTTGACAAGCACTGAACTCTTAATTGAGGGTTATGATAGCGTTTGGCTGGTCCCAATCCACTGTTTAAATCAAACTCTTCGTCATTTGTCTTGATCTTCTACTTAGATGGTGGCGCTCTTGACTTCATTAATTTGTCAGGTGAGGGTCAGGTTCTTTCCTCCTCCTCAACCTCCTCCAGTGCCTCCTATTCCTGTCTTCCCTACAACTCACCATTATGGCCCCAGGGTGAACTCCAGTTAATATTACCATCTATCTATTATATATGATTAACAAAGACTGATGCTGACAGGATTAACTGTCAATGTTAAGCGAGGGCGGGCGAGAAGCTGTGAACTTACCCACAAATTACCAATATATAGGAATGGCAAGGATGGGAGAACGCCCAAAGAACAAGATGGACAGGGGCTTTTGGGTTGATTTGGGTTTGTCTTGTATTGGGTCCGAGGTTTCGGGCTTAGATTGGTCCTTCATCAAGTAGGTTTATAAGGGACGAATATAAAGGAATTTCCTATAAAGTACCTATAGATTTTTCCTCAATCAAAAAGATTGTTTCATGTAGTATTACAACTCATTGTTTGAGAGTTGCGTCTCGGAGACCTGATTCCTGAATTCCTGAACCTGAATTAGAATATATTATTGGAAAAAGTGCATAATAATAGGTGGACTGCCTTTCGATTTCAAAACAGTAACAGGTTCGTTTACCGCGATGATTTCAGAATGAAGCTAATAGTTGGAGCAACAAGTTTGATGCACAACACATTCTCTCCCAGAACTTTAGAAGCCGTGATGTTAAGAAAGGAAAAGGAGCAGATAGAGAAAGGGAGGAGAGGAAATGTGAGGGCAAAAAAAGAATTGGAGGCGCAAAAAGAGGGAAAATAGGATAGGAAAGGAGGGAGAAGGTGTAGAGGAGGAGGGTGGATAGATATGATTGATTGTTTTTTGGGGGGAGGGACAGCTTAATGTGTTCTGGAGGCCTAAGCCCATGGTCCCAGCACGCAACAATATGGATGGCACAGCCCTTGTCCAGACATGTATATGGGCAGGAGGCTTCCCCAACCAGCTCCAATATCCATGGCTAGTGGCCATTAGACTCTTCATCCTAACCACCCCCTCACACGAACAACAACCAATAATCCAAACCTCAAACCATAAATTTATACTCTTTCCAACTCATGTGGAAATTTCCTGCTCTAACTCGAGCTAATTTATTACCAACAATCAGAAGCATTACACACCAACGTAACTTCAACTCGACTTCCGCTCAATTCATCCCTCAACCTCTTCCATCCCTTATTCGTCCCTCATCGACATAGTCCCAAGATCAAAGTCTATGGGCCCCGAATAATTTTGACTTATTACCAAGTCTCATAAAGAAAATAAATATAACACATCAAAGAGTTAAAGAGTTCGTGGCTCATAGAGTGAGGTTAACCCTTTGTTCATAGCGTATCACTATGGATGTGACCCATCCCTCCTCCCACAAGGCCTTGTGTGAAGGGGTGTTGGCAGTCAAGGGCAATACGGCCTTGTTCCCCCTTCCACCACACAACTCCCTTGCCCGCTTACCCGAGACCGACCCGACCATCCACCGTATCATCGGTATGTATCCTATTTCCCTATGATCAATTTCCTAGTAGCTGAGGTCAGGCATGGAGCAGGGACGGGTTAGGCCAGAGATTTGTTAGCCTCTGCCCTGACTTCGTCTTCATCAGGTCCCGTCCTGATAGAGCCCCTGTCATCTCTCTGGGCCCCAACTGAGCCGGGCCCCAATCCCAGCCGGCTTGCAGAGGCCAGGCCTCCAAGTCTCCTAATTGGATTTAGAAGGCTAGAGTTGAGCGTTGCACTGGCCTCATCTCGTCCTTCCATCATGCCCTTAGCAGATCACCATTTATCTTCCATCGAGACCTGCTCCAGCCAGCTTCCGCAGTGCGTGCTACTATCTATTGCTATGATTACTGCCTACCTCCCTATACATACAGTCCCGGGGTTGAGGTGACGGCAGGAATATCTAGCTATTTCCCTTGTCCTTTTTAATATACCTTCTCTTTTCCCCCACCTTCACCCTTTCTCTTACTTTCTTTCTGTCCATAGTTCCCATCCTCATAATCGTCATCCACAATTTTCTTTGCCTTCTTTGGTCTGACTTCCTTCGGCTTCGTCTATCCCTTTCTACCACACTACTCAAGTTCCTTTTTATACCACAGTTTCTGCAACCTAATATCCTTTAATCTGATTCTTTAATTTTTAATCAATGTCATTTCCTTTCCATCCTACGGCCATTCTAGTTTGTTTTTGCCTTGCTCTCGCCGTCCGCCTTCCTCTGCTTTTAGCGTTCACCTTTGTCCTTCCCGAAATGTTTCTCCTCCCAGGTGAAAGTTGACCTGTATATATATATGCCTCTTCTCCCTCAAACTTTTCTTCCCTCCCCCCCCCCCCCCACACACACAAGAAGTTAATCGCAATTATCCCCACTCCCAACTATTATCCCCCTAACTGGAAGAAAAACATTCATTATATACCCTTACATTTATTTTCTCCCTTGCCATGGCCTTCTTTCCCTAATGTCACACGTCCACTCTTATTCCTTTTCCCCATCCCGCCCTTCCCTGTTCCACAACCAGCTGGCTGGCCATGAGTTATAGGCATGTTATATATCATGAAAGACTCGTCATTCCGCACGGCCATCCACCAGAAACGAGGCTAGTTTGCAGAGGAATATTGATAATGCCGTATCACATAGTTTCCACTACAGCTTTCAACATTGCATAAGGACATCATCTTGAACACACTATATCAGATCGATGTTAAAGTGACTTTATTTACGGTAATGTATTTTCTCAGTTTATTTTTTGACTTAAGGACACAAATTCACGATATACAATTTTGGGATAGGAACTCCCAGCACAAGTCGTATTTAAGCTAATGACATACCAAGGTAATCATTAACTAAATTTCCATCATCTATCATTTATTATCATATTGCTTAAATGATACAAGATTTAAACTTCTTGACTTCATTCCAGGCATGCCAGCCCAAGATATATGTTAGATAATAAAGAAAGCAGCAACAATCACAAGATCACTAGCAAATCACAAAACCCATACACAAAACCAGCGCTGACAGTCAAGACCTAGTCAACATCCCTAAGCTCCTAAAATGACCCCAGATTAAACCACACTATCGCCACCTCACCCTTCCTCCTCCCTCCACTCTCACTCCTTCCCACACCCATCACTTAACCAAATCTCCATCAACCCCCGCCCAAACACACTTCCCCAACCACTCTCAAGTCAACCTCAATTCCAAGGCCCTCACTCGGATGTCTCTCTCAAAGGAGTGCTGGACACACCACGCTATTCAAGTCACAGTTTGGTCAGGTTTTGACGCCCAAATATCATTTCCTGGCCTCGCACATACAGAATTTACCTGGACATTAGCGGACAAAATGTTAGTCTGACGAAGGGATGGGTGTTTGTTGTAGTGAGGCCCATGGGTTAACATTAGGACTGGCAAGTTTTATATGCTGTCGGAGGACATGATTGTGTCAGTGTTAAGAGTAACAAAAAAGGGCAGGTTCACTATGGTAAGGGTTATTGCAGGGGAAATATTTCTTTAGTAATTGTGCGTTTTTTCTGTCTGGACAAAGACGCAATTACTAGAGTATTTGCGTCTAGTTCCTGTTCTTAGGTCAGCACACGAGACATGTCGGAATATGACTTTCCAATGCTCTATACGCTCATATCATTTCATGCTATGAAGTGGGAATAAGTCTATGCTATGAAGTGGGAATGATAGTGTTTAGGTGGTACCGTGGTCTGATATCAGAAAAAAAATTCTTAGCACTTGAATTACTCTTTCATCCAAACAGAAAATTTCTCATTTAAAGCTCCCAACTCTAGGCTTGTTTCACATTTGTTTTGTCCACATCTCAATCCTCCAATTTCTCTCGAAAATTCCACAACAAATCTCTAGCAAGGGAGATATTTTTTGGGGTAGGGAAGGGGCAGGGGAATGCGTGGGGTATTTTGGTAGGATGGTGGGGATTTGTGGTAACTGTGTGTGTAGGGGTGGGGGTGGGGGAAGGTTCCATATAAAATATATTAAGACAGACAGGGCGATGTAAGGCATCCTGAAGGTATGGCTGACAGTGGAATAGAGCCTGAGGAGGGCTGACAGGCCAAGGGTGGGTACAATACTGAGGGAATAATACCATTGTGAAGTCCGGTGTCTCTCATGATTAGGTGCACCACGCGGGGGCCAAGGCTACTTGGTCTGCTTCTCACCCCCTCGGGAGCCCAGAGAACCACCCAAACCTGTCCACTCTCCTTCACCTCCAGTAGAGGAGACAGGAAATCTCATTGCTGCAAGCTGCATTGTGATTGCCTTCAGGGACAGACAATAGAGCCAGAGTTGTAATACTAGGTAGTGAGGGGAGGGGGACGTAGGAAGGAGCAGGACGATAGTGAAGGTGGTAGAAACGTGTTGATTGACTGATTGATTGATTGAAAATGCTTTTATTCAGAAAATGGCATTACATCACATTCGATATTATTCTCCGACACACCTGGTTTGTTATTATTAAAAAAAATATGTAGTTTATACTCGTACAATAATTATTCTATAATAGATATAGCTCAGTTATATACACATCTATGTTCTTCGAGTATTTACTTCAGTCCTTGATAACCCAGTCGCTTATTCTAACCACATTTTGTCATAGGTTTTCCGATCTGCTTTGCTCACACATAATTAATTGTATTAGTGAATTGCGGCTAACGGTATGAATATAAAAATCAGCATGAGTTTCTAAAAAAAAACATATACAATGTACAAGGAACACATTTTCTGTATACATTAGTTTGGCGCGCGTGCACTTGTCTTAGACACATATTACAGTATTTCAATCATTTGGGTACGAATATTTGAGACGTAGGTAAGCATTGGTTGCTTTCCTTACACTTACTAACATGTAGCCAGGTTTTTTTACAGGCCAATTAAATTAAGACAGGTGAATCAGAACCTGTATACAGGTCAAAGTACATGGTGTTTCTATACGTATTATACATAGATAGAAATTAATTTGTGTGTATGTGAGAAAAAGGTGTAGATGTCAACGAACTGGTCTTATTAGGAGAAAGAAAAACAGAAATCCATAGTTATTTCCAACCAATAAAGAAAATGTGGCCTTATGATATGTCCCTTCCCTACACACATTCCCCACTCCGCTCTTCACCCAGCGACATTGAGTCCCTCTAAGTAGTACCACATTTTGACAAGACTTGAATCGAGAGTTGACAGAGCCATTTACAACTGCATGTCATGCAGGTTGAGACATGCATAGTGTGCTGCTCGTGTAATACGATCAGAATTGCAAGTTAAATCTTGTCCCAAGGTACTACTGGTGAACACCATCTCCTTTGACAGGCCATATCCCGGACTTTGAATTTTGTATATATAAGTTTACGCTTGCATGTTTCTATGAAGTAAGTGGCACTTGTTTGCAGCGTCTTTGTTCTCTAACCGATGCTATTATGTTTCAAAAAGTATGGCTGGGTTTATCGTAGTACATGGACTACTTGTCTCCGGTGAGCGAGCGAGGGAGGGGGCGGGGGCGGGCGGTATTCTGTGTGCCTGTAAATTTATTTACATACATTTATACACAATTATAAGTGTGTATAAATGTATGTACATGTTATCTGTGTATACACACATGCATAAAATACCCCTTTCACCCTTCTTCGTTCCATCTACCAGTACTAACAACGGCACCTTCTTCTCAACCATCAATAACAACTACAATGACTGATATTCAAAAACCTCCAGGGCCCGCCATCTTTTCCTTCACTAAGTTTTTCTTCCACCTATTTATTCCTCCGCTGGCCCACTCCTCCTTCCCTAACAACCGAACAATTCCCTCTTTATATTGTCATCTTTTCAGTACTCCGCGTTGAAAGGGTTCACAAAACACAGGGCACCTTTTTACCCCCGCAATACTTCCTCTACCTCCCTCCACACACCCAACCGCCATAAACCCATCTACTATTCAAGCTCTTTGATTTTTCCATGACTACTTAGTCATGCGATGGCAAATCTCAGTTGAAAGTAGTCATGCTATTTTCATCATAAATCATTCGCCCCACTCACTAAAATCCATTGGCATATCTTCCTTATTCAACACATTCCTTTCAGGTCGCTTTCTAAAAGGCAGTGTAGAAATTGTTTCCCTTTTCCTCAATTCAAAGGAAATGACACGCGACAGGCAGGACAGTTAGTGTTTCATCCAAGTCCGCAGGTAATATCTTATCTCAGGCACTGGTTGGACTCGTAGGAGAAGAAGGTTGGCGATGGGATTGTAAGAGGTCGAGCGAAAGGAAATAAATGGACAATCGACAACTATCTGTAAGTAGTATATACTGTAAGTAGTATATATAGAAGGGGGGAATTTTCAGGCGATGTATGATACTTAAGTAATTCCGATGGTATTATATTGGAACCAAGGGGGAAATCTGAGCTTGGTGAGTAAAAACATAATAAGAAAGATTGGGGTGGGGAGGAAATGGGAAAGACATAAATTTACATCAATTTTACAAATACCGTACCCTGTAGGAGAGATCTTTTATTTTCAGCCAAAAACAATATAGTTTCATCACCAAATTAAGTCCCAGTCGGACTAGTCCTCACACTAAACCTAAGCTAAGACGTTATTGATAAGAAGGAGAAATACTAGATATGACCCTGTCGTTTAAGAACATATTATTATTACTCAAGTGTTTTGTATTCACCCTTATCTTTCCATAGCGCTTTACCTCCAATGGCGAGGATGGTATAATTTGCTTGTTACATCCGTCCATCATATATGATTATTATTGCAGTTTTTATTTGGACATTTGCTAACCCAGCCACCTTAAAAATGTGCCCACTACATATTAAATAAAAAAAGGTTACACCATAGAGAGTCGTTTCCTTCCCAACGTTAAATGACGCGTTAAATAGTAGGAACCCAGATGGTATACCATATAATAGAATATATTCATTTATTACAAAATGCATGTGTTGCTACATGACATAATTCGTAATGCAATCAGGGTTAATAAGGGGAATGAATGTAACAGCTTAAATCAGTATAGATAGCAGATTCTCTGGGCGCTTACAAGCCAAATAATGACCTTTCCACCCAACATTTTTGTAATGAACTGTATACACGCTCCACTTATTTGTTCATCTTCTTCTCCAGTGTTCTCCCCGTCTCTTCATTCCCCGCTATCCTCTTTTTGCGTTTCTTTATAGGTTCTCTTCACTGCCCCCACTCTCTATCTCAACACTCCTCTTTCAATCTCCCCATCATCTACGCTACACCTCCTCCTCAGCTGCCTTCAATTTAATTCCTCCCATGAGCCCCCTATCTAGAAAACAGACCCCCCTCGGAGGAAAAGGGTTTTTAAATCTCCCCTAAATGACTAGGCCTGTTGTTCTTATGTGTTTTATGTCCCAGTTAATGAGGCAAGGGGAAGCAAAGGACCGTCAATTGGATAGGTAAACATTGCAAATAGTACAAGTCATTTAGGTGTTTTTAGCTATGCGCAGGACATTCTAGCAACATTCAAGGGCCATCATTTGTCTTGAAGCTCTCGCTACCCCTCATACCATACATCAACCCACGGAAAAATAATTTGGTTAATTAGAATCGTTATGTCGGCCGGCTCGCGATGATTAAAACAGAATTCTGGCCTTATATCTGACATGCACAGCGGAGTGCCGAGCGATGGAGAGATAGAGGAATTACTGCAGTGGTTTTGCCCAAGTAGAACATTCTTTTTCCCCATTGAAGAAATCCATTTTATTCAAACGTTACATATTACATACATTTACCTCCTTTTTAAAATTTTAGTGATCGACATGGAATAGCGCCTGGTTTCTGGAACTGACTATTAGAGTGTCTATACTCAATAGGTATAGAACAGAATGTAGTTTGTGTATTATGCGTAATATACCTAGTAAGATTAGATCAACTGATTTAGTGAAGAATGCATGTCTAATCACTGGAATAATTGAACTCATCTAATAGCCTAGATGGGTATACTATATAATAGGAGTATATATCTATTTAGGACAAAATAAATGTGTCGTTAGATGACCATATTTCTAATGCTATCAGTGTTGATAAGGGGATCCCATGATGCATCAAAATTAAATGAATGCAAAAAACAATTTTTTCTCCCTACATACAACGTGCCAAAATAAAATAGGCCTAATCATGACAATAATTGCAGTAAGATACTAAATAGATCTCCATATATAACATACTTTTGTAGCATTTAATAAACTAATATGAACTAGTGCATTTCATTTGAAGTCTTCCGATTAGACATCTATCGAAAGACATTATATCATCTCACTCATAAAAATGTTGACGAATAATCATTATTCTAGAATTTTGAGAGGCTTATCCAAAAAGGACGAAGGTGATTTAAAAAAATACAAAATAACATAAATATATAAAAATATAGCGGTAGTACCCCTTATAAGAACATTACCACATTATTACAAACACACAAGGCTCCCCCAGAGTTTATAGGGATTTGAACCACATGCCCTTGCTGTAATCGCTACACGTGTACAGTAGCAAATGAACCACTACTTTTAGGTAATAATTCAAGCCTTACCAACCAGGGAAGACTGCTCACAACATCTTAAATAAATGCTTTTTCTGTAGTACATAAGCGGCTAAAAGCAGGATCTGGTGGTTCTGATACATTAATGGGAGCCAAGGGATTGGCATGCGGTGTGGACGTGCCTTAAGCTGGCGGTGATGAAGGTCCCTAATGGCGATTATTTCACTCAAGTGTGTCAGTAAACTAGAGGTCTCCCACCAAGAGAAATACTGAGTCACCATGGGAGTCATATCTTATGAAATAAAATGCTCTAATCTATTTTTAATATGCTTTCTTGTCGTACACACATAACTATATGAACATGCTCGCTATACTATCGGATTACACACGCATACAGACTAGGAAACGTTTACGAAACGGGACGGAACGGTATGTACCATTCTCGTCCACCGTAGTTTAGTGAAATGATCAAGGTACGGTTACACACAGGCATTCTTCGCCTGAGCGTTTTCCTAAATTCGTAAATCATTTTCATAAACTATAGTGTATTATTATCCATGGTATCTGAATGGGATCTAATAGTTAAATTTACTTTTCTATCGTTGGAATAAAGGACATTGTCCACTAAGCCGATTCTCATGGAATTTAGTGGAATAGAGTCCTCTGCGGCGCAGAATCGCATGAGAATCGGCTCAGTGGCCTAGGGTCTTTACCCCTCAAAGATTAAAAATACAAATAAAGAGTAACCAGACGATTGAGAGAATTACTTAAAACACCCCTGCGAGTCAAATTAATCCATCTCAAAGTTACAAAGAAAAATCATAAAGGTTACAGCAATAAAAATATGAAAGCTTGCATTTCCCAAACAGCATAAACAATTAGTCTGAATGGGTTGCCCTTCAACTTGAGCTAAATTGCCTTTCCGACTGATGCAGGAGCTATGATAGCTGGCCGGGAGATGGCTTCTGGAACCGCGGGGCATTTTTCCACAAAACACCCAGCTCTTCCGAGTAAATTTATCCCAGCGTCTGGGGAGGTCTATCTGTAATGTTGAACAAATATCCCCATGACATATGTGACGTCAGTGTAAACGCTGACACGTCAGACTAATTCTATTTGACGCTGAGGCTAGCGGGACGCTGGCATGAGCGACACATGCGTCCATGTTGACCGAAGCTGACCAAGAACAACCAGTGGAATTCAGTTTTGTGGATAGATGAACTTTTAGTCACGAGTTGGAAATAAGAGTAAAGAGGGCGATGACTCGCGAGGGCATGTCCTTTCCTGGTAAGCCCAATGTACATAAGGCCAAAGGGAAACCTCCAAACTCGAGTACATGTCAAATTAAAAAAGAAAGATGACCTCGCAAATTTGTCAGCGGTCCTTTGAGCATGTAGTCAACTAAGGGGTTGTTAGGGTAGGGTTGTGTAGTGACGGGAGCGGGGGCTGCATGGGATGAGGGCGGCTTTGGGGGAGGGGGTTGGTGGGGTGGGGGAAATTTAATTAAGGAACTACATGCCACGACCTGATCAAACCCTGTGATTAAAAAGTAAACCATGAGGCGGTCACCAGTGCCATTTTGGGATCCGACCTTGACCCTGAATGCCCATTGCAGACGACATTTGATTCTGTCCCACACGACATGTTTTCTGTTGTCAAGACGACGGGTATGACATTGCTCAGGTCATCACAGAATACCAGGATGAGGTTAGGGGGAGAGGTTGAGGTATGTGGGCGACGTGGTCCTTATGGTAGGCCAGGAGGGCAAAAACGGGTCAGTAAGACTCAGTGGGACGGGAATGGAAGATGAAAATGAACAAGAAAAGGTCAAAATCAAACAGGGTAGCGAGACAGTTGGGACAATGAGACCGAGGAAGTAAGGGACATTTTCATAATTATGAAACATTGAATAACCATTTCAAGTTAGCTCGGAAGTTAATGACACATCGATACGTCTTCCTTCACGAAGATTGGGAAGAAATATACACCAAATAATAAATTCGCACATTACAAATAGAAACAAAAGGTCACACGGATAAAAACCAATGGTAACCCGCACTCAGACAACACACAAATAAGTACCAGCAGCAGAAAACAGTTGTTCTTGAAAATAACAGGGACTTTGTATTGTACTTTCACACTTTTGTTGACACACAATACTGTTTAATATCTTAGTCAAAAATTAATGTCACTATAATTATACTGCTTTTGTATTGATAACTCTCTGACATGATTTTTTTCCTATTTAGATACCTGACAAATTCAATAAAATTTATTTTCAAAACCAACCAACAAAACAGATGTGTTGCACAAATCGAGCCAAAGGGAAGGACAATGGTACAAATAAATGAAAGATTATAGAAATTGCTATATCAAAATCGCCACTAGAATGATAAAAAAACAAAAAAATATCAAATGTTAGGGAGATATTGGCGCCATGAAAGAGGCAAGGGGAGTGATTTGTCCCGCTTTGTCACAAATGCCCCGGCTGAAATTGATCATTTGTTTTGGGCGAGGTAAATGTTGCTTGCTATTTTACCACTGAATTATGATCTATTGCATGGACCAGATTGCTGAAACATTCCTTTGATTGAAATGTTGGCCCACATCAGAGAAGGGTGAGGCTTAACAACCAACATGGGACTCACCAATGACCACTGTATTCTAGTTCATTTAGGATCAGAACAAAAGCCGCGGTTTTCATCTCAATCCAACAATCATCATCTGTCGTGTGGCCGGGCAGGTACGAGCAGCGACGAGCGACTTGGGCGCATAAACATTTCAGATGGCAGCCGATTTACAACTCACTAGTGGCCCATTCATTTTAATACAGGACCATGGTGGGGTTCAAATGCCATGCCTACAATGCAATGTAGCTTATCAAATAGGCTTGAAGGCATGCATGCACAAGGGACATTGCCAGCTTTGGCAACTGTTGGCCTTTTCGGTCCTCCGAGCCATAACAAATAATTCCCCGGTTAGTGTCATAAGCTGGCCATAGACCTGAAGGATCAGGTAGTTAGGAAAGTGAAGAAATCATAGGTAGGTTTTGTATAAAGGTGGTGAGACCGTACAACTGTACCGAAGACGCATGTTCAATAAAAACATCTTTGTCTTTAAAATAACCTGAAGACTCATCCACACGTAACATAGTATTTCTAGCTTACCGTTTGTATCGATCTGTTAGGAAAGTAAATTGAAACAAAAAGTGTTTTCAAAGATTTATATATTCACTCAACTTTGATCAGATGTATTTACACAATATCACAACGACTGAGAACACCCGCGATGGATAGAGCGTTTTTACATGTGATTGGATTAAATATTATATAGGCCTCTAATGAATAAAAAAAAACACGAAAAATACCCAGCGAGAAATGTGAGAAAGTTCTCAGTCTTTACAGAAAAAAATGAATGATGCATCTCCAGAATAGCTTTCTAAAAAGAAACATTTATTCATCACAATCCATAAAGGCCCTCGAGGCCACATTACCTGCATTTAATGATATATTTAAATCTATGATTTCCCTTATCCGAAACATATGCAGTACCCTCCAATGAATTTTGTAGGATTCTTTATCATTACTGACACCAATGGTTAATACAAATCGGTAGGATGAAAACTAACAAAGTGTCAAGTATTTGAATAGGAAATGATCATTACATGTCTGGTGCTCAAGAAAAAAGATCCATTGAAATCAGGTAAAATTGAAACAAATGACTGAACCAGTTCTCTCGGGAAACGGTTGCCATCACAAAACAGGTCCTCCATTTAAAACCAGCACCTGGGAGAGTGACATCTTCCTCCTTCTCCAATGGCGAGGAAAGGAAACAAAACAAAACATACATCACCCCTCCTATCGGCAAAGAAAGACATCGCAGTTTCTACGGCATGCACAACCAGGAAGTGACTTCCGGTTGAGTTAAAAATGACGTTTTGAAAGAAGAGCCGGTGAGGAAACATTAGTTTGAGGTGTGTAAATTATTGCGGTTGGGGATGTGGGGGCATTTATTTACCACACAATGTAAGGCGTGAGAGGATAGATGGTTATTACTGTTGTAATGATTACACACATACATTGTTTTAACAAAATCCTCACAAAGAATATTCTAAAGATCATTGCCCTCAAAATGTTCTCCCCCCTCTCTTTACCCCCACCCCCTTGTCAAACACCAGCCTGATCCACCCCATGCGTCATTCCTCCACCCTAGGCCGAGCGCTTGCCCAGTGTCACTAATTACACTAAATTCCTTCTTAACAGAACCCTGGCCTTGCAGCAAATGAGTTTGCACCTTCTGGTAGTGCTATTGTTTAGCAACATTTGCTCTGAGTGGCTCTCTCCCAATACTTGGGCTGCTCAAGGAGGAAGCTTCTGATCAGCAAGCCTGTCAGTGCCATGAGCCAAGAGCGAATCCCTGAGTGCACATTTGTGTCAAAACCTGCTAAATTGATTTTTTCCCGTTGTGCAAAGGAAGGATTTGTATTTTATGTTTTATTCTGTTGCACTTTCCACACAATCACCGTTAACGGCTGGCGCTCTGGAAAAAAAATCCAGTCTTAAGAACCAATTTTTTTGTTCTCCTACAGAATCTTTTACAGAATTCACTATGACAACTATTGGTATTTTTTTTAATTTTCCCCACATTTTAAATGTTTTATACCGACAGAGCTGCTTCCAGTTGAATTTAGAGTCCAATGAACAGATCCTAACAGCTATAGATTAATTTAAATCGCAACAGATGGTTTGCCCTTTACATTCTACATTAGGGCATTTGGGGCATAAGCGTTTTTCTCCCTTTCCATGCGTTCACCACCATCAGTACCTACTTCCCTGCCCTTCCCCCTTCAGCAGAACGCTACCCTCTTCCCTTCCTCCATCGCTTGTTTCCTCTTCCAATTTCCGAAGATCTGCTTCCCTCCATCTCTTCCTCATTCTCCTGCTTCCACTGCGAGAGTTACTCTGAGCTGTAGATGAGCACTAGGTTTAATAATGTAGGCAATAAGTGGAGGAGGCAATCAGCTGGCGCCAGGTTTTCATTACAAAAGTCATGTTATGAGAACCAACACTAATTGCGGGCATTAGTGGGGGTCCAGCAGATACTGTCTCCTCAAATGGGGGACGATGGGGAAACGGTTGGGTCAGTAGAAGGTGGAAGGTACACATCTGGGAAGAATATGAGGGAATATGCTGCTAATACGCTTATAACAACTGAGTAACAACAGAATATTATGTTGTTACTCAGTTGTTATAAGCGTCGTCCAACTATATATTATATAGGTGGACGGTGAGTGAGTGAGATTGGTTGCTTTACGCCCTTATCAACACTTTGAAGTGTTATATCCAGGGCGGGAGAGCAGAGAGGGAGGCAGTTTAGGATCATACCCAGGAAATAGAGATAGAGAAGAAGGGAGAGAGAGACAGAGAAAAGATGGGTTAAGGGCGTATCGGGAAGGAGTGTAGAGGGAAGAGGAGGGGAACCTAAGCACATGGAAGAGAATTAAGGATGAAGAATAAATGTAGAAGGGAGTGGAAGCAAGAAAAAGAAGAGAGACAAAGGGGATTATGAGAAACTGGGGAGAGTGAAAGAGACGAAGAGAGCTAGAATGGGAACGAGGGACATGTAAGACAAGGAAATCTAAGTCAGATAATACTAAAGCCATCATGACTAATGGGTCCATGAAGGAATGACAGAGGAGGCAGAAGAGAAATGGGTTCTTGTATGAAAGAGAGAAGAAGCAGAACTAAGAGATATCTGCCTCAAGGGAATAGGCTCTCATGTTGCACACTTTATGAGATGTATGTGTTGTTAGACCCAGGGGGTCCTGTCTCCAACAGACATTCACCAAATAATGCATAAACCAACAGCTTGTCAACACTGAAGGAATAGCAAGTCACGAGCAACAAAATACTCCCAAACAACTTGCTCCTTAACAAAAAAGAACAAAACGGAATTACTCATAGGACACCAACCTTAAAAAATGAAGGAATGTCAATGTACCTGGATAGGAGCAACAATAGGATAATTCGCACTATTACTACTTGTAACTCTGATGATTTGATTATTAACACTGGATGTATAGTGACTTATATTCTGCCCTCACAATTCAAAATTAGAAGAATCATTCTAAAACAACAAATCTTTAATGTTATCTATTTAAATGTAAAATGTTTCTTATATACTAATCTAAACCAATGAACAATGATCCCATCTGAGGAAATAGTGTTATAACGCAACTTTGTTAGGGGGAATATGGCAGAAAATGCGTGTAATATTTGTGGCAGACGACATTTGACACAAGGCTGTTAGACATTGGTGGAGATGGATTTCCTGACCGCCCGGGGGTTAGTGTGCAAGCAAGCACCAAACATTACAAGATGTTTTTCCTCCTAAGTGCTTAAACTCTAAGCGTGACACATAATTAACCTCATTCTAGCTAGAGGGGGCGCGAGTAATTATCGCCTTTTCTGCAGCAGGAGAATATTCCAGAAAAATACAATGGGAGAAGGTAGCCGACAAGCCGAGCAATGCGATAGTGGAGGGATGTGATGGGGTAAGAGGAAACCAATAGAGGAAGTGGAGGAAGGAGAGAAAGTGGTGTAGTGGTGAAGGAGGAGGAGAAGGAGAAGGAGGAGGAGGAGGAGGAGGGAAGAGGGAAGAGGGAGGAAAGAAATGGAAAGAAATGGAAAGAAAAGTTCTAATTAAGGTCATTATTACACCTTTCTAGCGGGTAATATGGAACGCCATAGACTACAGCACTGGCGCTCATACTACAAACAGCGGGTAATAAAGCCTGTGTATTATAAGCTTTAACACAAGGAAACGTTCAGGGTGTCACACAAAGAGGGAGACCAGCGAAAATCTATGTGAATTGATGGCTCGAGCTTAATTATGTAAGAACTAAACGCTTCAAAGCAATGCTACTTTGAGGAGATGACTAGTATATATATATCTTCTTTCTAATTCTCAATTTTAATTAATATCGAACAATTATTTCTTAATCGATGACAGGAATTCACAATACAAACTGATTTTTAACCCGTTGATTAGTTGGTTATTTAGATTCCAAAGAGTACAGATCTTTGGATTTGGGTTTTTGGTTTTTTATTGACTTTGATGGTGGTGGAAATTCTTAAGTTATAAAGAGTCGCAGTAAGGCTATTACAATTTGTGTTACTGTAAAAGTTGGTTGTGGTTTCGATGCACAATTTCGAGAAAAGAATATGTTAATTTGGAAATATCAAGCTAAAACACTAGAATATTGGTAAAATTTCAGTAATTACGACGCAATCTTGACTAAACGAAATGTACCCCTCGCTCCTTGTCTCCCGGCCCCTAAAAAATCTGTTCAGCATTTCGGAGCGAGATGGGTAGAGAGATAGGAGATGATAAAGGATGATGGGCGACATATCGGTACTGCCTAAAGATAGGTAGTATCAGCACACTGGAGTAGGGTATCTATACAGGTAAGCTGTTATCTGGTCAGGTAGGGGCTCCAAATGATGCTCCTCCTGGGCTTTGCGGAGGGCCCCGCAGTGTCTCAGGGGTTATGGATATGCAGGGGAATAGAAAACCAGGCTTATCTCTCTTAGTTCGGAGGGGGACCTCGTGTGCCCCCAGGACTAAGGGGCTGCTACCATGGGGGAGGGTGTGGGGTGGCAGGGGGAGGGAAGGGACGCGAAATAATAGAGTTCATTTGAAATTAGGAGAAGGTAAAAAAGAGGGATAAAGAGGAGAATGAAAACAGGTTGAGGGAGGAGGTATAGACAGTTAACGAGTGGTAGAGAAATAGCGAAACCGACAGGGAGAAGAAGTTGGGCGACCGTTCTGGATGCACCACGGGACTAAATCTATGACAATCTGGTGTAGATGGCAATCGTTATATTTACTTGTATTCCCAGCTTGCTACCATTGGTCAACCACTGGGGTATAACACCAGGCACAATTCACCGTGAACTAAGAGCAAGAAAAGGAAGGTGTGTAAGGGAAAATACTCAGTCTCATTTAATGTCATAATAAAGCATAGAAATACCCACTACTGACATTCCACCATCTCACCTATCTAATATTGCAGGCGGGAAGCCATAGAGGAAAGCTTGATAACTCCACCTGGCGCTGGGGGCAGCAAGCCACACATACCTGACCTCTGGTGAGAGGGAGGGAATGCGTTAGATCTGGTTACCATAGCGACTGATCATCAGGCCTGGAGTAAACCTTGGTGGAAAGGGTATATCCCCGATAAGCCAGCTATAACATGTACAACATTACAGCTGCGTTTTTCTCACCTGCGGACGGAAGGCCTTGAGATGCCGAGTTTTGAGGCGGTACGTTTTCCCCAAGGGCAGATTGACTGTTGGTTTGGTTTATTTCCCACTCACATTATCACCCATAACTTTCTCTCGTAAGAAATATAGTAGGTTTCATATTTCGGTGTGGATTTCAAAAGGTGTATTTTACTATGACAAGTTGTGATATCTTTGGCGTAAACCATTATTTTTCATGTTTGCATGTTATCACCAGACCTGCAATGTGTATGGATTCCAAACTTAGGTGTTAGTCCTACTGCATCAAAAAATGCAATGACTAATGATTTCAGATCTATAACACCGAGACAGGAGACATATTTCGCAAAGGTCTGAGGTAATGGAAGAATTATAACATTTTGCTCAATCAGAGAATATCAAGCCATTCACTCAATGAAATTATGTTCTAGAGAACACATGTATACTTACTATTTCATAAACATTATATTGGCCTTTAATGAATAAAAAGAAACTTCACTTCCACGATAACCTTCAGGCATGCATTCAACCCAGGAGTTCATAATGATACACATAGTAAAAATGGAACCGGGGCCGACTAGGAATGTGAAAAAACCCAAAGACATCAAATGAATAATATATTGATACAAAAATGACCCAGGGTCGGAGCTAGACGCCGTATTGAGCAGGACCTTGTGGACCGGAGGATTATTCTGTATTCATCTCACTACTAAAATGATTCATAAAAACATTTTAGCAACATTTCTTTAACATCATTTCTCTCATATGAACCCTAGCTGCGACTTTCTCCGAGGGCTTTGTTTACCCGCACCAAGTCCGCTTTTGTCTAGTATTCATACACATAGGCGTCGTTTGTTATTCTGCCTGCCAGAACTACTTGCTTCTTCACGAGGACGATTTTCATTCTGTATTATCCTCTACGGATACGAATGCCTATTTTCAGTGGTAGAGATAAGCTGTCTCATTGTAAATAATACATTTTAGGATAAGAATTAAAGAGCATTTGGGCAACAGTTGGAAGACCTGCACTGCGCAGAAACTGATTAGGCCCATTTGTCATTTAGAAAAATAAAAGATATCAATAATAACTTTGATGGAAAGCACTACTTCTGTAGCGAAGACCCTAGCTATCTCATTCAACTCGGTTACGTTGAGAATATCTTTTACCTTAACGACTGAAGCATCTGATCAGATGTTAAAAAGACAAAAATATGTCAGAGGAAGCAGGAATCTTTCGTGAAACATAACTAACGTCATTAAATACATGAGGTCAAATTAGGGAGGAGGTGCTCCTTAGTTCTAGAAATGTTCACGTGGGGGAGACACCAGCCGGATGAGCGTAAGTAATGGCTAAACCATGAGGGAAGCCTCACTTACATAGTCATTGTGTGTGTGAGAGAGGAGAAAAGCAGCAACGTGGGACAAGACTTGTTTCTTCACAATATCTATTATTTTAACTCAATGTTTCAGGCATTGTTGGCGCAACTACTCTGTGCCATCGGTACAGTAGTATACTGCAAAGGGGAAAGGTTAAACTAAGAATGGACGAAAACCGATTCTGCCTTTGTAGTCATGTTCAGTAGGATTCTTCAAATTGCACACTTGGAGGAAATTATTGAAAAAACTAAACTAAAACGGTGGAGATCCCGCGCATATAATAATTTACATTGCAGACAGCAGTCAAATTTTCATATATAATGGTCTTTGTCACTTTATTTTTTTGGGTTATATACAAAAGCGGTGAAAATAACATTTTCTCGGCGCGACTGGTCAATGGTGTCTACTTGTATCAACTCACACCTAAAGTCAGGTTAGAAGGAAAACAATTATTATATGAGGGACATATATTTTGGTTGCCAGCCGATTTGTAGTAAGAGCCCAACGAGTACAAAGGGACCACAGAAACATATATCTCATCTATAGAACCTGGTCATCACAATAATGCT
Organism: Sthenelais limicola; assembly: GCA_942159475.1. Lineage (NCBI taxonomy): Eukaryota > Metazoa > Annelida > Polychaeta > Phyllodocida > Sigalionidae > Sthenelais > Sthenelais limicola. The sequence continues at coordinate 75,674,283 of OW804098.1, forward strand.
GTGCTGGATGATGAGCATTATGTATACATGCTCTAAATACGATCACACCATAAGCAGATAAGGCATAAACAAATCTGGAGGTGGGGTCGGTTGGTAGGACTGGCAGGTCTCATATTGGGGTTTTGCGTCAGGCACTGAAGATGTCGCTAAAGTGTGACGCACATTTCCTAGTCAATGTCCGGTGATTTGCATTGCCCCGTTTTGGATGATGTTACGCAAGGGATTTCTTAATCAAAATACGCGCATAAAATATTATTTAGTAAATATCAACAATGGTTGTAAACCTTCCACCACAAGAGCGTTATCCATAAGCCAAGAGGCACAGCCAAGCATCCACACAATTCCCCTTTTGTATATCGCAAATGGTCTATAAATGTTCCCAGAATAACCGAATGATAACAGGAATATATGTTGGCCACAATGAGTTATATTCAGTAGTTTAGGTATGGAAATTGATACGAATGCCTTATCTTGTAGCCTGCTCCCAATCTTGTAGGTATAACAGAATAACATAGGGCTAGGTTTCAAGATAAGGTGAGACACTGGAGATAACATTGCTGTATGTATGAAGCACACGCCGGGCATCTAATAGATAACTAGCACAGCCTCCAGTGTCAATGGCCTCACCATAGTAACAATGGCATTATTCCCTCTGGTAATATTTTGAATTCGAATCTTCATGAAACCTACATGTAATTTAAAGTTGCGGATTGTCAGACGGGATAACTTGACAAATGCCGACAAAACACATGTATTAACACAAATGTTTATTAATATCAATATTGCAAATATTGACCCGAAATAATTAGGACTTTCATAGACCAGAAAGCAGTTCCGACACCACTATGGCTAATTAAAATACTCGATATAAGTTAAGCATGTCTAAAATACCCTGAGCAGTTTCACTGTCCGAAAATGTAACTGTCATTTATGAACATGTTTTTCGTGAAATAAAGGAACCTTTCGCCTCCATCGAATAATAATGATAATTTTCGCCATCAATTATATCTTCACTGATTTAGTGTTTAACGCGTCATTAGAAGCATGGTATGACAATCTCAAGTGATTTTTATACAATTCCATATCATCACAGGCTAACCGACATCAAGAACATATGCAACTGGAAGCGATACAATGTTACCACTTCTAAAGAGCAGCCAAGGCTTCACAAAAACTCCCCGCTCATACATATATGTCGACCAATAAAAAAACAGTCATAGGAAATCCTCTCTAGGCCTTACCAGTAAGGGCAGTGGAAGTAGTGATTGTGTCCATGTTCTACCATGTGAAAATCCTGATAGAGCAATCAATGAACCATGATATCAGGACCTTCTCCCCAGCCGCCACTACTACCCAACACTTTCCAGTCGGTCCTTTTTCATCCACTTTATTTTAATGTAACAAGTCCCTAATACTCACCCTGTTGGGTTTTATGACGATGAATCGATGGAATGGACAAGAGTGCAGTTCTCTAATTCTAAATAATTAAGGAATCCAATTTTCTCGTCAAAGAAAACACGTTTGATTTAATATGATTCCTGATACTTTTGGTTCATATTTTCGTCTATTCATAACATACCTAACCTTTCATATTTGATAAGGGGAATGACACAGATAAAGATTAATTATTGAGGGGAGAGCGAGCGAGTGAGAATGAGGGAGAGAGATAGTGAGAGAGCGAGAGAGAGAGAGGAGAGAGAGAGAGAGAGAGAGAGAGAGAGAGAGAGAGAGAGAGAGAGAGAGAGAGAGATAACATGAGGGAGGCAAGAAGGGGGAGGAGGAAGGGGAAGGGAAACGTGGGTGAGAAAACAAAAGGTACAATCAGCATACACATCAGTCACACGCCTCAAACGTTGGCTGGGCTGTAACATAATGTTGGTATTAGCCAGGAGCAGGAAGGAGCAGTAACAGTGGTAGCAGCGGTAGTGGTTTTTATAATGTTCTTATCTCACTAGTATCACGGTTTCATATGGCATATGACTGGTTGAGGTGGTATCAGCGATAACAATTCTAAGCTGTTATCTACAAAAGGCATCAAGCACATCAGACTCTCAGGCAGGCTGACTGGCTGTAGGCACTGGCAGGCATTGGTCTTGTATCATTCTGATGGTGGCAGCTTGCTTGTAAACCTGTGAGAATATGGGGTGGGGGTGCAGGCGGTCTTGGGGGTCGGTCGTAGGGTTTGAGGTATGTAGACTGGAGTGGCAGTGGATTTGGGGTAGTGGGAAAAAAGAGAGGTACATGTATAGCGAGTGCGGGTTGCTGATACAGTTGAGCAGTGAATCAGGGATTTATAGGATGTTGGGGAGCTGGGGTGGGGTGGGATGAGAGGCAGGGTTGAGGGTGGATTTGATAAGGTTTAGGGGGTTGCTAGGGTGCATGGAGGTAGGGGTGAAGATGATGAGGCAGGTTAAAGGGAGATCTCAGGGTTTTGAATATTTGTAGAGAGTAGGGGGTTTGTGGAAGCAAGAAGGGTGTCATTTATTTTTACAATTATCATCCACCATCATCATTTATTTGATTATATATATAGTATAGGAAGTTTTAGCTTCATCCTATTGCAAGTCTACCAGCTGGTGGCCCCAGTAAATGATCAATTTCAAGGAAGAACGACATGCGGATTGAATAATATCGGAAGCGTATACATAGATTTAACAAAACATTCTTCTTAGATTTCTTGATGACAACTGCTAAGAATATTAACGTTTAAAAGTAATACTCATTGATGCACTAATGTGATTTATAAACCTCCTTACACATGAGGGACATATATTGAGGTCACCTTTCAATCATTTAATGCACACGGGATTATGCTCCAATGTCTACTCAGACAGGGTTTTATATAACACTTGCGATCCTACCCCGTACAACAAGAGATACATGTACTAAATAGCAAAGTCAATCTCTTAAACCAAAACCTGCTTTCTCAGCTGTTAAGCAAATCCTGCAAGAGATGCATATTCCAGCAGCCAACTACACAACATTGTTTAAATCCAACCGTTATCTCAAAATGCAGATAAGATCCTCATGAAAAAAGTTAATCTGATGAACATAATCAACATCTTAAATAATGAGTATTCAGATCATCCTATCAATCAGCAGCAGAATTCTGGTGGAAATTGTAAAGATAAGATTCTCAAATTTGAATATAAAAATGTTCATTTCAGTCAACGCATTGAAGACAATCGATATGTATCATTATCCTTGAGTTGGTCCCTTTTAAAATGAATGAAGAAGGATAAGAAAATTGAACTGTTTTGACTCGCCAAGCCTCTCTTATCGATATTCAAAAGTTTAATCAAGCATTCATGTGCGATGAAAAAGCCGGCATATCAGACACTGTTTTAGCACTTCTTTTTACCCCAAATAAATCCTATCACCTTCGTTATCATCCGGGTGATTAACAGTACTGTTAATGCAACTGTGAGTGTGTAGATAGGAAGGAAAAGATTAAAAGATTAAACCCATCGCCTATGTAAAAAGGAAGAATAAATCAAATTGATATGTCAATCGCAATTACAACAGAAAAATGTATTTGCATTGGATGTAGATGATTAAATAAAATTAATGGTAACTATGACCTGATTTTAAGGTTGAGTCTAGAGTCGGGAGCCTTTAAAACTAACTCTTAAAGATAGCATAGTAGATGTATCGGTCATATATTCCAATACACAACCATAGTCAACATATGAATCCGCTGAAATCAGTCTCAGGATCTCAGGATCAATGTGGGAGTTGTATGGACACACTTTTCAAACCAGGTTCGCTGAGACAGAATTTTTTTCTCGTTGTGATACATCTTTCACACGCGAGAACTAACTATTTTCTCTAGTACACCAGGCAGTTCATGCCTTTGTTGTCTAAAATGCCATTTATAAAGACAGATGCCATCTTAGTTAAAGCTGCATATATATATATATTCATGCTTTCTTTTACGGGTGGCAGCTAACCATGTATATTAAGGAGCAATTCTAAAAGATAAGAGGTGGCTGCTATTGCAAGTGTGTAGGTGTCAAGTGTTTATAGGTGGGGAGGTCGGAGGTATTTTCCCCGGAAAATTTGTATCAAAAGGTATCAAACTGGTGGACATCTTTGAGGCCAGTTTCAAAACGATATGCCTAGTGCCTGGATCAAGGGATGTGAAAAAAGATACAAGGACTTTCAAAGATTTCAAGGCTTTATACGAACCCTGCAGCTAATTACTGAAAATGAAATTCATTATTTTGTGGCCTATTCATTATCAATTGTGGCAATAACAAATATAAATTTACCTAAAAACCACCCCAAAATCCCCAAGATAACATATTAGAGGATTTTTCACCGGTTTGTCTATGTGTAAAACCAAATCATCTTCCAAATTATTCATTTCGGTGTACACCAGAATCTCACTGTTTCTAGTATGGTTCTCTTTCATCTTCTTAATTAAAAGTAGTCCTCCGTAAAATTGAAAATATTAGGATAACACTGTCATTCTAGGTAGGTATATTAGGAGGTAAACAATTTGCACTATTAATCCGTTTTACTCCAAGTTGCCACTATAAAACAGCAGAAAAAATAATAATGCATATTATATTTCCAGAAGGCGCCATATATTTATATTAAAAAGAGGGAATACCAATGTTTCATGTTCGGCATTTAAATCCTTCATTCTAGTGCCCTAAGTACCAAAGAAAGAAGGAATTAAAGAAAATAGGTTTTGGTCGATTGAGCTGGGAATGCAGCTTTAGGACATGTTAATCACTGGTTCAATGCCAACTATTCATTCCACATTATATGAGACAGATTGCAGAGAAACTTAATATATTGTTAGAAGATGATTGAGAATTAATATACTGTTTAAATAGAGGCAACGCAAGAACACATAACATAAATAACTGTTCGACCTATCAATAAAAATGCAATATAGGCCCTGTGTAAGCGAATGAGATATTACAAGTAGAATGCTAAAGAAGAAAAAGATCCTGATGAATTGACCAAGATTAAGAAGCATTTTAAACAGCAGGAATTATGGGAAGGGTGTTGGGGAAATGAAGTGATCTAGTGATTAAGTATTAACATATCCCAATTCCAATGAGCATGGACATTTGGAACCGAAAAATAAAAATAAATTGATCTAAATTTAATCTAGGAAGTGCTCCGAACCATATCCCCTCTTTGTCTCCTTTTCGCATTATTAATCCGTTCGTAGTTCTTCCTCCATTGCTAACATTGCCTCCACCACATCCCTTGTCACCACATCCGCCAGACCCTTTTTCCGCCGTTCTCTTCCCCGTAATTCTACATCATTTCCTTCCTCCATGCCACTGCATATTTTTTCTAGTCCACGGCCCTAATCCCACCCTCCACCTCTTCCTTCATTACTGCCCTTCCTCTCCCTTCACATCCTTTAACCCTCCACTTCCACCTCCAGCGGCGCCAGTCCCTCTTCCCCTTCTCTTGATCTTGCACCTGCTCCTTTCCTTTAACTCCCGCACCTCTTCTTCCTGCGATTAGCACTCACCATTTCTATATATATATATATATATATCCCAACTCTCGTGGCTCCTGAACGCTTAATGACTATTTTTAGTCCTCTCCGTTTTTTCTTGTCTTTACCTTATCCTGCACTTTATTCTGGACCATTTCCACCCTATGTAACCCCCCCCCCCTCCCCTCCCCCTCCCCCACCACACACACACATTGTCTTTTACAACTTCCCATAGACCTTCTCCACAAAAATCAAAACCAATTACCAAGCGATAGCAACAATTATCATTCACATTATGGGAAAATAGATGATTGGAAAAAGTCCTCTGAATTAGGCCCTTCTCAGGCAGCGAACATTTTCTCTCCATTTACTTGCCTTTATTATAGCCCTAGTTGGGGGCAATTTTGTTGTCAAGGCGATGGTGGTGGCCACTTCCTCGGCAGTCACTACTATAGAAGCGAATTGCAGTTTTCTTATTATTTCTTCCTCTAAGGTAATTTTTCCCATTTGTTAAGAAGCTAGAATGGCAGAATGGTTACAAATGTCATGCCGAAATGACCGGACTTGTAGCTTCTATTCAACTTCAAGTCATTATGTCTAGGTACTAAGGACTGCAAGAAAAGGTGAATGCTCTTTGACCTGAAATTTGGATACTTTGTGCATAGTGGCAAAAGCATCCAATCTTATACTTCTGATATGTCCTTGAATTAGAAAAATCCATAACATGACGCTGCATTTATATAAGCACCCATGGTACATTTTTTTGAAATACATTTTTTTGAAATACCAAACCAAGGTATGACAAACATGCTATATTTGTCAATATAACGCCTATTTCTCCATCCTTTCTATTCTATATACAGAATTCACCCAAATTAACGCACTTTTTATATAATAATAAAATGACAGTTTGATAGAATCGATGCAGGGAATAGAAAGTAAGGGTTACGCGGCAGGGTTCAGGCAGCAGGGAGGCATTGTGAACTAGGCTTGAGTAGAGGTTGTTAGTAGGTAACTGGCGTCCATTACATCTACTAATGTTCCCGCAGCACCGTGGCCGCACAACCACTAGCTCCCTCCCGTGGGTCCTTCCCGCCTTCCCTCCACCTATGTGTAGCTCGGTTGAGCTGCCCAGGGACCTAGGGTAGGTTCCCAAGGGTGTCAGTGATCATGGATGGGTAGCATCGGTGTCCGGTTGGGTACGACAGCCATTGCAAGCCACAGATTTCTCAAATGACAGGGCAGAATAGCAAGGGGCCATGGTAAAAGACACAAGGGCGGTGCCGTTTGTGTAGGAGGATGGCGGGGGGCGGGGGCGGGGGGGGGGGGGGGGAGGAGGAGGAGGAGGAGGAGGAGGAGGAGGAGGAGGAGGAGGAGGAGGAGGAGGAGGAGGAGGATTGGTCCCGGACCCGGTGGTTGCCCACTATCTTTTTTATCAAGGGCATTTATCATTTCTCATAGGTAGTAATACCGATACACACAACTGGCCTTTGATCAATATGCACCGGGTGGACGGGAATATGATGACAGCCAAGTCCAGAGTAGGGTTCGAACCCGGTACTCCCGTCTGCATGTGTGTCGCAGCCCTGCAGTTTAGACATGCTGACCCAGCCCAATTATAGGGTATCAATACTCCAACACGTCGACTCCATAAATTGACTTCTAGCCGAACAGACAATACTTTCATAGATAAATTCTCTAGCCCATGTATACATTTATGTACCAATCTAATGGGCATATCGTCAGGTAGAATTGATTAAAAACAAGTAGCAAAGATAGATGTATGTACAAAAGGTTAGGAAAGATGTATAATAGTGGCATCCCCTAATAAAGGAGATGACAAGCCGTGGAAATCTCACAGATATTTCCCCAGTTTATGCATCATATAAATGTTTATTTCAAAGCTAAATTAATAGCATTCACGTCTCTGCCATCTGCAAGATGTTAATGGATAGGAAAAAAGGGTGGATTTAATGAAAAAACTCTTGAAACCAACAAAGGCAAAAATTTACAATTCATTAGTCCCATGACATAACAAGATTCCTTACAAGGGATTCATTCATGCCAGATAATATAACATGGGGGCTATTATATGTACATACATAAAATAAATTACATATAATATATACTTTCTTCCACCTCTTTTGGCTTTGTATTACTATCATATTTCACAGCGGCGGGACTGCAAGTACTAAAGGCTCCTAGTGGCTTTACAATAATGTACTAAATTCATGGCTCTGGATATATCCCAGGGAGCACTATAGGAGCATATTATATGTAATAAGTGATGCTAAGGCAGCTTTGTTCTTCCAGGGTTTATCATCTGGAGGCAAGAGTTGTAGCGCACTGGAGATATTAGAGAAGGGTTGTTGTATTGTTTTTCTAACACTAGGTATTGTGAAAGGGGAGGGATTTATGTGACAGTTGGTAGGACACTCTCCCAGCTGTTCCTTCTCCTGCTCCTCCTCCTCCTGCTCCAGCAACAAATAACTACTGCTATCACTATAGGTGGGTGCCATACGCATTCTCACAGGCGCAATCCATAATGCACTGCAACCTCCTCGCACAAAAGCAGCGAGGATCGTGAAACTGGGAATACGGTAGTCAATTCTGGTCCTAGCACATAACGTTGACCATCTTGCAGCAAGTTAAGATTCTAAAAATTGTTGTAGTTGTACCCTGAAGAAGGTCCATCTGACCGAAACGTTGTAAAATAAACAACTATATGACCCATATACACAACCAACCACACAAATGTGTGTTCGTGTATACATAAAGATCATAACAATCTCGGGATGTTAGTGTGGGTGGGCCTAAAACATGAAAATATGAGGTAAGGACATCAACCACACAGCACAGGCTCAAAGTGGTAGATAATGGGATGGAGTGATCAGTAGAGAAGATTGAAATCATTAATTAAGCCATTAGAGGATGCAAAGAAACATATACCCAAAGAGGGTAGGAAGTATTGGTAAAGGCCATGACCAGTTTAGAGTAGTTCAGACTTGTTATGTGAACCTATTAAAAAGTACATTTTTATCAGGACTAGTTCAGCTTACGGTGGTCTTCCCCTACTACCTGAGGGAGGTGAAAGTTCAGCCGCGCCCGGGTTCGAACCCACAACATGCCACTCATGACAGTGAACGACTCAACGCTTTAGACCGCCTGGCCATCCCACATACCCTTAGACATGCAATGGGAGAATTTCAGAGGCACTTGAGCAATCCTCACTTTACCTATTTATAGCAAGAAAATCATTGATGGTATCATTAGTATGGACAATTATTAAACCATACCGGGTGGTGGAGTACTATTCTAAAACGCACGTAGAATGTTCATTTTTGATAAGCCGGTTAAACATCTCATAGGAATCTATTTCAGTCCCTCTCTAATGCATTGGTCTATAATTCTCATAGTACAAGATTAGTGATGTGTTGCACGATGGTAGGAGTGTTTGTTGTGGGGCAGCAAATTGCATTCGCCTACAAAAGGCGGGGTAGACACATTTACACATAAATGTATGTATTTAGTAAGGGTGAATAGAGAGTGTGTCTGGCTGGCGAGCTGAAGTATACATTAAGGGGAGGTGGCGTTCATGGTGGATCATGAAATGGTTTGGAAGAGGGATCTGATGATGGGGTGAGTAGAGATAGGGGTGCGCATAGTGCATGAGCAAATGGTTCAAAGAAGGGTGAAGTATTAAGAAAATGATCTTGCATGCATTTGTAAGTTCTTTTAATCGGTTAAACCAAGTTCTACTGGACTATAACTATATTGATATAAGCCTATATACACATTGGTATAAGCCTCAGTTTCCACTCCACAAGAGAAGCAATTTCAACAAGTGAAAATCTCAATTTAGGAGGTCGCCATCTTTAGCTACAACCCCCTTAGTTTGTGACGTCATTGATGACAACCCCATATCATTATTTTGTTTAACCCAAACACAGAATTCTTGCTATCAACATTACTTTATAATAAAAGATTACATTCTTCCCAGAAAAAAGTGCAGCAGATGTTAATTTTGCTAGAATATAACCTTTGCAACAGCATTTCTAGTGGCCAGAACAAGGTAGGACCCTCAGCAATCATGTTCTAACGCATGGTCTGACTTGGTTACAGCTCAGTCACAGTGCTAGCGAGTATAGGGTCCACTGACTACTTCTGACACAGTACTTGACACCTGGCTCATATCAGAATCTGAGTCATTTTCTGACCTTTCTAGTTCAAAAAGCTAGCCTGAAATCCCCGACTGGAGTTATTATTGATGAGAACTTCCTCACTGTCACTTTCAGACATTGATAACCCGGCCATGTTGTTGTTTTGTTTATAGGTCAAGTGAGACACTCTCCCTGCACCCGAGCTGTCACTTCATCTAAACTACCTTCTCCTTGTCCTCTGTGACGTCACTTCACCCGTCAAGATTGAATCATAGTTATCAGACGTTTAGCACAAATAGCACTATCTTTTTTATGACGTTAGAACCTAGCCCACCGATAGAACACGGATATCAGCTCAGGAACTGGGGATAGGATAGGATAGCATCATGTTCACATATGACCTTTCTTTTAATGGTGAGGGTCAGGGAATGGAGGCAGAAGTAGGGTGGGCGATGGTGGAATAAGGAGTGGGTTAATGGAAGAGGAGGGCAGAAAGTGAGGTGGGACAATTTGAAGAACTACGTTGATGAATGAGATAAGGAACAGTGTGTAGAAGCTAAGACGTAGACAGCAAGGCGGCTTAATCATTTGATTATAAGTGAATCATATCTAACTGTTAGAGGGCAAGTGTCAACATGGCATGACAATCTTAACGATGATCAAGACTAAAAACTAAAAAAAAGTAGAAGTACAATTCCATATCAAGACCTGGCTTCATATATTACGGATGTGGGTGTGCAGTCCCCCCCCCCCCCACACACACTCCCCCCCCCCCCCCCCCCCCATCATCCTGCGTCCACATCCTGCGTCCAGTTTAACTGAGGGAGTTAGTCCTGCGTCCAGCTTTTTACAAAAAAAACAGGTTTTCATAACCTGGAAATAGGTTTTTTACCAGCCTGCATCTGCGTCCACTACGGGGCTGCATCCTTCGTCCAGTATAACAAAAACCTGCATCCTGCACCCATTTTAAGGGGTGTACACCCACACGGATTGACAAATAAAAAAATAGAAGGAATCGCTCTCTTCAACCTAAAAATGGGGGTGGGGGCAAATTAACGATGAGCTCGACCCTGGCTGAGCCCCTCACCCACTAACACACCTTGCAGGTTTCATTTCATTGTCATGACCAGACTATGCGGGTTTCTTCTGCTTCTTAATTATACTATCTTCTCCACAATAGCCTGGCACTACGACCGTGCGATTAGCCTTCATAAACCAGTAACCAACGGCAATTCATCCATTGCTCGCGCTCCTCCCTCATTCCAGTTGCAGGGGCCTGCCCAGCCAGCAGTAGCAGCCGACATTTGTTGCGCTTCTTCCGCCCGCCACCCCACGGCGCTCTGAAAGTACGGTGGCCCCAAAGCGGGAGGAGGTGCATATAAGGCGCGGAGGGCGAGGAAGCGCGGGCGGCGGCGGCGCGACGAGGAGAAATTGCCAGGCGGCAGAATAATAGAGGGGTCGCGCGACGCGGCGGGCGTGTTGGAGCTGGTAAGCGAGAGGGGGAATGGAGGGGGGTTGCCACTGTCACTGCATATCATGTCACTGGGGGGAATGGCGCGTGACAGTCCTGACAGGGTGACAGGGCACTGACATTCGATGTCATGAAGACTCAACGCTTGCCTTCTATTAATTGATATGAAATCAATCATTCCAAGTAGACCAGCTCCTCCTTCGTCGGCGTTGGCGGCCTCGTCGTCATCATCAGTCAAGATTTAATGTAACCCTTTCTTTCCGCCGAAAAAAATGTCTAGCAAAGAACTCACCCCCATCTACCAACGACACTCGCCCCCTCCCCCTTCATACTCACCCCGTTCTCCTACCCCTACATGTGACTAGTGACATGTGACCCCTTCCTCAGTATAATTTGTGTTTTACCTTAAATGCTTATTAATAGATTCCAGCAAAAAAAAATCTTCTGCCTATGTTTCCTTCTCCGCCAATCCTTGGATTGTCTAAAATTGCATAGTTCTTTACCCAAGCTAAAAATGAAATATATATATGTCAAACGGAATGTTTAGGGTGTTTCAAATACATATTCAGGTAGAGATATGAGTCCTAAAGCATAGATTAGAGTTGGAGAATGAATGAATGTATGTATGTATGTATGTATGTATGTATGTATGTATGTATGTATGTATGTATGTATGTATGTATGCATGTATGTATACATGTATTTATGTATGTATACATGTATGTATTTGTGTGTAAACGTGTGGATGTCTATCATGTACATGGATTCATTAGAAGGACATGGGCATGCATGTATGTAATGTATGGATATGGGTAATTTAGAGATAATGAGGTAATCATTGATGATTGAATTTAATGATAAAACAAGGAAAGGTCAGTCATAACAAGACCAAAACGTGTAAAAATGAAATGACAATTGAAATACGGAAAAGGGAATGATGAAGCACTAACACTAAACAATATTTTATTTTTCGTTAAATATGAAAAGGCCCACCATTTAAGTTATTTAAGATTGATATGAAACACTGCAGCGTGCAGGAAACATAGTATAGATGACCAGACCAGTTGTCTCACCAGTCTTTCAAACACGACCCCAACTTTAAAGACTCCCCAAGTGCCTCACAAGAAGATTTTAAAATTTCAAATCACAAGACGTTTCAATTCCAATTAAAATGCCTTTTTAATTTAAGAACGGTGATCAGACGTTTTTACATCCTTGATCCTACGTTAAGTGGGTTAGGGCTGCAGGTTGCTTTAACCGAATAATAACACGTTTCTTTGATCTCCCAGGGGAAGAAAGAATCGGGCAGGATTTTAGAAAGTGCAATTAAGTGAAATAATTGTTTTTGGCCAACACAGCAGAGGTTTCATTCAGCTGATGATTCGGGTAGCTCAAGATGAGCAAGCAGTGAATGAAGATGGTAATGCTCCCGGAAAATGGGGATGTAGGACAGAGGAAATGGCAGTGGGGTTGGCGAGATGAAAATGAGCTTGTGCAGCGAATGGACGGAAAGGTAACTCTACAGGGTACAGGGTAGAGGGTAAAGGAAAGGGGGAGCCCGAAAAAAGATGTAGGTGAATGGCATTGAAATGGCGGATGAAGGGAAAATGACGAGGATAGGATTGGAATGGGAGGAGGAGGAGGAGGAGGAGGAGGAGGAGGAGGAGGAGGAGGAGGAGGAGGAGGAGGAGGAAGGGGATGAGTGGGTAGAGATGGGGAATAAAAGGAGCAATCAAATGTAGCGATGATAGGAGTTGGTGATGGGTGAATATAAGCGCGACAAGATAGAGGTGGTGAGCAGGAGGTGGAGCAGGAGAAAGAGTAAGAGGAAGGATGGCGCCATTATCACCTATTTGTTGTGACACTGTCGGATCATCCCGTGGCTTGGCACCTCACCTATCAGTTCTAATTACTGTGCTTGTGGTCTTGCCTGGGGCCCAGCGAAAAACAAGGCGCTCGGTATCACCTTAATGTAGACCTTTAATTTAGATGAATGGGTCAGACAGGCCTGTCTTAATATGGCCTAATCCAGGCCTGATGAAAGTAGCTCGGTGGCTGGGGTCAATGATGGCTCTCTTAAATTACTTGGTAAAGAGAAGTCGAGCAGAACGTGGGCTAGTTCTAAAAACAAAAGACATTAGGTCAGGTGGAGGAGAGGGTGTCCCATAGGCCTAATTACTAGCACAGGGCTAAACTAGGCTGGATATAATCATTAAGAAAGGGGGAAGGGAAAGTGGGAGGGGAGGTGGCAGAGATTCTTGAAGCCATCAAAATGGTCAATTATTAGGTAGTGAGGAATAATTCGAATAGGTACAAGTAAAGAGAGTATTGCTTGGAAAGCTTAACCAGGAGACTATAGACAGGAGTACATTGAGTGCTGAGCTAGAAATATGAAAGTCGAAATCATATTATAGCGATACATAGATCCGAACAAAGATAATCAGTCAAAAATATAAAACAAAGACCATTAAGAATAAAAACTATCAGGATATATCACCTAACATATGGCACCGCATAGCAGAACAATTACGACACAGTGGAAACCCACTATAACACTTTTTATAGATAAATTTGAAAATAAACCCATCTTAAAATAAGTTGGGTACATTGAGTGCTGAGCTAGAAATATGAAAGTCGAAATCATATTATAGCGATACATAGATCCGAACAAAGATAATCAGTCAAAAATATAAAACAAAGACCATTAAGAATAAAAACTATCAGGATATATCACCTAACATATGGCACCGCATAGCAGAACAATTACGACACAGTGGAAACCCACTATAACACTTTTTATAGATAAATTTGAAAATAAACCCATCTTAAAATATAGATTGATGATGATGATAATGTGCATGTGGGGGTGGGGGTGGGGTGGGGGGCAGTCAATACATTAAACTGATAGACGAAAATGTGTTATAATTTGAGACGACCGACAGTATTAGATGGTCGGGTATTCAATTTGGAGTCAGTAGGTAGAAGAAAATTCAAAGAAATGTTGGCATAATATATCAACTTTATCTTCTATAGAGAAAGGTGGCAATATGGAGGCGGTAGTGAATAAATGTAGGCAGGGAAAAGAAGAAGTTAAGAGGGGAGAAGGGGTAGAAGAAGGAGCCGATAGAAGTGAACGAGGGAGGAATTATGTAGGCTAAATAAAAGTATGTGTGTAAGGAGGTGGCGGGGGGACGCCTGGGATTAAGATTAAGTAAAATAATCAGGGAATTTCAATTCGAAGCCCATATTTTCTTCATGTATTACGCATAAGACAGTTTGTTAAACCTATCGCCATACTTAGTTACTTAGTTTGCAGATTTTACATGCTCATATGATATAACTGCGATGACCAGTGCTCAAATTCATCAACAACAACACATCTTTGCAGGTGATGTAAAGTATACTCAAAGAAGAATGTATGGAAACCAAGAAGATAAAACTTATCACAAAGATAAAGCAAGAGGGACTAGCATCAGTTTATCCCATGATCAAGAATGTCATGAAAGTAGATGGAAAACCTGACCTGACAGGAGCAAAAGCCATTTAGGCAGACCAGCTAAATTTCATCCTTTAAAATTACCATCTTTAGCTCCTGACATAAAATTGCCACCAAACTATACTTATCTAGTCTCTTTGCAACTTTGCATGCTACAACACCTATAACCACACCCTAATCTCTGCGGCCTATAGATTTTCATCCCCATTCATTGTAGTGGAAATTAGATCCCTGGGCCCGTCTAACCCTTGGGCCATTCCAATCAGCTCGTTGCGTACCCCTTACATGTCCTCCTCGGGATGGTCAATCTGGCAGCCCACTAGCCTCCTGATGACTTAGACACCTCCGTCATGAACCCCAGCCTCCGTGACGTGCCTCGACGTAATTGCGTCTGACGTTGCTGGCGCCCTGACTACAGCGGGCAAATGGCGAGGAGAACTCTACTATTCAGAACCTCTGCAGGCCGAGGCATAACCTTACACCTAGGGTGTTACCCAAGGGAGCTCGCCACATTCAAAACTTATCGCGCCTCTTGGTAGAAGGGAACCATTGGGTGGCATCTTTTTAGCGGGGTGGTGGGTCCCATGGGACCCATCAATGGGACTGAGTGTGTTGTGGTAGGAGCATCTTAGAGACTAGTTGGTGGCTTGTCACCGATGGCCTGAGTAGGAAGGTTGGGGTGATAACAACCGTCACACTGTCTGTAATCACGGTGCCACACTCTCGCCCTCTGACTCAAACGAGGGACTCTTAGAGTTGTTGGAACCTCCAGGGAATGAGGCTACCGATTCTAATGTAAGCAAGTAAGCAGTAGTGGTAGTGGAAACGCTGGAAGTTTTCTTAGTACTTTTTTACTTGGTTCATTGATGGCAAAGGTAATTTGAGAAGGGGATGGATGGGTGAGGTGTAGGGAAGACTGTACATAACATTCATCAATGTGAATTTTGGAGATGATGGGCAACGAGGGCTTTGGGAACCTGCGTTATGTTTGTTTCTATTATGGCCACAAACAATTTAATCCACGTTCTGAGAAACCATATAATCGTCATTGCTTATCTGCTTGAAAAGAGTTTAGACTTTAAGGGAATGGTTAATCAAATAGGTGAATTTTGACTTACTAGTATACATGTATGTATACTAGTAACAAATTCGATCGTAATATAACTAGTTACACTATATTTTAGAAACAATTTCGAAAAGTCTAGTCTTGTCAAAAAGTGGATACACAAACACATCCATCCATCCATCCATCCATCCATCCATCCATCCATCCATCCATACATCCATCCATACATAAACACATACATACATACACACACAAATTAATGACGTGTACAAAACATGGACATCTACTGAAATAAGACATCTCAACCAGTCACATCCGGAAGAGTTCCTGACAAATGGCAGATAATCTCTATTTGGGATCTAAGTTTCATCCGCCACGATCCTAAATCACTGGAAGCGGGAGAAACTAGAGACAGGGAGATGGATCGTCAGACGTAACACTATAATTCCCAACGGTTTAAATGTTTTAGATTAATCCACAGTTAAGGTCCAATCCACGTCACAAAACAGACATCTTCCTCTTTCTAGGGAAAATTTCGTCAAGCATATAAAACTCATTATCACTTTTATTTGCAGAAATACATGTAGACACATCTGATAAAGAGAAATTTAAGATAGTAATGAAATAGTATCTTTGAAAGAGAAAGTAAGACGAATGGGATAAAATTAAAATAAAGGCCGTAGTTCAGTAAGCCGATTCTCATGCGATTCTGCGCCGCATAGGATGCTTTTCCACTAAATACCGTGAGAATCGCATGAGAATCGGCTTAGTGGACAAGGGCCTTAAGACTTCTAAAGTAAAAGCTGACGATAATTTAGCAAGAGGGACACCAAACACACATACATAATTGCCCATAATGGAAATCAATGCAGCTGTGTTCGAGAGCCCACTAAAGTGTTAAAAATTAACGAACCCTCAGGAACAGTTAACATAATTAAACAGCATTAATGTGGGCTAGACACCTGATGCCAAGGAGTTCTCCCCTTCTCAATTACTTTTACTTAATGGCTAGCATTCACCTCACTTCTTTCACTACCTACATCACCTTTAGCAAAGGGACTCACATTAACAAAGAAAGTCCCCTCATGAGTTGGAGGCCGAAGGTGCAGGAAGAAAAGGACTAAGGTGGAACACTCATACTTGCATTCATTCACACAGTTCTCCAATGTGTCAGTCAATCAGTCACTCGGTGATTCAAGCTGTAAAGGTGGGACCGGAGCAAAGGAGGGATTCTCCATGTAGGGATTTCCCATTAGGAAAGCCAGATTGAAAGGGCTATAAGAGGGACTGTTATGTGTGTTCTGAGATTAGGCAGAGAGAGGAGAGAGAGCTTCAGGGAAGCATTGACAGTGAATGTCAGTGGTTGCCATAGAAGGGACATACCCCAGGGCTGTCGAGCCATTAGTTTGACCGAAGAATCCACAGTGACATTTGATCACTTTCGCTCGACCTGTGGTCAACGGTGTCAACGGTGGGACGGGGCAACACTGCAGCTCTGACACGGGCATCAAAAAGAGCCTATGCGCACCCCGGGGGGTTGTTATTTATCACATACATCACCGAATCACACCCTCCAACGCCAAAAGCCATAGTGCTTGGTGGAGGTTGTGGTAGTGCTTGGATCCTGGTGATTTGCCTGCCTGTCTGCCTCTTGCCCTTCTCGGACAGGCTGACAAGCTGACAAGGCCTGCTGACCTCACAACACCGTGAGCTGACCCCCTGGTCTATCTAGGATCATCATCCTACTGCTCCTCCTCTAGCTCCTGAGTTACTTCTGCCCCGTCAATATAATACAGGACTTCATTGAGTCTGTGAGCTAGACATAGCAGCCATCATCGTCTTTATCATTCCCACTATAGCGACTTTAAGATGCAACCACTCATGACGTCCCATGGAGGCATGATAGGCTGGGATGTTGCACCAGAGGGTAGAATGAGAAGTGTGGGGACGATGTGTCCTAAATGCACAAATTAAAAGCAATACAAAATGGAAAATAGGCACTGGTGGGTATTTTCGCTGTCAATAATATAAAAGCATATTTGGAGCATATACTTTTGGGACTTGACATTTGTTAACAGATTAAAATGAGTTTTTAAAATATATTTACTGCAAAAGAAATTAGTACTATCAAAACTCCACAGTCAGTATTTTAGTTTTAATTTGAGCCAAAGATCTTCATTACTTCGAAAAATCAATCTACCGTATATCAATTAAACTGAATCCAATCAAACACACTCGACGGACCTTGTAGATAAAAAAGCAATATATTATCACCAAACCCAACAAGGAAAGCCCCCCCCCCTCCCCACGCACACCCACTCTCCCGTTCCAAATTGATTTTAATAAACAACCTCCATATGATACTTTTGCATCTCACCCTTTTTTCCCCGTTTATATACAAATACAATCCATTTTATAAGCATTTAATCCTGTTTTCATACAATTTCCTATCCTTTGCAGTGTTGGATCGCCCTCATTATAACTGCCACCCGCAGGTGCATAATCTCAGCCTACTTGTTGGGGTCAGAGGTCACATCACCTGTGACATGCACCTCTGATTAAAACTGATCCTGGCAGTCATCACGGCGCATCTCCAGCCCAATGCCCTTGCCCGGCCCCAAGCTCCGCAGCAAGCATAATAACCCTCTTCCACTGTCGTTATAGGCAGTTAATCTGTATCCAGCCGCTCCGTACCAGACACCCACCAAACGCATAATCTGCCAGTGGCATTAGCCCAAAGGTCGCGCTGGTTGGCAAAAAGTCGTCAGGTCGCGACCTGCGAATCTCCTTTCGAGACAAATCAGCAGCCGAGGAAAGATGAAGCAAACCACAACAGTTAGTCGCATCTCTTGGATGGTGGAGGATTTGGTGGCTTTCGGGGGTAGATTGGGGTGGGGAAGGGAGTGGGTAATCTGGATTGACTTGGGTCTTCTAAGCTGCCTGTCGCCTTACACATATCAAGGAATGGAACACTTGAGATCTGTATCTATGAGCTGAGATGCCAGCACTCGGGTGATTTGTCAAGCTTTATATTACCCGGGTAACTACTCCGACAAGTACAGTCCAAACCATCACTGCCCCAAGGCGCCCACTGACACTGGTGCCCAGCCGACTCCTCTTCCCTAATTTCTCGTATATACTACAAGTATTTTATTTACTTTCATAATCTTACAGCTATGAGTTAAATTGTACATCCATTGGGAAAAAACATATATTGTTTCCCCTAATTCCTACGTTTCTTAACATTCATCCTTTTGTGATGGGACTTAATTAAAAAGATTAGCTAAATAGAGTTATTTAATTATACCAATATTCTTTCCAAAATGGTTTGGTTTCGCTAGGAACATAAAGAGTTTGAGGATTTAATGTATGGAAAGGATCGCCAAAATGACATAGCTAGTGTTTGGGATGAGTGCCGTCTCATATGTACCATGTTCATATACTACTTACGTGTGGTACACCGTGTCATTCATTGGGAGGGACGACACGCAATACACTCACACCGCGTTTAGCGCAAGATACTTAATTACATACTTTTGGGGTATACACTTGTTATGTGCCATGAAATTTTGGTATTGACAGCATTTTATGCAAGGGAAATTCACATATATATAATATCCGCGACGAAACAATAACAAAGGCAACCTTCACAAGCATTAGTAGAAATGGTCAATTACTTTCTTAACTCAAGTTTCATCATATTCAGTATACATAAAGACATATATATGTGCATAGAATAATTATTCATATTCGAACTAACTAAAATTTATACAGACCCAAACCCAACCAACATGGAAAGCCCCTCTTGGAAATTTTAAAAATTATAGTACTCGGCTGCAGATATGATATATCTTACAGCTATTGTCCTAGAATTTACTACAATATATTTTTGTAATCAACCATTTCAGATTTTACTTAAATATGATTGTTGATGGTAATTCTTTAATAATTTCGATCAAGTCGTAATGAAGCAATAGCGAAATTCCTTAAAATTTAAAACCTACATCTCAATTATTCCTGCTCATCTCCACTAGATGGCAGTGAAATAAACTTAGCGTCATACGGAAATGTTCTATTCAGTCTAGGCCGCAAGAGTAGAGAGTCCCTTCAAACGGAGAGAAAGCCTCTCGCCTCAAACCGGAATGTGCCATTATAACTCCATTAAGACCAATAAATGTCATTATAATCACATTAGAACGCCTAGTCCTAGGCCAAGAAACTGATTGGCGAAGTAGGCGTCCAATCACTGACATACCATTCTTATCTGATCCGAGGGTTTGGACCTAGAGTGTATTCAAATCTTTTTAAACAACTCACCGATTCCAATAGCTCCAGAATTGTTCCTTTAGGTAGGTCTTATGACTTTCCTCGTCTCCAAACGACGCCTTGCTCTCCACCCAGTTCACAACATGGCCATTGACGGCTGTTCGAAAGAGAGACGATAGAGGAGATGAAGATGGGGAGAGAGAAACAAGAGGTTGACACAAAGGTTAAAAAGGCAAGAGGACGAAGGCCAGAGTCACCCAGTCATAAAACAATATAACCCAGATGGTCAATCTCTTCTAGTGGTGGCGGAGGTGATGGTAATATCAGGGCCAACCTATAATGCTAACCCATCTCGTATCCATATCTCCCACTTCCTGCCCATGTCATGTATTCTTTATCTAGTACATTTGTAGAGCACTAGATATTAGCTTGATTGTATGAAAACTTCGAAGTAGAGAGGAACAGAAAATGATCATACAAGTTATTAAACCAAAGAGGTTCTGGCTTTAACATTGCACTGTTAGCATATCTTGTTTTAGTTTAAGTATTTTGTATTCAGTAATATATTACACAATTAAGCAATGATCTTGAAAAGGGTTACTCTTTTAGCTAGAACACATAGGGACACTAATTCTTTCACCCATCTTCATGTCTCTACAAGATAACCTTGGTTATTACAAGTAACCAGCTCACGATTGTTTTCTACAGATACCTTATTTCTCCCGCTCTGAGCCTGTGGAGATCAATGAGGAAAGCATTAAACTTTTCGCCTGCTTTTGAAATAACGCGACATAGTCTGATATTTTGAACTGAGATCAGCATTGGCGTTTACATACACAGAAGATCTTCATTCAGAACTGTCATACGAGAGCTCCCTCTGCATGAATACAGTTTATACCTGAGATATCCCAATAGCATAATCATACATTCACGACTCTAAACAAGGGCGTCTAATGTAAAATACAAGCCCAATCACTATATAATTAATGTAAAGTGAAACTTAATGATGGTGCAACATAATGACGACCACAACTAGTACAGATGCATATATCACCTATAGGGACTTCCAACTTGAAATCTGGTGTCTTATCATAGCCGCGAGCTCTCATCTGGTCTTCATCTATGAGATTAATAAGACAAAAGTCAATATTTTCAACATTTTCCCGCAAATATACACGTAACGGTACAGAGTCGGAAGAAGACGATGTGTATCACATTATCCACTCCTCAAGCCCGGAGGTACAGGATATGCAAGCATATCAGGTCAGCATTTTAAATGTGCTCTGTATTCCACATGACGGTATGCAAATAATGCAGGAAAGGGCAATAATAATATATAATAATAGGTATATTGCATATAATTATCAATTACCATTATATTTATGAACATTGAATTGAATATACATACCACGCAGAAAGTCAAAATCTAATCTTAACAAGATGAATTTAAACACAACTCTCAGCGTTGGGATGTAAATGAGAAATGTTTATTCTGGTGAAAATAATGAACTAGATTAAAGTCGAAAACTCCTAATAAGCGCATGGACTTTCAGGTTTCGGAGTGAAGTATCATTAATATTAAGGGCAAGGTCTATGAATACAAAAGATATTGAAAAATATAGCAGGCAACGATTGAAGGTGTCTTAATGACCCTCAATTTTGTGTTAACAGTCTATTATTTTAGAAATTCCCCATCTCCTTCTTCTCCACCACCATTCCTCACATTCCGAAAATGAAATTGTCTCAGCTTCAACGCTAGACATATTTTTAAAGTATTAAAATTGAAAGATGCAAAATTTTAAAAGTCAAATCAAGGAACAGCTTTGTACAATATAAGCCAAATTTCAGGCAAAACGTACTAACAATGATTAAATAAGAATATCTTACCGAGGTATGCTAGTCCCAATGTCTCTAGTTGTCTCTGTAGGAGAATCTCATGTTCCTGTCCGATAGCACTGGCAAGCAGTTAAGTCAGTATCGTCAACTCTAAATTAGTACAGTATTTAATAACAAATGGGTGACAGTAGGGGAATTCTTTTTAGTTCAGGAACATAGGGTTGCATCCTTCATATACTGCTTAGTGGGATATTGAACTGAGTCATAAATATTGTTTAAAAACACCAATACATGATATAAAAATATGTTGTGTCGTACAACAAAACATCCATAAAAGAAAATATCAATAAACAAAATAAAATTTCGTTTTACGCAAAATAAATTATAGTAAGGATACTGTTTGATGGTGTCCACCAATGGTCCATAAACATCGTCTGTCAAAACGCACTAAAATGGTTGGAAAAGAACCAAAATGATCAATTAGCTGAAACGGGACAATATGTGCGTTTTATCGACGCCAGTTTCAATCAAGACGAAATGCAATGATAGAAATGTTACCATTGCCGTAACAATGATAATAACGTGCTTCTGTTGAAAAATGTAAAACCACGAATAGATGTATTGCGTCTAAAACGCACAAAGGGTAATACCCATGCTATCTTACATCTTACCAAGGGCATTTCATGTTATGTCCACGATCAGGAACTTAGAATTCACCACGTCAAAAAAAAGAATTCATTACGTCTGTTAACCGAGCAAGTTGAAAAGAAGTGGACCCGTTCTAGACCTACTTACTCCCAAATTATATAAATGCAGATACTGCTACTTATTTTAGACATTATACCTGTTCTGACTCTATACTTTTATCAGACACAGGCTAACTATTGTTGCGCAAACATTGGGATTTAATCTCATTTAAAAGTCCATTCTCTGAGAAGTATTTGTATCTAAAGATTTCTATTCAGCTCAATTAGTGCTTGATCCATGGTGATTTAGGTTGCATATTTGAGGGTGACCTGTATGTCTAACAACGGGAATTTCCCCTTACACAAAACTAATCATAGATCTTCAGTGAAAACAAAAAGAATAAATGGCGAAAATGTTATTGGCTTTCACCAAGAGAGAACTATAGTAAATAATAGAGCTAGAAAGGAGGGAGGGTGGAAGGGCAGGTCTTGAGGAAAATAGACGTTTAAAAGGAGAAAGAAAGAGCGAAAGATGGAAAGTAAATGAGGAAAGGAAATAACCTGTGTGCTTTGAAGTATTAATAACACCCCCTACTTGATCACATCCACAGGTTGTTCTTCTTAGAGACAAAAAGAGCGACGAACTATAATTGTTTCAGTTCAAAACATTAAATTACCCGCGGCACCAACAAAGGTCACAACTCAATCGCTCGCTGCGAGGAGTTCATTTCTAAATGTTTGGCGAGGTCCGCTCAGTTTGCCATTCCCATATTTCGCAGATTGAATATTTTTAATGAGAACCTTTTGAAGAAAGGAAGGGTCCAGAGAGAGGAGGATTGATGTTTTTTAAAGCTGTCTTTTTTTTGTCCATAATTTGCAAGACCAATGTTTATTGCTACCTACGAAGTGTTCTGTGGGAGTTAAGACGGAAAGAAGCTAGAATTCAATTTTTATCATGCAGATATAAAGGACAGGGACAAAAACAAAGTAGCTGCGATAACCTGTCCTAGCTTTAGATATCTCCAAAGCCGAGGCATTGAAACTACTTGCAACATTAATACAGAGCGTATATCAACGCATGCAAGTTATATAAGATGTATATTAGGTATTAGATAAGAACCCTAACATTAAACTCGACATCCGCAAGGCTAGAAACAGATGAAGCCACATACATTTATAAGTGCTTGAATATACAGAGTCAGGTAAGACGCATAAAACAAAAACGATGATCGTGAGTACCAGAATGATAAATCTTACCACGTGAATCTCTTGGGCAAGAATAGGGTCATCAATAAGGGTAGTATCTTTCAACATATTTGATAGAACGCTCTTAGGAACGGCTGAAAAAAAAATATAACACAGGGCGATCAAGTACACAATTTTTTAATACTATCTAGAATCAAAAGTCTTTTCGAGTCACCTTATCCTTGGCGAGAAAACACTTACACTGGTAAGTAGTATATTGCCCATTATTTACTTTATTCATAGATTTGCTGTATATAGGTTTTGATGAAACCCATCTTTGAATTAAATGCTTGGGAAAATTAAAAGGGGGTTTAAATGCATCTATGAGCATCTAGGTCATATTGCACAAGAAAAAACCCAATAGTTGGGATGGGTTTAGTTATCTCTGGTTCGTTTTGCGCATAAATAGTCCTCGCATGCATACAGGAACGTGATTTGTTAAATTACAGACAGGGGCGAATTTGATCAAATAACACCCAGTCGGTTGATTTCAGTCTCTATTTAGTAACAGCGATATTTTTAAACAATAGTCCTAACAGGAGAGAAAGAAGAGCAAGGGAGGAGACGGCCAAAGTTGTGGTGCAGAATACATTGGAGGTGCAGACAAAATGAAGGAGGGTTGCTTGAGGGTTTATAGTATCTAGGTACCCTCGATATGCTCACGATTCTCCCTCCCCTTTCTGAACATAACAGACTGGATCCTTCCTTGCATTATTGTTCTGGTATTAACGCAAGAAAGGAAAGAGACTTTTTTTTTAAAAAAAAAAAGAAAAAAAAAAAGGTGGTTGATATATCATATCTAGATTCCACAAATCGACAGTAGGTGGCAAACAAGAATTTTGGTTATATCAGTTCGCAAACCATTCACTAGATGGCAACACCATGGCAAATATACGCAGCGACAATATTAAGTTTTTACGACACTTTGGAACTCTAATTCATCAAAGAAAAGGAACCGTAAGGACAGATTCACCGCAGGGGTTTATTTAGCACGCCTAATTTAACTTTGGCTAAATTGAACGCTAATAATATGAAAAACACTTACCAGCCTGACCAGCGTATGCAGAGTGCAAGAGATGATACTCCAGAACCATTCTACCAAGCAGCGATGGAGACAGTCCAACCTTATGAATGATAAATACCGTTTGCACGGCAATTAATAGGCAACAAAGTATGGGGGTGGAAGGGGGGGGGGGGTCACCTTCAACCATACAAAAAGAAGGGGTTGGGAAAAAAGATGTAGGGATGCGTCGGATTATAGAAACTTGCGCAATTTAACATATTTAAAAAGGAACATAGCAGTAGTACCTTGTTATGTTTTTGGAAAGCTAATGACCCTATTTCAGACAGATTTCTTAGCCGCATTTGAACCTTGAGCCAAACACGTGTGCATAGAGTAGGAGACATGTGGAAAGGCGCAAGAAAATGCACTACTAGCAAATACTTTTCGCCGAATTATTAGTAATGAATTATTACACGTCAGTGTTCTTAGTTTTTAATAATAAAACATAATAAACTTTATCTATATAACGAAAATTTCTTACTTAAAAGATCAACGGCGCTTTATAATTAAATTAAAATCAAGATTTATAGTTGAATTGGTGAACGTTAAAAGTCATATATATATTATATATGTTAACAAAATGATACAAGCGAAATGCCTCTTGTGTCTTGAGAAATTAGAAGGCAGTTTGCGACAAAAAGTTGCATTAAAGTTTTACGTGGTTGGAAAGAAACTGGGGGTGTCCAATAATTGTGAAAGTTGTCACTGAGATTGGTGTGACTGATCAATAGAGATACCGGTAAAATAATAAGTCGTTTGTTATCCGTCTATATCATTGAATGAGAATAGGGGAAAAAGACATCTTGAGACAATACTTTAAAAATAGGTGACATCAGTCATGCGATATGGCGTGACAAGATTTTTTCCTATACCAGTTCATCCTGATTGATTACATGAAAAACAATAATACGTTACAGTCTTCTGATTTGCACGCATGTGAAATGCATGAGTCAAACTTTAGGGAATGCAAAGCACAGATACATGATGATACACGTCCTCGGTATATATTTGTTAACTGTGAAGCTGATCAAATCATTAAAATGTAGAAAGTCGACTTACCTCATCAGCAATCTTCACTAAGATAGGTTCACCAGATCTTTCTTTCAGTGCATCTAAATATCTGGGGTAAAATACAATATATCACAATAGGGAGTTGAAGGTAAAATATTGAAATATTGAAAGTTAGCGACAAATAATCACAAAGTAATATCATTTGATAATAATCAACAGTCCACGTAATCAATGCAAGTTTAAAACCTAATGAATTGTAAATAACAATATATGTTAAACGTCCTAGTTCAGGGATCCATCAAACGTATCAATTGAATTCGGTATTGACAAAATTTATAATTACATCAATGCTGTTTTAGGTGTTTTTTACATCATTTGACAAAGATGCTCCGTAACCAAAATTGTTATTTTGTGAATAAAAAACAGTAAGAGTGAAATAAGAAGAGGGTAAACCAACTTTTGGTAGATCTTTTCTTTTGATTTGGCCGTATGTAGCCTATGGTGACATTTCTTGGTCCTTTTCTGCAAAGAAATATAATGTTCGAGAGAATGAAAACACGCTGGGAAAACACGCTGTGTCAAGTATCACGGTCTCTTTGGTTGTGTCTACTCGGTTAATATTTTCCGCCGATACTGTGGTATCCTTACTTTTATTTCATGATTCCATTTAAGTTTCCTAAAAAAAAATCGACATTTTTGCATTTTTTTTCTTTGGAACAATCACCGCCACTTCGCCATAATTGCGGCGGTAATGTAGGCCTACTAGTCCATTACCACTTCATAGTAAAGAACGGCTGTCAGGGCTGTTTTATACCTTTGAATACTAGGTAGAATAAGGGGGACGAGCTGTAGAACGCAGGTTGATGCGTGGTACCGACTAAATACTAGGCTGATGATAGGGTCAGTTATTATTAATGAACTCTAGATGGCAGTGTGGACATATTCTAAGAAGGCTATAATATATCGACAGATGGAGCCACTAGAATGCAAAGCACGAGTACATGGTACACGTCCTCCGTATTTTTTTTGTTAACTGTGAAGCTGTGAAGGCTGGTGGGCCTCGATAGTGAACGCGTTATAAGTAGATCTATGCATGTTGCCCGCCGACTTTTACCAAAATACATTTTGCCAACTTTCGTTTTTTAAGTACTGTAATTAACAATAAAGAAAACTAATACTGTACCATGAAAGTCACTGAATTTCCCAAGTTATGGGTATTGTACATTATTATCAGAAATACTCATATTTGTACTTTGTATTTAAATATCTTTATTCAGCAGAAAAACATTATGTAACGAACACTTTTTCTCAGTAGTCGCTGACTCTTTACAATTCAATATTTTATCAAGAAAAAATCATGAATAGCCTACATAATAGTAATCCATAAAATGAAATATTCGACATGAAATAAGTAAAAAATACCGATAGTTTAAAACCGTCACCGACGCATCGTTCAATTCACGACAGTCAATGTAGGTTTGCAATCTAAAGAACAAAGCTTCGATAATATTCCATATTTAGAAAATATTCGTGAAGAATGGTGCGTTTTTCTGTTAAAAAATGTTATGTTACATTACTTCACTTCTATATTAATTGTAATACTTTGTAGCCTGTAGCCTATGTAAACTGTAGAAAACTCCACTTGTACCACAAACTAGTCTTGTATTAGACGTGTAAGACGATGAATAATCGCTTTCGTTGGAGGAAGATAAAAGTAATCTATACCCAGAAAACTCTAGTACATATCGCTAACTAATCATATTGATCACAAGGTAAATACATATAAATGCAGGAGTCTCCACTCACTGAAATCATGTACTCGCCTGCAGGACTAGCAGACTAAATGTTGCATTTGAGAAGAAATATTTTTAGGATCAAGCTTCTTTTCTTTACTTTTGGAAAACATTCAACTACCTATGTAAATTATAGTCTGTCATGATAAAATTCGAAGACTTTCTAGGCCTGAGATAATTTTTCAAGGAATTTAAGGGCCTGTAATAACTAATAATCTCAGGAATGCAAGACTGTACATTACATACAGTACTGAAATCAGTATTTTTGAAAACTTCCAAAAAATGTCAAATCTCTCCAAAAATATCCACCGTTTATATAACCAAAACTCCTCTAGGACGAGGTAAGCCCTTCTACAAAGTACATGTATTTGTCATCCCCTATCCCCTATCATGAACTTGTGCAGCAAAATATATGCTGAAATAAGGGGTCTGAAATATATCTGAATTTTTCACTCGCCCAGAGGACGAGTGGCATCAGTCCTTACATAATTCTGGTCGCCTGGGGCGAGCGGGCGAGCGTTAAGGGCGAACCCTGAAATGTATCTTAAAATTTGGGAACTACCCACTTTCAAACCTTCGTAAATTGCACGTTTAATCAATTAATAGGCTGGTATCTTCACTATGTTCACCTTTCATTATTCTCATCATGCATTATCTTCAATGTAGGCCTATGGATTAATCTTGATTTAATGCACACATTGTCATATTTATCAATATTCTATTTGACTTTGTATGTGAATCACTTCGATGTAACCCACCGTAAATTTATCATGAGTAGCCTACCGGTAATTCTGCAGGGCACGACGAAAACCATCTTTGGGCAGATGCATGAGTGCTTTATTTGTATAAAATTCCTGAATAAATAAATTTATATAATTGCAGGATGTACCGACCTGATACTCTTGAGAATAAATACTTCCAAGCGTCCTTATTGAAATACTGGAAGAAAATTGGATACAAAAATTAAAACTTATCTACATCAATACAGCACCACTTTTGGGAACTTAATTCGTAAAACATTCTAACTGCTTCTCTCTTTTTTTAGAAAAAAAAAACATCACGAGATCTCCAATCACCGTTAAAAAATCTATACTAAAATTTGTATCACACAGGGCCGAGCTATACACATATATCATATTATATATTTGAGTACGGTATAAATAAGTTGGGCTTAGCCTTAGCCTTAGGAGATTCTGCTAGTACTAGTAGTAGGGCACTGTAGTAGTGTAGGCCTATCAGTATCAGTATGAGTGGCCAGTGTCATACAGCTGCCACACTAGGGTAGCTCTAGTCAGACACCGACACTGGCCTGGGTAGCTTACTAGCCTCTGCATATCTCAGGCTGTCTGTAGCCTATAGGCTATTGACTATTGCCTAATAGTAGGCTACTAGTACCGTAGTAGTAGTACCGTATTTGCCTTCGCTTCAAAAGACATGGGGGAGAAAGGAGAAGAAACTTACTCAGGGTAGAGTTCAGCGATACCGTTAAGGCATTTCCGGTTCATATCCGGATGCATAAGGTCCACAATTTCTGCAAAGGTAGAAAACTTCATGGTTACGAGTTTGTACAGGTCTTATCTTGGAAAAATAGCTTCTCATTTAGTCCTTCTGAATCTTCTTTTCGAATTTGGCGGCCATCATGGTTATTTTGCAGTGTCGCAAAATTATACACCGGGAAATAGTTTGGCTTCCTAGTACGGTATGCAACCGTAAGATGGCAGCACATCTGCTTGCTAGAATCATAGAGCGTAGGCTATATATAATAGGCCCATTATGGCTATAGGCCTATATGGCTCTAGAATCCATCTGCTCGATTCCGCGCAAGTTGTTTGGTAATATCAAATGGTTCCCACCAATCGTGTACAAATCTCCAAAGAGAGAAGTTCGGAAAACAGGCTCCTCAAGCCCAAAGGACAAATGTTACACTGGGAAAGATGGGAACACAAAGGAATTATTTGTGTAGGTGATATTTTTTTTTATTTCATTTTAAAGCCTATCACATTTAAAAAGACAAGATAGCCTACACAAAGAAAACGAAAAAAGAAAAGACGCAAGTGCCCTGCTAGGGTGTTTTCATGCGTTGCCTCTAGCACAATTGCTAAAGTATTACTCTAAAAAAAAAGAACAAAAAAAAAGGACAAACTACAGAATACACGAAATAAATTGTCTAAATTCATTATCTAAATTCTCATATTTGTCATATTTGTCCAAAAATAATTTCATGGCTGTGATTCACGCCCTGTTATCCAGTGCATGGTAGGAGGCCGGAGAGTGTGACCAGATGGTAGGCTATAACCAAAGGCTACCTTAAGTGGTTTATTTCAAGTTCTTTGTATTTTCTTTTTGATTCCCCTCCCTAAATTTAGAATCAGAAAGTTCGAAAAATGGGTAAGACATAATCATGTTTTCATGATTTGACAACATATTTCCGGACTCATAAACTTCCTCCCTCTACGAATATCTCCTATTTTCCAGAGAGCAGTTCTTATTTGTGTCTCGAAATGATCCTTGCACAACAAATCCTCAGTGATAACAGTGCCCAAATATTTGAATGATTTATACGCACTTTAATAATAATGAAAATAGCCTAAATAAAGAATTTTGTTAAAAATCCAGATGCCAACCCAACTGTTGGATTTTAACCTTCCAAGCCGAAATTAGGCTAATTAACTCACTATGTTGACCAAATGTCTCATAGCATATACCATGGATTACATAGTTTTAATATCACCAGGGATTAGTTAGGAAGGTTATTAAAGAAGTACCAGATACCAGACAATTGAGTAGAAATTCCGTTACTCGTGAATAAAGGCCAGAACAGTAAAAAAGTGTCACTTTAATAATGATTTATCTAATAAATGTTAATACTTTTATCAGAAGTAAAAACAAAGAATAAAAATAAAATACAAATGGTCGTTCCAGACCAAGCAGCATACAACAGTCACAATAACACATAGCGAGATATGCCACATTATTACATGATTTGGCCGTGAGCATACAATATAATCGATATACTTGCCGCTCACAAGGTGGACAATATAAACTCCGTGTATTATACAGTGACGTCACGACCGGTTGAGACTATGCAGACAACTCAGTTTGATGAAATTAATGCAAATAAAGTTGTTTTAAGTTAAGAATCATGAATAAAAGCAAGAATAGCACAGTATCGCGTCTTCGGTGGCCTATATTCTCCTTGTATGGCCGAAAAACAACTCGGCCTACAGCCTCGTTGTTTTCGGCCATACTCGGAGAATATAGCCCCCCTCATACGCGATACTATGCTGTTCTTGCTATAGTATCTATAGGGTAGTCTACAATAACTCCCACTCTTCTATTTGTCTGCATAAGAATCTTCTGGCTACCTTTGGCCTTCTCCATAATCATTTCACTGACATTAACCCTTTCGGGTACGTTGGCAACCTTTGTTGCCAGAGCTATGGGGCCAATTCTTGCCCAGTTGGGCAACTCGGGCAAATTTTGGATATCTATGCAAATTGCTGGTTGCAACACGAGTTTATGTGGTATCACTAGTGTATGTATATGGTATCATCGTGTTGGGAAAGAGAGGTTAAAAAGAAGACAGTTAAATGCACAGCTGCTGAAAGGGCAATATCGGAATAATTATTGTTATTTGTTTTCCCATAACAGTAAATTTCTGCTAACGATGGAACATTAAATCGAACTATATAGCCTGTATGTACATACCCCCGCCTGTATATATATACTTACTGACGCGCCAGACTCTTGAGTTCCATCGATAGACAGTAGGTATTGGCGTCCAATCAATAACAAATTAAATTATCAGGAAGGATTCAATGCCATAGGCTCGATAGTGTGGATGGTCATTCCCGTGTCGTCGACTGATGGGTGAAGGTGGGAATAGCAGCAGTGGGAGCTGGGCGGAACTAGAGTGAGGGGCAAAGTTGGAGACTTCAGAAAGAGAGACATTTGGAGAAGGAAAAAGAAGAGATAGGACCGGACAAGAACAACCGTGCATGAGGGAATTAAGGATATTGCCGGGATATCGTCACTACAAAACCATGCAAAATGCACCCGCTATGAGTCCACTTGCAAATCAATGTTGAAGATTGAGTCGCATGGGCACTAAACAACATGTGGATGAAATATTAAGCTCCATGACTGAATATTATCGCTGAAAACTTGTTGTATAGAATACATGCAACTTTACGTTTTCAAGACCGACTCAACACGAGGACGCATAGTAAACACGGTGTCTTACCAATGGACTTACATGTACATGATTCTTTGATGCTAAACGGATTATCAGTCTTACATTGATCTATATATATTTGTGACAAGGAATCTTCAATCGTTATCTTGGATTGGGTCATGTAACTGTAACAGACCGATGGCCACGAGAGCAACGTAATTTGCATCAAATTCAACATATACTCTCTGAGTAAATTAAGGAGGTAATATTACTTCAACTGAGTTTTCCTTTATTTGACTTTTAGCAGAATAAGAAGCAATCAATTCCTCACAATTCTTCAAATTTCAATTAAAACAATTTATAATTCAACCAATTCTGATGAATGTTAGCATCGTGGCTTTCAAATTTTCAAAAAAGAAAGAATCTCTAACAATTTATTTGAGTAACCTGATTTATTCAAGCTTTTCCTGAACGTCTCAAACAACACACAACTTTGGTGCGATAATTTTATTTCCGCCTTGTGGTACAATTACAATTCAGACAGTATTCAAAACCATCGGTGACTGGAAATTTGGATCAACCCTCGGCATAGAAATACAGGTCGTACTCTGATCACGTTGATACAGTGTTTTATGTATATTATGATAATTTTGAATTCTAATTGATAAATTCATTACCATATGCAAAAATTAAGAGGGAATAATTGAAGATCGTTCAAATCTTAGAAGAGTTCAAATCAAATTATAGCCTTAGTGCTTTTTCATATTAATATGTGTTCAAGTGCATTGGGCTTAGTGTTTTGGCATGAACTATCGTTCACATGGAATGCAAGCACGGGCTATCCTATTGCAAAGACCCTTAACTATTATTCAAACAGAAAGGCCACATTGAATTAGCATATCATTCATGACTTATAGTGGTATTCGACCCTCTAACATGAAGGTGTGATTTGCTAGTAAATTTATCTAAGCTGCAGGATGGGATTATAATACCACCCCGCCCCCGCCCCCGGCCGCCCCACCTCCCTTGTGTATTCATGAACCATTAGACGTTGCAGTTACCATCTGAATCTCATATGATAGATCCAATAAAAATGCTTTATTTTCCCGATTTATTAGTGTTACACGAAACATCAAATTCCCTCCACATCAAACGTTTATTATACGATAGTATGTATCTATTACCATGTTTGTTACCAAAATATATCAACGTTCGTCTTTTGGCAAAACTTACTTACAAACAAAAATAGTCAAATAGATATATGTTCACCCAGCTACCACGTGTACCAAGTCACTTTATATAGAAGCAAGTTTCGCAAGTGACCCACGTGTCAGTTTCTATTTTTGTATATAAGCAAACCCGAGCAACTTCTAATATTTTATTCCTAATATTTGATATTAATGTCGGCGAGAGCCACGATTGTTCATTTGTGCAAAACTGATACTGCTATACTTTCATTGAGTTGCCTATTACACCGAGCAATATTCTTGTCTAACGAATCCAAGGAAAGACATATAGTGCAAAGCGGTAATCTTTGGATTTCGTTCCATCGTAACCCTATCCCTAATGTTTATTTATAGAATACAAACAATGTTCTCAAATTCATAGATTGGCATTCCTGTAAGTTGATATAGGGAACTGGCCTCTAAAACTACGAACACCGTATCTAATTTCATTCATGATCACCTGATGGACCAACACGCGACAGCTAAAGGGCACGGCAGGGCAGAATCAAAAGTGCAACTTTATAAATGAATGTTAAAGCAGGATTAGGGGTCTCCATTGTAAGAACAGTGGGCACAGGCACATTGACATGCTTATATCAAAGTTTTACATTTCTATACGTGTATTGTCTTAAAAAGTTATCGTATTTTCACTTAAACAATGACAACAAGTAGGCAGTGATGTCAGATATCCAGTATTCAGACTACTTCCCCGTTTAGATCTCTCTCCTATTAAATGGATATATAACTGTTTTAACAAACACGGGTCAGTCGTATTGATATTTCATATTGATTGCTTATTGATTGATGATTAACCCTCATTGAGTATTAATCAACATCCAGGAGAGGGTTGCCTTAGAAGCGTTGTTGCCTTATGTAATTAACAGTAAACCCATTAACGAGGGCTGAACCTGTAGATTAAATGGTTATAATGTAGACTGATGTGAACTATTCAATAAGGCAATAGACATCCTGCGTTATATAACGGAGATTTGCCCATCCAAGAGTATTATGGATATAGCTATAGCAATAATATTGACTGGTGAGAAAATCTCATGCTGGCGGTTATTGCAGGATATGCCACAATTCTATAATATTATCTTTGCAATAAAAAACTCTTTAAATAAACAAATAACATTATTGAAAGGCATGCGAAATTTCCCCAATTCGTAAAAACAATCACACCCTTTTCTTGAATTAAAGGTTTCCTTAATTCCTCATTTCTGTGAGGTTTTTCAAATTTATATTTGACATTTTACAGGTTTGAACCTGCAAGGCCAAGATCGAAGGATGCCTCGAATTGCTGCCGAGTATAGCGATGAGGTACGGAAGCTCAATAAAAAAGAAGAAATTCTTCTCCAGAAGAAAATCAAGATCTTCAACAAACAAGAAAAGGCGGCAGAGACCACACACAAGCAAAATCTTCACGATGTAGAGAGGCTGAAGAAATCCATCTCAAGAGATAAAAAGATGCCTGATTTAGAAGATATCGATCGATGGAAACGACATTCAAAGTCTGGAACGTATGGGACTGTCCCAACTGAGAAACCGAAGCTAGGGAACCAGTTTTCTATGATGAAACAAGTAATGGCATTTTCTAAAGCGGACGAGAAGAAGAAAAAAAGAACAATGAAGTTACCACCACTTTCAAAAAAGTTCCACAACCAGAAAGGACCAGATACCATTCCAGTGAACAGTGTACAGCCAGGCACATCTTTTCCAGCTGTGTCGAAGTCATTGGCGTCACCCCGGTTTCGAAGCGTGCATAAGAAGCGGACGGATCGCACAGTTTTGATGCAACATTCTGTAGCCAGTCAAGAGCGAAACTTCCTGGATCAAATGCACACTGGTAAAGACTTTAGCACTCCAATACCGTCGGTGAATGCCATTTCGAATGTGAACACATTTCTACCGAAAACGATTTTACGTAAAGAAGCAAGAGTAAGGATAGAGGCGATGGAGCAGATTGTGGGAGAGCAGCAGGCTGAAGCTGAAGCTGAGGAAGAGGCTCAGGAAATACCAACAGAATGCATTGGTGATCCCCGCGCCATGACTGAAGAGTGGGTTGAATCATCAGTTAAACTTTTAAATAGCAGCAGAAACTCGGCTCGATCATTATCAGATGTCGACAGCGGCCATTGTAGCAGATAGTTCGAAATTCTTAGTTAAAATGTTCTTAACGAATTAATGAAAGTTTACTATTATTATCAAATATATAAATAAGCACATGAAATTGGCCTGGGCTGATAAGATTTTAGTGCATATTGTCAAAATATGTTTTCTTTGTTAAAATAATGAAGAATGAACGGGAGAAAGGAAATGGGGGAGGGGTTGGAGGTGGAAATGTATGCATGATGATTGCTGCGCTACTGGCTTGCTTGGCTCTTGAGTAGGCGTCCTACGGCTTTATGCGGTTTGGAGGGACACTCCCAAATCTGAGCCTAGACTGTTTGGTAATGGTAATGACTCAGGCGGTCGACATTTAATACGCAGCACTCCCATGTATGCAAGATCCATAACGGAACCCCTCTTATGTGTGAAAGGCAAAAAGTGTGTCCTGTTCGGATAGAATATTTATCTTTAGCAGTGTGTAAGTGCCAGATTAATCTAAAATAACTTGATTGATAAATTATGTATTTCATCAGAAAGTATAATGGGTAGTACGCTTCCGATTGATCGTTAGTTCTTTTTTTCCGCAAATATTTTTGTTATTCCTAAGTGATATAATTCAATAATACCTTATACAGGATATGTATCATACTACCCCAGGTCGCACACGGGCCCAGTGTACGTGTGAGAACATATTGAAACTGAGGAACAATAACACATGGACCTAGGTTCTTAAGTTAAAACATCTTGACATGTCTCGTCATATGAGTAGAGTTAAGTCTATACATCTTGACATTTATTACATAATAAGTATTGCATGAGTAGACAATTAACTACTCTTTTAGTTTGATAACCAAATACAAGCTAATTTGTTGTAGCTACAATACAGAGAACCATATATTTAATCAACTCTCAGAAATATAAGATTGGGTAGTTATAGTTCTTTTTTTGCTCTAATATTTTATTCATGGGTGATATTGTCCAATGTATAAAACATAGATATACCAATATTTTCTTGGATAGAGGGTAGGGAGAGGGGGGCGATTTATGATCGGGGCTCTAGCGTAAATAGCATTTTTGGCTGCTCTAGCTGAGAAGCGCACTTTCTTCAGTG
Source organism: Sthenelais limicola (assembly GCA_942159475.1). Taxonomy (NCBI): domain Eukaryota; kingdom Metazoa; phylum Annelida; class Polychaeta; order Phyllodocida; family Sigalionidae; genus Sthenelais; species Sthenelais limicola. Next base: position 75,710,463 of record OW804098.1, read on the forward strand.
AGGTGATAACGACTAAAATTGGCCTAGATATTGATTGTTATCCATGATTTGGAATTGTTTATTCTGTTTTTCCGCCATGTGCACGTGCGCCGAGTTATGTGTATGATATCGATTTGAATTTTCTGTAATTTTGACGAATTCCAAACACATGCAGATATACAATTCTTTCTGTAAAATGTGGAAATGAAGGTTAAAATTACTACTTGCTGTTCTAAAGATTAAAAAAACTAATGGTATTTCATTACGGATATATCAGGTGGATCTGCTGTTAAAAATGTTGTATAAATTGTTCTTGACACAGGGCAGACTAGAAAAGGGGAAAATATTGAAAAAATGAACTGAATTATATAACATATTCCACTAGTGGTGATTCCGGAATCAATGGAAACCAGCGGTCTAAGTTCGCCTGTAGTGAAAATGTATCAATTATTAGTTCTACCTACGTGACTAGGACGTATTGTTTTCAATCTTATTATATTAATTCACAGGAATAACTAGAATTAAATATATTGTGTTTGTCCATGATGTAAAAAATCTTAAAAAATTATTAACAAGAATGAATGATAATAGCAATGCCACTTGGATGTAATGATATGACACGTATAAAAATATTTCTAAATCCAGAAAAAAAACCCAACCTTATAAAGGATAATGTACATGTATATATGTATTTGTTACACTACAGGAGTGTAACCTAACACCCAATATTACTATCACGACTATCACGACAAATCTTTGTTTTTGTTATTGCAACGTTCTTTATTTCTTAGATATGACATTTGATCATGGCAGTTACATCTAGATAACATTTGAGTAACTAACAATAAAAAGGAGAGCCTATCTGGGATCTGGGGCTCAGTTTTCCTTTTAAACTAACACATTCAGCTGTTCATGTTTAGTTCCTTTCAATTGTTGAATGAATTAGAGAGGCTAAGATTGATTTGAGCAACAAAATAGTCTTAAAACAGATTCTGGGAGATAGAGTTTCAAGAGCACTGTGGACCCAATGGCTCAGACCTGACACCTGATGACATGGGGCTGGAACTACAGCTAACAATCTGGTAGTACCTGCAGTTGGCTCCAGACTGCACCACCACTCAGGTGTCTCTTCACATGAGCAGCTTTCCGGATGAGAGAAAGGTGGGTAAAGGCGGTGCTGTATGGGAAGAGATTTAGAAGTAGGCATGGGAGAAAGATGAGTAAGAAAAAGTGGATTAAGCAAGGAGAGATATAAACAGGAAAAGAGATTAGAGGTGCATTTTGGAGAATTGGAGGGAGATAGTTTGTTGTACATCATTAGAGTAGAGGATGGAACCCCGGCAGAGATGGACTTAAGAGGGAGAGGGAATTGTCCAGACGGTGTGCGGTACCAGACGGGTCATGGCCCACATGCAAAAAACATTTTATTTGTTTACTACTGCCACCCAAAGCTGTGGCCTGGATGCCCATTGCTATGTATCATATTTTACAGAAGGCCTAATGTTGAATTGACAACATTTTTATAAGGGTGTGGACATTTGAACAAACTGAATAATTATTTTAAATCTGGAAGATAAATTGGCAAGGCATGCTGTGCCTGATTATGAGGAGATCTTGCACTTATGGGTGTGTATCTATTTCGGAAAGTGCAGTCTGCCAGCTCTCCTCACAGGTGCCCCACAAAGACGCTCATGAATGCAGGCTATTGTAACTTGTGGCAGTACACCAGACAGAGCTGGGATGGAAAATAATAGAAGAATGATGAGGAGATTGGGTGAGGGAAGTAACAGTTTTGTACTGTCTAATTCAATAGGCTAAATGTAGAGTGGGTATATGGTGAATCACTCACTCACTAGTGTTGATATCCATGTCCATTGAACCAGGTTCACTATGTGGTCCAGGGGCAAGGCTTCAGATTCCCAGTCCGTAGGTTGCTGGTTCAAATCCCGCAGCAGGAGGCTTTTTATGTTACCTAGTTTGCAGTTCATTTCTTATTTTAATTTCCCTAATATCTCCACATCTGGGGCTCAGTTTTCCTTTTAAACTAACACATTCAGCTGTTCATGTTTAGTTCCTTTCAATTGTTGAATGAATTAGAGAGGCTAAGATTGATTTGAGCAACAAAATAGTCTTAAAACAGATTCTGGGAGATAGAGTTTCAAGAGCACTGTGGACCCAATGGCTCAGACCTGACACCTGATGACATGGGCTGGAACTACAGCTAACAATCTGGTAGTACCTGCAGTTGGCTCCAGACTGCACCACCACTCAGGTGTCTCTTCACATGAGCAGCTTTCAGGATGAGAGAAAGGTGGGTAAAGGGGGTGCTGTATGGGAAGAGATTTAGAAGTAGGCATGGGAGAAAGATGAGTAAGAAAAAGTGGATTAAGCAAGGAGAGATATAAACAGGAAAAGAGATTAGAGGTGCATTTTGGAGAATTGGAGGGAGGGAGAGGGAATTGTCCAGACGGTGTGCGGTACCAGACGGGTCATGGCCCACATGCAAAAAACATTTTATTTGTTTACTACTGCCACCCAAAGCTGTGGCCTGGATGCCCATTGCTATGTATCATATTTTACAGAAGGCCTAATGTTGAATTGACAACATTTTTATAAGGGTGTGGACATTTGAACAAACTGAATAATTATTTTAAATCTGGAAGATAAATTGGCAAGGCATGCTGTGCCTGATTATGAGGAGATCTTGCACTTATGGGTGTGTATCTATTTCGGAAAGTGCAGTCTGCCAGCTCTCCTCACAGGTGCCCCACAAAGACGCTCATGAATGCAGGCTATTGTAACTTGTGGCAGTACACCAGACAGAGCTGGGATGGAAAATAATAGAAGAATGATGAGGAGATTGGGTGAGGGAAGTAACAGTTTTGTACTGTCTAATTCAATAGGCTAAATGTAGAGTGGGTATATGGTGAATCACTCACTCACTAGTGTTGATATCCATGTCCATTGAACCAGGTTCACTATGTGGTCCAGGGGCAAGGCTTCAGATTCCCAGTCCGTAGGTTGCTGGTTCAAATCCCGCAGCAGGAGGCTTTTTATGTTACCTAGTTTGCAGTTCATTTCTTATTTTAATTTCCCTAATATCTCCACATCTGGGGCTCAGTTTTCCTTTTAAACTAACACATTCAGCTGTTCATGTTTAGTTCCTTTCAATTGTTGAATGAATTAGAGAGGCTAAGATTGATTTGAGCAACAAAATAGTCTTAAAACAGATTCTGGGAGATAGAGTTTCAAGAGCACTGTGGACCCAATGGCTCAGACCTGACACCTGATGACATGGGCTGGAACTACAGCTAACAATCTGGTAGTACCTGCAGTTGGCTCCAGACTGCACCACCACTCAGGTGTCTCTTCACATGAGCAGCTTTCAGGATGAGAGAAAGGTGGGTAAAGGGGGTGCTGTATGGGAAGAGATTTAGAAGTAGGCATGGGAGAAAGATGAGTAAGAAAAAGTGGATTAAGCAAGGAGAGATATAAACAGGAAAAGAGATTAGAGGTGCATTTTGGAGAATTGGAGGGAGGGAGAGGGAATTGTCCAGACGGTGTGCGGTACCAGACGGGTCATGGCCCACATGCAAAAAACATTTTATTTGTTTACTACTGCCACCCAAAGCTGTGGCCTGGATGCCCATTGCTATGTATCATATTTTACTGAAGGCCTAATGTTGAATTGACAACATTTTTATAAGGGTGTGGACATTTGAACAAACTGAATAATTATTTTAAATCTGGAAGATAAATTGGCAAGGCATGCTGTGCCTGATTATGAGGAGATCTTGCACTTATGGGTGTGTATCTATTTCGGAAAGTGCAGTCTGCCAGCTCTCCTCACAGGTGCCCCACAAAGACGCTCATGAATGCAGGCTATTGTAACTTGTGGCAGTACACCAGACAGAGCTGGGATGGAAAATAATAGAAGAATGATGAGGAGATTGGGTGAGGGAAGTAACAGTTTTGTACTGTCTAATTCAATAGGCTAAATGTAGAGTGGGTATATGGTGAATCACTCACTCACTAGTGTTGATATCCATGTCCATTGAACCAGGTTCACTATGTGGTCCAGGGGCAAGGCTTCAGATTCCCAGTCCGTAGGTTGCTGGTTCAAATCCCGCAGCAGGAGGCTTTTTATGTTACCTAGTTTGCAGTTCATTTCTTATTTTAATTTCCCTAATATCTCCACATCTGGGGCTCAGTTTTCCTTTTAAACTAACACATTCAGCTGTTCATGTTTAGTTCCTTTCAATTGTTGAATGAATTAGAGAGGCTAAGATTGATTTGAGCAACAAAATAGTCTTAAAACAGATTCTGGGAGATAGAGTTTCAAGAGCACTGTGGACCCAATGGCTCAGACCTGACACCTGATGACATGGGCTGGAACTACAGCTAACAATCTGGTAGTACCTGCAGTTGGCTCCAGACTGCACCACCACTCAGGTGTCTCTTCACATGAGCAGCTTTCAGGATGAGAGAAAGGTGGGTAAAGGGGGTGCTGTATGGGAAGAGATTTAGAAGTAGGCATGGGAGAAAGATGAGTAAGAAAAAGTGGATTAAGCAAGGAGAGATATAAACAGGAAAAGAGATTAGAGGTGCATTTTGGAGAATTGGAGGGAGGGAGAGGGAATTGTCCAGACGGTGTGCGGTACCAGACGGGTCATGGCCCACATGCAAAAAACATTTTATTTGTTTACTACTGCCACCCAAAGCTGTGGCCTGGATGCCCATTGCTATGTATCATATTTTACTGAAGGCCTAATGTTGAATTGACAACATTTTTATAAGGGTGTGGACATTTGAACAAACTGAATAATTATTTTAAATCTGGAAGATAAATTGGCAAGGCATGCTGTGCCTGATTATGAGGAGATCTTGCACTTATGGGTGTGTATCTATTTCGGAAAGTGCAGTCTGCCAGCTCTCCTCACAGGTGCCCCACAAAGACGCTCATGAATGCAGGCTATTGTAACTTGTGGCAGTACACCAGACAGAGCTGGGATGGAAAATAATAGAAGAATGATGAGGAGATTGGGTGAGGGAAGTAACAGTTTTGTACTGTCTAATTCAATAGGCTAAATGTAGAGTGGGTATATGGTGAATCACTCACTCACTAGTGTTGATATCCATGTCCATTGAACCAGGTTCACTATGTGGTCCAGGGGCAAGGCTTCAGATTCCCAGTCCGTAGGTTGCTGGTTCAAATCCCGCAGCAGGAGGCTTTTTATGTTACCTAGTTTGCAGTTCATTTCTTATTTTAATTTCCCTAATATCTCCACATCTGGGGCTCAGTTTTCCTTTTAAACTAACACATTCAGCTGTTCATGTTTAGTTCCTTTCAATTGTTGAATGAATTAGAGAGGCTAAGATTGATTTGAGCAACAAAATAGTCTTAAAACAGATTCTGGGAGATAGAGTTTCAAGAGCACTGTGGACCCAATGGCTCAGACCTGACACCTGATGACATGGGCTGGAACTACAGCTAACAATCTGGTAGTACCTGCAGTTGGCTCCAGACTGCACCACCACTCAGGTGTCTCTTCACATGAGCAGCTTTCAGGATGAGAGAAAGGTGGGTAAAGGGGGTGCTGTATGGGAAGAGATTTAGAAGTAGGCATGGGAGAATGATGAGTAAGAAAAAGTGGATTAAGCAAGGAGAGATATAAACAGGAAAAGAGATTAGAGGTGCATTTTGGAGAATTGGAGGGAGATAGTTTGTTGTACATCATTAGAGTAGAGGATGGAACCCCGGCAGAGATGGACTTAAGAGGGAGAGGGAATTGTCCAGATGGTGTGCGGTACCAGACGGGTCATGGCCCACATGCAAAAAACATTTTATTTGTTTACTACTGCCACCCAAAGCTGTTGCCTGGATGCCCATTGCTATGTATCATATTTTACTGTAGGCCTAATGTTGAATTGACAACATTTTTATAAGGGTGTGGACATTTGAACAAACTGAATAATTATTTTAAATCTGGAAGATAAATTGGCAAGGCATGCTGTGCCTGATTATGAGGAGATCTTGCACTTATGGGTGTGTATCTATTTCGGAAAGTGCAGTCTGCCAGCTCTCCTCACAGGTGCCCCACAAAGACGCTCATGAATGCAGGCTATTGTAACTTGTGGCAGTACACCAGACAGAGCTGGGATGGAAAATAATAGAAGAATGATGAGGAGATTGGGTGAGGGAAGTAACAGTTTTGTACTGTCTAATTCAATAGGCTAAATGTAGAGTGGGTATATGGTGAATCACTCACTCACTAGTGTTGATATCCATGTCCATTGAACCAGGTTCACTATGTGGTCCAGGGGCAAGGCTTCAGATTCCCAGTCCGTAGGTTGCTGGTTCAAATCCCGCAGCAGGAGGCTTTTTATGTTACCTAGTTTGCAGTTCATTTCTTATTTTAATTTCCCTAATATCTCCACATCTGGGGCTCAGTTTTCCTTTTAAACTAACACATTCAGCTGTTCATGTTTAGTTCCTTTCAATTGTTGAATGAATTAGAGAGGCTAAGATTGATTTGAGCAACAAAATAGTCTTAAAACAGATTCTGGGAGATAGAGTTTCAAGAGCACTGTGGACCCAATGGCTCAGACCTGACACCTGATGACATGGGCTGGAACTACAGCTAACAATCTGGTAGTACCTGCAGTTGGCTCCAGACTGCACCACCACTCAGGTGTCTCTTCACATGAGCAGCTTTCAGGATGAGAGAAAGGTGGGGAAAGGGGGTGCTGTATGGGAAGAGATTTAGAAGTAGGCATGGGAGAATGATGAGAAAGAAAAAGTGGATTAAGCAGGGAGAGAGATAAACAGGAAAAGAGATTAGAGGTGCATTTTGGAGAATTGGAGGGAGATAGTTTGTTGTACATCATTAGAGTAGAGGATGGAACCCCGGCAGAGATGGACTTAAGAGGGAGAGGGAATTGTCCAGACGGTGTGCGGTACCAGACGGGTCATGGCCCACATGCAAAAAACATTTTATTTGTTTACTACTGCCACCCAAAGCTGTGGCCTGGATGCCCATTGCTATGTATCATATTTTACTGTAGGCCTAATGTTGAATTGACAACATTTTTATAAGGGTGTGGACATTTGAACAAACTGAATAATTATTTTAAATCTGGAAGATAAATTGGCAAGGCATGCTGTGCCTGATTATGAGGAGATCTTGCACTTATGGGTGTGTATCTATTTCGGAAAGTGCAGTCTGCCAGCTCTCCTCACAGGTGCCCCACAAAGACGCTCATGAATGCAGGCTATTGTAACTTGTGGCAGTACACCAGACAGAGCTGGGATGGAAAATAATAGAAGAATGATGAGGAGATTGGGTGAGGGAAGTAACAGTTTTGTACTGTCTAATTCAATAGGCTAAATGTAGAGTGGGTATATGGTGAATCACTCACTCACTAGTGTTGATATCCATGTCCATTGAACCAGGTTCACTATGTGGTCCAGGGGCAAGGCTTCAGATTCCCAGTCTGTAGGTTGCTGGTTCAAATCCTGCAGCAGGAGGCTTTTTACGTTACCTAGTTTGCAGTTCATTTCTTATTTTAATTTCCCTAATATCTCCACATCTGGGGCTCAGTTTTCCTTTTAAACTAACACATTCAGCTGTTCATGTTTAGTTCCTTTCAATTGTTGAATGAATTAGAGAGGCTAAGATTGATTTGAGCAACAAAATAGTCTTAAAACAGATTCTGGGAGATAGAGTTTCAAGAGCACTGTGGACCCAATGGCTCAGACCTGACACCTGATGACATGGGCTGGAACTACAGCTAACAATCTGGTAGTACCTGCAGTTGGCTCCAGACTGCACCACCACTCAGGTGTCTCTTCACATGAGCAGCTTTCAGGATGAGAGAAAGGTGGGGAAAGGGGGTGCTGTATGGGAAGAGATTTAGAAGTAGGCATGGGAGAATGATGAGAAAGAAAAAGTGGATTAAGCAGGGAGAGAGATAAACAGGAAAAGAGATTAGAGGTGCATTTTGGAGAATTGGAGGGAGATAGTTTGTTGTACATCATTAGAGTAGAGGATGGAACCCCGGCAGAGATGGACTTAAGAGGGAGAGGGAATTGTCCAGACGGTGTGCGGTACCAGACGGGTCATGGCCCACATGCAAAAAACATTTTATTTGTTTACTACTGCCACCCAAAGCTGTGGCCTGGATGCCCATTGCTATGTATCATATTTTACTGTAGGCCTAATGTTGAATTGACAACATTTTTATAAGGGTGTGGACATTTGAACAAACTGAATAATTATTTTAAATCTGGAAGATAAATTGGCAAGGCATGCTGTGCCTGATTATGAGGAGATCTTGCACTTATGGGTGTGTATCTATTTCGGAAAGTGCAGTCTGCCAGCTCTCCTCACAGGTGCCCCACAAAGACGCTCATGAATGCAGGCTATTGTAACTTGTGGCAGTACACCAGACAGAGCTGGGATGGAAAATAATAGAAGAATGATGAGGAGATTGGGTGAGGGAAGTAACAGTTTTGTACTGTCTAATTCAATAGGCTAAATGTAGAGTGGGTATATGGTGAATCACTCACTCACTAGTGTTGATATCCATGTCCATTGAACCAGGTTCACTATGTGGTCCAGGGGCAAGGCTTCAGATTCCCAGTCCGTAGGTTGCTGGTTCAAATCCCGCAGCAGGAGGCTTTTTACGTTACCTAGTTTGCAGTTCATTTCTTATTTTAATTTCCCTAATCTCCACATCTTGGCCCCCCCCCACTCAGTATATTAGGGTGACATGTTTTAGACACCCCTTTTCAAGGATTTGGATGGCATTTCCCCCGTTTTCTACCCCTTATCCAAAGTAACTGGCCATTACTGGCTTTCTCTATACACCCCTTTTTCTGTTTTTCTCCAGCCCACCATACACCCCTTTTTCTGTTTTTCTCTCCGGGCTCGCCAGTACACCCCCTTTTTATTCATAACACATTGTTGTGGTATAGTCATACTTAGAAGGGAATATAAATAATGAACTCCATATTATTCCAAATTCAATATAGGAAAAATGTACCCACCCACGGGGACAGTTCAAATTACCCCATCTTATGCCCAAGGCCCTGGGCTTTTTAAGCCAAACCATAACAGTATTTTAATATAGTCATTTCCCTGTGTAAGTTGCTATGTATGAGATTATCTAAATATCTCATGAACTGAAGCCCTTTTTCATTGCTGAAATAATTATATGTAACGACCCACTGGGACAGACTACCTACCCCATCAGAAAATATATCATTGATAACTTATTTTGCTAAAATAATAAATCCCAAAGTATGATAATAATGATTATCAAAATAAAGTAATTCCGAAAGTCAAAGAATATTCTAAACTATGGGTTATACCTGCTAAAAATATATCGTCCACATTTCTCCCCAACACTTTGAAAAATATCCTTAGTGTGACTCATTTTCCGTTAACACATCACATAATATTATGGCTTCTACTTCACAAGACATTTCATCGAACATGAAACGAACGAAGACCTCACGGGAATAGAACTCTGTTCTCAGATTTGGGAAGCGGACACTCTACCACTGAGCTAGTGCTACACATCTATGACAGGACGCCACCAGGGCCTACTTGAACGAATGATCCGAATTTTGCCTCGCAAAACAAATGCTCAGAATGTTGGGTCACATGGACTTAACTATGTCCAGCTTCATCCCAGCACTTGGTTTTTCCAATTATATTCGGGGAATTAATTTCACTACATACCAGCCACATAGATGGATTCAACAACTTCAGAATAACTGAAAATTCTAGGCCCTATAGTAGCTAGACAAAATACTGCAGCATTGTCCCTGGGAGGTAAAGTATGGGCTCCCGCCACTGGTTGCATCCGATAACACTAGATGGCATGACGTTTTTGTACTAACCCCATCTAGCGTCTATTACAGACACTGTCTATATATTATATTGAATAGATCCATTTATATTTGAGTTTTTCTGGGCTTTTAAAAATTAATTTTACTAATAATTTAGTTGTCATATGTGTAGATATTGTATGCTTGATCTGTGCCCAAATTTGGTTCAGGTAGGAACTTTAAGATGGAAATTAAGCAGTTTAAAACATTTTAACCCCCCTAAAATGGAAGTAAAATATATTATATTGCCAATTTCTGTCCGGCCATACATTACCATCACCCCAGTGGATACCGGGACACGATTTAATCAAAATCAGAGGAAATTATTTTCCAACTCAAATATTCAGGTAAGGTACTAATAAGGCCGTTTTTTTTCACGATTCAAAAATATTCTCAAAATAACCCCAAATTTTGTATGCGGGTGGTCGTTAGAATTGTCTATGAAGACCCACTGTCCATTTTCTCATACTTTGAAGGAAAATATGATTTTGGGGCCATTTCTGTTTTTTTCTGAAGGTTTTCCAATGTCATTATTTTTTGCTGCAGCCTCTTCTTAGGACCATATGGAACCATGGGCAATGACTTAAAAACTAAAAAAATACCCCTGACCCCCAAATAGGGGGGCGTGGAAATTCAAGTATGTTGCAGTGTTTAAAGTGTCATATTCTCAGGCCCTCTTCACTAGACTGTATGGTCCAGGCGGCAAGGCGTTCACCTAGTAATTCCATATGGCGAGTTCGTAGCTCGGCCCAGCTCCTCTTTTTACTTCATGCTTTCACATGGCCAAATTCGCAAAAGGTTTGTCATTGGGATGTTTGGTCAGATGGCCTTTGCATGTATAATCCAGCTAGGAGAGGTTATAATAGCCATGTGTATTGTATACGCAACATATTCGGTTAACATTAAAGGCGAAAATTGATATAATTAACGCAGGGATTTAAGCACCACACTGTAAAAATGTATTTATTTGATATATTTAGTTTTGAAAAAGAGGGGAGAGACAGTCTAGGGCTAGAGAGAGAGAGAGAGAGGGGAGAGAGAGGGAAGGGTACATGATTTCATTTAATACCTCAATAAGATTATATTTCACTGCCCTATATTGGCCGAAATAATGACTAAAATTATGTCCAAATACATATGCTCATTACTCAAAAACCATTTAAGCCTTTTACAAATTTATATTGTATTTAATACCTCAACATATTTATTCGACTTTCTTAATTTCATAACATTATTGTGCAATTATTTATACCTCTATTTCCAATCGTTGGTAAATAGCTATAAAATATACTCTATCTATAGGATGAGGTATTCGCTGAAATAATTTCTAAAATTATGTCCGAATACTTATGCTTATTACTCAAAAACTATTTAAGCCTTTTACACAATTTAAATTGTATTAAATACCCCAACATATTTATTCTACTTTCCTAATTTCATAAGATTATTAGACAATTATTTGTACCTCTATTTGCAATCGTTGGGAAAGTAGCCAAATATACTCTATAGGATGAGCTCATTTTCCTGTAACACATCACATATGATTTTATCTTGATATATTTGGAATATATCTATACACGCACAAGTATACATACATATATGCCAAGAGGAAGACAGTGACAGCCATGGATGTTGTCTATGCCCTCAAGGGTCAAGGTCCTACCCTGTACTGTTAAGGGACCCCACATTTCCACAAGAGTCTTTGTCCTTATTCCCATTGAAACTCCCCAGAAATCACTATTTATATGCAGTATATCAATAATTCGGATCCAAGATGATGATAAAAATACGCAAAGATGATGGAGTGATGATGCAGAAGAACAGATGTTGATGGAGAGAGAAGATGCTGAGAATCGCCCACCACCCACCCACTCACTGCCCTAGTAGTATAAGGAGCGGGGGGTAGTGGCCAGGGGCATTGACCAACATGGAGAGAGACACAGACAGAGACAGACAGAAACAGAGACTTGTTATGTATATATGTGTATATACATATGTGTATATGTATACCATATGTTTTGTATACTGTATACATGTATGTATACTATATGTTAAGTATATGGTATGTGATATGTATTATAATAGGTATGCGGTATGTATAAGCTGATTTTTGGATATATGATGCAGGACACATGGGGGAACATTCCCTGAAAAGTCCCCACCTAGGGACTGTGCGCTTTTTGAGATTTTGATGTTTTTGCGTAATTTTCCACAAAATAGCATTGGTCTCTATGGGGAAAAGCACCTGGCCCAGGCCATTATTGCCAACATTAAGAATATTTAGCATAGTTATTTGCAGGGAATATAACATAATTATATAAAATATACTGTACAGGTTGGGGTACCATAGTAAACAAGTATGTATCCATGGAGATTCCAAAAATATGTTTCAACAAAAAATCTTTATTTCTTAATTTTAAACGGTCAGATTTTTGTGGAAAAAAGCATTTTGGTGGCCAGTAGCTGCAAAATTCAAGGTGGCCGCCCAAAACAGTAAATAGAGCATATCTTGACTTCTATTTGGTACATCTTCCACTTTTGGTGGAATTGCTCATATGTTTACATTGAATTGTTGATATCCACAATTTAATTTTTGATATCAATATAATACCACTATATTGATGTTTTTAAGTATGAGGAATTCATTTCTGGAGATCATTTCATGTTCCAAGGTCATTTATTTTAGGATCAAGGGTGTGAGGAATCTGTTTTATATGTCACTTTTTGCTGTGTAGGTCATGTTGAAGGTCTTGACACAATATGGCTGCTGCTAAGAACCAGAATATCATATATCTTACCTGCTGTTATTGCTAGACCCAAGTAAAATACAATTTTTTTCTTCTAGGTCTATATGTTCAAAAAAAGTCTAGGTCTATATGTTCAAAAAAAGTCTAGGTCTATATGTTAAAGAAAAATAGACCCCCGTTATGGCGACAGGGGGATTCCCCCAAAATCAACCTTACATTATTTCATCAAGAAATGAATTAAAAAGTATAACTATAGTGATTTTTTAATCAAAACAACATAATATTTCAGAATAAGGAGTTTTCCCCCGAAATTACTTGTTAATATTTTTAAAACAGTGGTTTGGATATGAAAACATCTTTTTAGAGGTGCTGGCACGAAAATAAGAATTTTGTTGGCCTCAGGATAAAAAAATAGAAGAAACTTTGTAGGATTTTGACGGTTTTTCTCCCCCGGATCCAAAAATACCAAAGAAAATAATGTCAGATAAGTATTTTAGCCTCCGGATGAGCTGTTGTTTTTCAACCCAAATGGTGCACTTTTGGTGGAATTGCTCATATGTCCACAATTTGAATTGTTGATATCCACAATTTAATTTTTAATATCAACAATGCAATTCTTGATATCCACAATCGAATTGATACGTTGTGACCCAGTTTATTGAATTGTGGATATGGAACAAACTTTGATTCTATATATCTAAAATTCAATTTTGGAAATCTGAAATTTAAAATGATCTTTAAGTATTGTTTTTGATATACAAACTTAAAAAAAAACTATATATTTTTACCTATAGAAAATCAAATATCACATATCCAAAATTCAGTTTTTGATATCTATCTAGAATTCGAATTTCAGATATCAAGTATTCTATTCTTGATATATTTTGGATATCTGAATTCATATTGTTGATATCTTAAAATCAATTTTGGATATCCATAAAAGATTTTTATTATGGATATACATCTCTTTTAATTTTGGATATGTCAGTTGCGATTACAGATATCTATAATTCAATTTCAATATCTGAAATAGAATTCTGGATTCTAAAATTAATTTCTGATATCCACAATTCAGGAATAAATATACCAATGGCTTCCCATAAAACTTTGAACATCAACAGATATGCCTAATCTGTCCTTGGTGGTGTACAGATATAGCCTAGGCCTAACGTCTACCGGTATTAGAACAAGAGTATATATATTATGAATATATTCAGAAAGCTGCACGCAGACCTAAGCAGTCTAAAAAAGTAGGATAAACTTCACTCTCGACACACTGTTGTCTGAAAATTTGATACTTTTTTGCTCTTGTACGTGTTTCCTCCTACATGAAAATGTTACCATCAAGATGTATTTTATTACAAATGTTCGCACTTTTTCATTCTAGTATGGTTTTACTTTATGATACGGAATGAAAAGGGGTTCGATGTATTCTTATGTGCTATCGACCCAGAGAGTCAGGATTTGTTGACATGTTGAATAAAGCTGTTTTAAAAAAAAATGTATTCAATTAAAAAAAAGTGGGGGAAAGAACTAATCTCCGAATCAAAGGTATAGGGTGGATAATATTTTTTAACATTGCTCCGGGTGAAATAAGAATATAAAGAAAATACATCTGCAATTCCAGTTTTTTCCAGCTCCTTTGCTGAGGTTGGGATTTTTTCCCCAACCTGCCCATACGAAGGTCTGACAGAGACCTTGTGAAATAACCAACAGATACATCAAGGTATTTGTGACATAAATCAGGAATATATGAATATATATATAATGAATGAATAAGTACAAACTTCATAAATATTAGAGTAATATTTAACATAAGAGATGGTGGAAGTTATATGATTCTACCAGAAGTAGTTAGAATATCTATAAATCAAGAAAATAACATCAACTGAAAGGTACTATGTGATGAAATAAATACTGATCAGTGTTCTATGCCATTTAAATTACAGAAAAGGGAAACGAAATAAGCCACTCAACACTACCGTGTTTGGACAAATTCCAAGCCTCAATATATGTGTGGAATGCTACAATAGTATAGTTCTACTAATTAGAAAGCAAAGAGCGAAATTCAAAAGGAATAAAATCACTAAAATCTACAACAATCGGCGTTTGTGTGAAAAATCAATTCGTAAATGATCAAATATATTCACAAGAGGAACGTTTTAATGGGACACTGATTGTAACATCCACTCATTTGTTTTAAAAAGCAACATTTTGTCACAAAATACAACAGTTTAAAGCAAAAAGCAATAAAGTTTGATTTGGCTCATTAACATCAGTTTTGTCCACAACATTCATATAGAAGGAAAATATTACTCAACTAAAAATAAAGGTGTGGCAGAACAATCCATTTTGTTCACAAAATAATATTCTGTAGACAAAATATATCTCCATGTTTTGTTTGTTTTATGTTTTTGGACATCGGTTTTTTCCCCTTACACAAAATGCATTTCATGACAAATTATACAGAATCGCAATTAGTTATAACGGCCGCGAGTAGCACCGATCAGCACTTACATGCCTCTGTGCGGAATAGAAACACATATTCCAGCGCATATCAAAAGAGAAAAAGAATACATCCGAAGCATCGGTAATATTATTAAATAACAATATTCAGTATTGTAAGCCAAGCCCTGTAAGTCAGCAACGTGTCTATTTTCTAGTTAAGTCGTTGTTGGTAGCAGCCAACCTGTTTTCATATAATACGCCATGTTTGCTAGCATGTTTGTAGCGGTCCAATTCCGTTATCCTGACAGGAAGTGATACATTTTATCCTTTGCCTCGTGTATACAACATGATCTAGAAGGTGATCGAAGAGGCATCTTTTGAGGACATACATTTACACTCTCCAACTAGTCCTATAAATGATGTTGATCTACTCTTGATCTACTCTACTCTAACTTACGTCAAACCAACAGCAATATTTTTTATCAATTCACTCCCAGTACACACTTTCTACATCGCCAAATTCCAAATGGTGTCAATGCAGTGGTACTGTAAACACAGTCTGTCGTGGAAAGCCCTAATGACCCCCTACCTTTTAGGGGTCGGGTGATTCCCATTAACACTTTTAGCCTTAATCTTAGCCTTGTGTTTAAACTTATCGTTGTATGCGGTGAACTGCAACGCTCTAGGAATATGGCTTTCGGGACAGGACTGAACAGTGGCAAGGGAATATTTCGTTAGAGCAGCTAGATGAGGATTACACACGGGAGGAAACACGGCACGACGGCGTCTAGCATCATATATTTTTGTTGATATCTGTACCAGATTAAATCTATAAAAAAAGCAATACACATCGCAACACTAAATAGCCGTCCCCATCTAATTTCAGTGCGTCTTTATAGGAACGAGTTATAACGCACTATGGTGGCCCGAATTCCCTTAAAATAGTTTCTGTAATGATATAGATCCCTGTCCGTTAACCATGCTGATACTATTAGATGTATGCTTGTGTATAAATGATATTCGTTGTTTAGTTGGTATAAACAAGGAGTGAATTATGGATGGATTGATTTGATTTCATCTCATTATTATCTTCATTGTGAACTATGTACTTTGTATTTTGTGTTTGTATATAATTATTCTTATCAGCCCAAGTGGCATCCTTATACCTCTAATTGTAAATTGTTACCCTTATGGTATTATAACCCATTCCAGCTTTGTCTCACTCAAAATGGTTGGGTGCTGCTCTCTTTATGTTATCTTGATTTAAATTATTGTTGTCTGTGAGACCACCTGAAGCAGGGGCCTCCTGAGTGTCGTCGACGCCATGGAGTTTTGTTACCCCTGCAAACTTAATTCATGTAATGTCCGATAGGGCTTGAAACCCTCCCTAAGCTGGGAGCTTAGACCCATCGACATTGCCTTATGGCAAATAAAAGTCTCAACAACAACAACAAATTGTTAACTTGATTGCCTGTAACAATATATGTTTAAATTGTAGTACAGTAGTTGGATGATTAACTTTCTTCACTCCACACACCTCTATGTATTTTCTAAACATGTCCATATTTTCAGGGCACAACGAAAATCACCTAAGGGTGAGATTGCTGTAATTTTGTTAACTTCCTGAATAAATACATTTGTCCCCCAAAAAAGAATTAGTTTAAGGGGCCCCTTGCCCCGCATTCACTTTAGGCACTCATCATCCTATATTTACAAGGGAAATCCAGTGTATGGCCTTTAGTCTGCTACAAGCTCTGTTGACGGGTATCTATACACCAATGATACAATTAAATGTATGCTTCTTCATAAATAATATTCGTTGTTTAGTTGGTATAAACAAGGAGTGAATAAGTACACAGCTAGTTCTGTTGCATTCCCGGAGTCCTCTCCTCTATTCTCGCATTCTTCCCCCAGCCACAATCCCCCTGACTTGCCTGTAGCACTGCCTGGTGGACCTTTCCACTATACATAGCAGCATCACAAAGGCATGATACTTCATAAAACCATTGTCAGGTATGCATTTCAGTGACCTTGAAAAGCTGAACGTATCGATATATCTCTTTAGTTCCCATTATCATTAATAGAGATCACCAGTTTTCACAGGTCGCATTTGGATAAGGCCAACCAAGTGGTATTTGGTATCATTATATTATACACATTGCTTTGAGAATAACGTATTTGGTGTTATTATATACGCATTGCTTTGAGCAGTGCATCTATATGTCATTAGTGAGTTACGTGTGGTATAGCCATGGCAACCAATGTGTTTTTAGCACCAAGTTTAGCAGCAAAGTTAAACTTTTTGACTAAAAAATGCAGGCATAATAACCCCAAAATAAGAGCCAACATATTTGGGGCCAGGTGGTGATAGGAATTAAATATCAATATTGATTACCTTGGCCGGTAAGTTGTGATCTAGCTATTCACAACTCTAATTCAAAATGCTAATCATAATACGAAAATAACCTACATAATATAGGCTATGTTACTTTATTATATATGCATTGGCATTGAAACAAGGTATTGTAGAGTTGTATACGTTGTGTGCGTATCCAACTCTATGCGCTGCAGTTGTCTATGAGGGAAACAGTAGGCAATGCTATCAGTAACCAGGGCTACATGTGCTGTTTAGTGCCTGGAAAGGGAGGAAAACAAATGTAGTACATTAATCCCATGCGAACCTTGCCTAGAGGGATGTATTAAATCATTGTTTAAAATCAAAAATCCTGAAATTAAGTACTAAAGCTGCAGAGCCAGTGACAGTAAAATATCTGTCAAATGAGAGAAATAAAGTAAAATCAAAATCATCTTTATTAAAAACTACTCGTTGTTAAAGCTTTACCTTGGTTAAAGCTGTGAAAAGGATTAAAATTAATATAAAGGAAGTCCAGGCTAGCTGTAGCTCTAACCGCTCTGACAACTCACTAATCACTAAACTTGTTTTTGCTGTCAACGCAGGTAGATCGGTAAAACATCTATCAAATGAAATAATAAACTTAAATCCTTTCATCTTCGTCGAGGTCTAGTTAAAGCATTTCTTTTGTTTTTAACAGATTCAAAGCTGTGGAAGCAACTGAAATCCGGGAGGTATATTAATTATAGTGAGTGGCCTTGGCGCATTGGCGTTCAAGGCTGAGACTTCTGTCAGAAGTATTATGGTCCAACCACTACATGCAAGGTGGCACTGCAGTGTGTGGAAGCAATCACAGGACTTATTGTAAAAGACCAGTCTTACAGGTAGACTTGATTGCCCTTTCTCACCCACATGATAACAGCGCCGTACATATAAATAGTTTTGCACTTGTTAGTGAAAGTGGGTGAGCGGGATATCGGGAGGTGGGGGGGGGGGGGGTCGTAGTTGAGGGACCTGATTCAGTGAAAACAATGATGAGTGAAGTAGGACGTATGTTTTGAGTTGATCACTGGCTAAACATTATCACTGGTGTTACACCTACGTCCATAGCTGGAGTTACGGACGTACAAGATGGCGGCAGGTGTTTTTCACACTTTGGTATTCATTGAATTCTTGCATTACAAGACTTTTTCTATAACAAAGATCTGAATCGGCGGATCTCTTCATTTAGGGATAAATATCAGTTGTGTATGTTTCAATTATGCACCAACATTTGTATTTTCTTGTAAGTTCAAGTGTAAAATATTGCAAGGTACCCATGTAACTCAAATCCATAGGACCGTAACTGCAACTGACTTCTAGACTACTAGTACATCCATAACCCATCAGGAAAGGTACCACCATAACTCATTGAGTTGATTCTTTCAGCACATTACATTTAATACTTATTGATAGATTCATAGGACCAGTTTACCATCAACCTATAATAAAAATATTATAACTCACTTAGTCATACGATAGAAACACAGTAAAGTATCTATACTTTTTACAACTTTTATTTTTCTATCACTTCACTTTCCTTCATCAATATCATTACCAAATATATTTATAGAAATGAAGTAAAATTAATATGGAGGATGGGGGATACCGGGGGGATACAACACAACAAAAACAATAGTTTTTTTTAATATATCATCAAATGTACCCAAACGTCTGAGTTAGTCATTGAACCCTCTTTAAAAACGCTGTGGAAGTTAGTGGCAGGCTGCACGCAGAATATCGCAGAGAGTGAGATATCTCGAGAGCTTGAGTGTCACCACTCCTGAAGCTAGCAAGGCCTGGGGCCAGTATACAGCGGCAGGGCGCCGTTTTTTTTCCTTCGGTTTACTTCGGGTGTTTCTGTGAGCGGCAAGAGAGGTCAAGTGCATCTCCACCATAGCCTCACCCCTCACCCCTCCCCAACCCCCACAGCATGCTTTCCCTCGTGCTAATTGCCGCGAGTAGCGCATGATGTCATTCATTGGCCTACACAACTCTTTAAAACGATAACTAAGCAAAAGCATGTTATACATAAATAATCATTTTAAACCTCTTTCTGTCAGTCTTTTCATTCTGCGCATTTATATAATATAGACCTATGTGGGCTCAAGTGGCGAAGCCGCTTGTATTCAAGTTAAAGTGGTGCAGTGGAGTTATACAGTGGTCCATGGTACCTATGCGGCAAAGGTCAGTAGTATAAGTGATAAGGACACATGTACTGCAAACATAGGCAGAATATAGCTATATTCAAGCGTACAAATAGACAGAGGTGAAATGAAAGTGAGTTACATGGGTGCCTTGTGTTTACATCAATAAGAGTTATAGATGTATTGCCAAGTTCTTTTTGGAGCCCATTACACCAAAATGTAACCTTAATATATGCATAGAACTCAAAAGGAATCTCTTTCTAGTTCGATGATATATTATGTTAGAAATTATCCCCATTACTTAGTATGCCAATTAGCACCTCACACAATACATGACACTCAGAAACAATGCCCTTTAACAGACAAAATCAAACATTTTCTATCTTGAAATCGCCAACTTGACCACTGTAACTCCAGTTAGTTACGGACGTAGGTGTAACACTAGTGATTATAACATTTGGTCACGACACCCAAAAAGTGATCTAGTTAAATAAATCCAGATACAATACATTTTTACCGGCCGAACAGCCTTTGTTGAATGTTTTATATTCTGGGCAACACCAATGTTTATTTTGTATCGATTTTCACTTTAGTGATATGTATGATTAAGGACAGAAGGGATATTATTGATTAATACATCTGCACAACTCATAGAAGGAAGAGTGGTAGTATTGTGATACTATAACGAAGTTCACTATTTAATGTTAAAATTATTTTGATGTATAATAGAAAACTTTGATTATCTTTACATTTTGTTGAATGAAAATTGTGAAATTTCGTGAAATAAAATTTGTTAAGAGAAAAAAAAATATATAACGCACTCGAGGCTTGTCAGTTTATTTGTACTAGAAGCCCCCCCGTGTACCATGGGTAGGAATTATAAAATGTAGTTTCCACGGGTGGTGCAAGAAAAAGCTAATAAAAAAATGTGGGCCAAAATGCGCTCCTATTGTCTGTGTAAACGATCTGCCTGTATCCCCCCCCCCACCCATCCCCCTGATGATTATGTGAGCCTGAATTTACCACAATAATTTTGAGGGGGTGCATGCAAATCTATTGTTCTTGTGCAGAAATAACAATTTCCATTTTTGCCACGCAGCCCTATTCCCCTTCGTCCCCCCGCCCCTGTCCCCCCAGCTTCAGCGCTGTGTGCCCTCAGGGCATAGATGAGTTCCAATATTACCCTTGTGCCTGCCGCAAATCGGTTCGTTGCAGAAACGAATTCAACTTTTTTTAAACAAATATTTAGGAATATACTCGGGTAACCTCACTTGAGATCTATGTAAGCCACCCGAAAGTTAGAGCCCTGTACATGCAGTGAGTATAAACCCTTTCAAGGGTTTGAGCGCAGCATTGAATGCTGTAAATGGCAAATAATTAGTGTGGATAACTAATTATAATTTTTGCCCCAAAGTGCAGCCATTTATCCTCAATAGGCCCAAAATTGAAATGGTATTTTGAATTGGTGCAAAAGTATTTTTCGATTCGGACAACTTTTGTCTCTCACATGTGTCGTTGGCCTTGGTCATATTGATATCAATATAAAAATTAAGGCACCGAAGGTCAAACTTATAACTTGCCCGCCCCCCCCCCCCACCCCCTCCCCACCCACACGCTCCAATACATACAGAAAATACAGGAGGCAATTAGTCCGGGTTCAGGTGAGTGGTCCGCACGCTGCGCTTGCTGAGATGAATGCTGGGCTAGCATCCTTGACCGGTGGTCATGCAGTAGACGAGGCAGCGCGCCTAGCGGACAGGGGTTGAGATAAACCTGCTTAAACAGGGCCTAATCCACCGATTCTCATGCGATTCTCACAGAATTTAGTGCAAAATAGTCCTCTGCGGCGCAAAATCGCATGACAATCGGCTTGGTGGACTAGGCCCTTAAGCCTCCCGTAACGCTCAGGGATTTGCTCCCATTCTTATCTAATGTTATAGAGTCAAAATAATAGTATTTGTTGTCTAATCGTCCTTTTGACGAATGTACTTATATGACGAATGTACTTGTCTGATGAATGTACTTAGGTGGCGAATTACAACTACTTGGAGGCATTGTACTGTATTTGATTGGCCTGCTTATGGTTCGCATTTTTACTATAAAAGCTGTGATTGTCATAACGAGAATCAGAATAAAACTGGCTGCTAACTTAGACAGAGCTTGTCCATTATTAACACTCCTAGTCGATTAAGAAGTATCCTCACGAGTAATCTGACGATTCACCTATCAGGCGAGAAGCAACTAAGACGAATATCTCTAAGTCTTTATTAAGAAGCGAATAGCATATCGGGCGAAAGTACAATGGCCTATTCGACATCACCATCACTCGAACATCTGTGGGATGACCAGCCCCAGGGGGAAGACCCCCTTCATCTAATGAGACTGGACGAAAGGCGAAACCGTATCATTGGTGGCAGCGGTGGGATATGTGATGCCCTGGAGGAAGACGGATCCTCCTCATCCATGACGGATCCACATCCCTTCGCCTTGACCCCGTCGCTGGAAGTCACAGTGAATCCCAGACAGTATGAGAATTGGAGAACCTCTCAGCCAGCTCGAGATAGGAGGGTGAGGGTACTGGACGAAGTACCAAAGCCAGATACCAAGCCAAAGCCAGGGAGTGGAGGAGGCATCGCCACAGCCAGGCCAGGACGAAAGGTGAAAGCTTCACCTCGCATCTATGATGGTTCTACCTCCTTGGGCGATTTCCTGAATCATTTCCAGGTAGTTGCCGACCTAAATGATTGGACTGACAAAGAATGTGCACTGTACTTGGGCGCCAGCCTCGACGGATCGGCCCTTGCTGTATTGGAAAAGGTCAACTTAGACGCACCAAACAGTTACCTGTTGCTGGTGGAAGAACTAGAGAAACGCTACCAACCTGCTGACCAGCTGGCATTGTACCGCACCCAGTTGAGGCTGAGGAGGCAACAGAAAGACGAGGATGTGAATGTGGTTGCTGATGACATTGAACGAATGATTCGCCTGGCATACCCACGAGTGGACAGGGAGGTGAGGGATGACCTGAGTAGGGATGCCTACATTGCTGCCTTACGTGATGAACGACTGAGACAATGGGTGGTGCAAGCTCGACCAGGGACATTCGCTGAGGCCAGAGCTGCTGCCCTCCATGCTGAAGCTTTCACCCAAGCCGAAAAGGACAGGTACTCTACACCAAAAGGCCAGATCAGAGTCGCCGTGAGTGAAGGGACTAAGAGGGCTGACCCCATGGAGACAGTGTTTGAGAAGATCCTGGAGCGGCTAGAATGTCTAGAGACCAGTAGAAGTCAACCCAGGAGTAGGGGCTACTTCCAGTGTGGCGAAATGGGGCATTTCAAGCGAGACTGCCCGAATCGGCCAAGACTGCCCGCTGTAGAGGGCCAGCAACCCCAGGGAAACGACCAAGGACAGTGAACAACTGGGATCCTGTCCAACGCATAACCGGTGGGAAGGAGGGATGGATCGCGGTACAAGGGCGATGGGACCCCTCCACAGCAGGAGTGATAGTAGATGGACGGTGTAGAGGGGTCATGATCCAGTGGCTAGTGGACACAGGGGTGTGTACAACCATCATTAGCAAGCAAGTCTGGCAGAGCATGAACAAATCACCCCCTCTGAGAGCATCCCCTGTGAGGATAACTGGAGCTGGAGGAATGCCGGTGGATGTGTTAGGGGAAACAGACATTGAGGTGGACTTTGGGACATTGAAAATTCAAATGCCAGTGATTGTGGCTAAATTGGACCAAGGAGGCATACTAGGTATGGATGTGATCAGGAGTAGGAGAGGCCAGGTGGATACAGGCAGCGGTATCATCTGGCTGGAAACCAATGGGACAGTGGCTCCTGAGAGACTGGAAGGCTATGCTTATGCTGCCCATGAGACCACTGTAAAAGCGGGTAGCAGAATGATGATGAAGGTCGAGTGGACAGCTAGGACGGATGAGGACCAAGTACTGATCTTGGAGGATGGAGGATTTGTTCCTGACCTCAGAGGGGCGAGGTCTGTACACACTTCCCAAGCAGCGGGGAGTGTGGCCGAGGTGCTGAACAATGGAGATCAAGACATTCGTGTGCCCAAGGGAAGCAAGATGGCCGTCTGGGTTGAGGGAGAGAAACCCCCACCAGCAGGAGATAGAACTAGGAGTATGAAACGAAAAGAGACAGAGGATGCCAAAACTTTATGTTCTGACCAAAAAAATCAAATAAAGCAGTTGTGTAACGACCAAGAGAAGGCAGGGAGACCGACTGCAGAGGTGGCGGGGAGGGCTGGCGGCCAGCTTGAAGCCAGTGCAGGGGACTTGTTGCTTAGTAGCAGTTCCTACAAAGTATCAGGCAAGAACAATAAAAGCGATCGGGGCTCGGGTGGCTTTTCAGTTCAACTCGACATGGCTTCGAAGCAACTACATGAGTGTCGTTACCCCACCTGCGATTATGTTACCAGAGATAGGGGCCAAGCTGAGGAACACCAACGAGACAAGCATGATGACTTGATCCTGGGCGTGAAGTGCGATCTCTGCCCAAAGATTGTGTACAACCGGAGAAAGCGAGACCTCATAAAGCATCGCCAGAATGTACATCAAGATCAGAGGCTAGACTGGCCTGGGCCGGTTCAGGTGATAGTGCTCACCTGTCGGCGACCGCTCTCCGGACGAATCGCCACAGAACAAGAGGCGGAGTTTTTCTACCAGGGAATCAGATGTACTCATGATTTCCCAGCTGGACAGAGGGTACAGCCAACCCCCACCCCTGCCGATTCGCCCAAGTATCCACCTCAGCCGACTCGCCAGCCCTACCGTCCCCAGGTAGAGCCAGTGACACCTGCGAGGGCCGAGTCACCGGTGCAAGACGAGCTGCTACAGGAATTCGCCCTGGAGGCGATTGGCCAGACTCCGGGAGTAGTTAAAGTGACAGACCTGACTGACTCCACCATTCCCCCAAGAGCTGTGAGAGTGGCTAGCAAGATGATTAGGCCTGCTTCGCCACTGCCTCCCCAACAAGTAGGTCTAGTAACGTCCGAGACCACCTTCAACGGGCCAGTAGCACAAGACGAGGGGCCGCAGGAGACGGCCACACCTGATGCTGACCAGTCGCCAGCCAAGAGCGGATCGCCTGTGCTTCCCACCTCCCCTGTCCGCACCCCCCCTGCTTTCCCCCCAGACCAGTCCCAGTCGCCAGGTGGACAACTGGCACTGGAGGAAGTCCCACCTCCTGTCAGACAAGAGCCCTCTGTCCTCCATACCCCTCCTCCCCCCTCTACCCCCCAAGGCCAATCGCCAGGAGAACGTCAGCTGCAGTGGAGTCTGACCCCCAGGACCTGTGATAGCCTGAACCAGCTGGTCACTGAGACTGTCAGAGACGTTGCCCCTCCCCCTCACACCTCCCTCAAGAGTGGATCTGTCTTTAGACCGGAGTTAGGACTGCCCCAGTGCAGCCCTATGATAGTGCCAACCAACATCCTTCTGGACGAAGAAGACGAGACTTGGGAAGTGTTGGAAGGTACGCGAGTGTGTAAGCTTGCTTACAAGCGTACTTTCAAGTGGGAGACTATCGACCCTCTTCTCCTCTCCCCCAATCCAGAAGGACCACCACGACTGGCCTGGTTTCCCTCGGCGAGTCAACCGCAGCAAGGTCAAGTGCCGACGAATGCTGGGACACTTTCACTACACCCAAGAGGTGTCTGCCACTTACAGGCTGGAGGAAGAGGATGAAGACATGTGATTGAGAGAACGATTGTGTTAGTTAGTGTTGCTTCTCTCTAGAGTGACTAGTTTTAAACTTGGGACGTTTTCCACCATATCTACTCCTTCGAATTATTCCAATAGATGCTTTGCTGTGTGATTTTTGCAGAGACGATGAACAATAAGGTATGCTGAACTGTGATTAGAGACAATTATCTCTGGTGCTTCTTGACTACTGTGGCAGCTGATTTCCAGAACAGTATTAATATTTATCTTTTCTTACGGGTCAAGAAAGCTAGTGGGGGGGGATAATGTTATAGAGTCAAAATAATAGTATTTGTTGTCTATTCGTCCTTTTGACGAATGTACTTGTATGACGAATGTACTTGTCTGACGAATGTACTTAGGTGGCGGATTACAACTACTTGGAGGCATTGTACTGTATTTGATTGGCCTGCTTATGGTCCGCATTTTTACTATAAAAGCTGTGATTGTCATAACGAGAATCAGAATAAAACTGGCTGCTAACTTAGACAGAGCTTGTCCATTATTCTACCAACACTCCTAGTCGATTAAGAAGTATCCTCACGAGTAATCTGACGATTCACCTATCAGGCGAGAAGCAACTAAGACGAATATCTCTAAGTCTTTATTAAGAAGCGAATAGCATATCGGGCGAAAGTACAATGGCCTATTCGACATCACCATCACTCGAACATCTGTGGGATGACCAGCCCCAGGGGGAAGAACCCCTTCATCTAATGAGTCAGCAACTGGACGAAAGGCGAAACCGTATCACTATATAAAACACGGACATGTTGACATTTCTTAGGACATATATCCGTACAAGGAATATCTCCAGAGTAGGTAATGGTTATATATATCTTCATATTTTGCTCCTTTGCGATCCAGAGTCCGATGAGGGACCGATCAAATCAGTAACGTTATATTGATGAAGTTGATTAGGCCTAGGTTATAATCTAAAGCTGGGACGGCCGATCAAATATCAACTAAAATTGTGATTATATTATACACATATGTGAGAGGGGACGTGCGCATATATGCTGTGCCAAAACTATTCGCAAAAGAAGCATTTCGAGCAATGCATTTTATAAACACCATTCTTTCAACAAGTACTTCAGTATGCAGAATCATGTGTGAGCACATTTATTCCAACATGCTTGTTATTCATTCTTGTGCTAAAATATGCGCGGCTCTGGGTATACATGTATGCGTTATGGGTTTATGCAAGCATAAGAACAACTCAAATTACTGAATAAATTTAAGGCTTTTCTAAACTCTTTTTTTTACTCATTTCTAACTATTTTTACATAATGTACTACTGATATTTGAACACCACATGGAATGGTATTTCGGTGTGATACGATAGTCGTGCCTCACCTTTTTATTTGTAGAGAAAACAGTTTGCAATACATTTTTTCGAAATAATCCTCTATATAATCGATATTAGCGAGATTTAGTTACTATTCCTTATACGTGCGAATATATTTACAGAATATGCGACTTACAGACACAAGTCCTCCTGAGTGTTTGTATAATTTATCTATTGCTCATGCAGAATTCGTACGTTAACCAGACTTGTGAAGATAAACGCTTGCGAGGAAGTAAGTTCAGTATAAAAAGCACACGTATACGGCATTGTTTGGAGGTTACCTTTACTACCAGTCCTTCACTTCAGCATCCTATTCCCCAGCACTGACGTCTGCATGCACATCAGGGGCTTACCTTTTCTGTTTCACGTCCTTCTCATTCACATGTTATATTACACACTAATGGTTCCTTTTCTCATCCTGACAATTGAACTTAACATTATACTACCCTATCGTTTTCTAAAGATCCAGGTGATAATAACTTTGCACTGACAAACGTAAAAGATAAACGGTAAAATGAATAAAGGTTCTAATAAATGAGCTCATGACTGTTTCCCCTTCTTAGCATGGAAAAGGTTCTGGGTGGATTTATAGACTTCTAAAACATCCTCACACACGTATTTAACACACGTTTCCTTCTTAAAGCATAACTCAGGCTTTAATGAGTCTGAGGCCTCGGCCCTACTTAAGCACTCTATTCATATGCTGTTCTGAGAATGCTCATAGAGTGTACGTACACGAATGCACAATGTCTAAATGCCATAGGAAAATGTTATCAATTATCACATTATCTTGTACAGAAGTTGTCATGTAAGTATTACGTTAATATAATTTCTAACTTTATAGATACTCATTACCGAAACTTTCTATGAAACTGCAATTGGATAAAACGAGGGTGAGCATATAATATGTGGGATACGGTAATACAAGAGCAGTCGTTCTCTTCAATACCTTTACTCACGCTAGCCTGCTCCACAGGTTTTGTCAGCAGTGAGCATTCAGCCATCCCCCCAAATGCAGTCACCCGGGTAGAAGAAAATGAGGGGGCACTGTACCTGTTAGACCTACAACGGTGCTAGATTCTCTGGACCAGATTCAATTCTCAGTCTAGTAAATAGAGTAACCCCTGCTCCACGCTCACCCCCACACTGGCAACGTAGAGCTTTGCGGAGGCATCGAGGCAAGACCACGATCACAACCGGTCTTCAGACTTTTAACAGGGAACGAGAGGTATACAAGCAGTGGATGGGGACAATTCTACCACATCTCCACTACAAGTCTAGTTAACAAATCCACTATAACTTAACGCACACCTCTGGAAGGAACCTTCTGGACAGCTTAAAATCACATGACATCTCTCACAAAGATACACAGAGAGTCGGGGGACACA
This sequence comes from Sthenelais limicola, assembly GCA_942159475.1. Taxonomy (NCBI): domain Eukaryota; kingdom Metazoa; phylum Annelida; class Polychaeta; order Phyllodocida; family Sigalionidae; genus Sthenelais; species Sthenelais limicola. The sequence continues at coordinate 75,738,530 of OW804098.1, forward strand.
GACGAGGACACTGTTGGTGGAGCAGTGTCAAAGGGATCTTCCTGATTAACAATATGCAGGAGTGATACCTGTGAAAAATACAGAACTCCCCTGGAACATATCAGTGTATTAAAATACACTCTGAAATCCATTCACATGTTTTACGCTGAGTCAATGGACACATCATCCTGACATAATAGTAAAGAAATATACCTCAAAGACTGCTTTGTGTTTGCCATATACAGGACAAATATTTAGGAAAACATGGAATACATAGGAAATTTGCGATTTGCCATATTGTTGTTTTTCGGGATATTCCTCTCGCAATGCCAAGGACAGACTTGCAACGTTAATAGCATTCAGGTTCAGAATGACTTTGATGCTTTCCAGGTAAGATAATCCGGTTCGATTTAACCTATAAGAATTTACTCTTTACGAATGCATTCAACTGCAAAATGCATTCATCCTTCTTAAATTGAGGTGAATTCAAGTGTGAGTAATTTAATTTTAAAAATCTGATTTGAGATGTGATCGTATAATTATACTTACTAAGTCTATGGGGGCTGAGGTGGGGGGGGGGGGGCACTGGTCTAAGGTGCTGGCATGAGAGTGCTTATAATTGATGTGGGCTCACTATACTGCCCGTTGTGGACAACATTTCTCATCATCCCAAAGTGTGCTGACCTGGTAGCCAAAGACCAGCTACATGACTGTTTGGGCACGTTAAAACCCATTGCTGTAATATTAGGTGTAGTATCCACTAGTGGGTTTCTACACAATAATGGATGGTAGTATACTACCTAAGGAGTTATTGGGAAGATCAGCTATGGAGCCACAACCACAGGGTTAAATATCACACAATCAAATAAAATTATCGATATTTATTATAAATTGTGATAGCTATTTAATCGCTTTGAAATATGGGGGTTTACATTCTATGTATTATGTAGATTAATGACACCAAAGATGTTGATGAGTTAACACACTTTGGTATATATACCGTTATTCCGACCCCCCCCCCCCCCGACCCCACTTACCCCTCTAGCCCTCCCTTGCAGTCCGACCACTTGACATGTAATCCCAGAACTTGTTTGACTTGATCATAAAATGAGTCGTGACCCCCAAAATGACGCATAAAATGTGTCAGTTCTGATATGTCACCCCTTCCCTCAGGTACCGTCTACTCATTCAATGTGGCTAATTAATAATTACACACACTTTTTGTATAAATCCATGGACTGTCTGTTTGGCTGAGGATGGTGTTGGTACACGTGTCTAAGCCGGTGTTTTGACGGAGGATACTGGGTGCTGAGAACTTTCTGGAGATTTCATTAGATGGAAATTTTCCAATCACGACCCGAATATTTAATTTCAATTAGAACTTTGTCTTTCTATTTCCGTACACACATATAATGGTGTTAATTATGTCATTTGCATATTATTGGATTTTCTCTGTGATTAAGTACATAGTAGGCGGCTTAAAGAGAACAATGGGGGTAGCCTGGGGTAGGCTTGTATAGGTCTGAGGTCGGCGTGTTGTAGGTAAATCTATTGTAGATGTTTCAGTGACTGACTTCACCCACCAACATGTCGTCGCCGGCTAGTCTTGAATGAGGTCTTTACGATTATTTTTAGATGTTATACTTGACTGTTGTGCACACATGTATCATGTATCTTTGCCATATACAGGACACGTTTTTAGGAAACATGAAAAAATATAGGACATTTCTGTCAATGTAGGAGCACGTATGTAGGTATATAATATATTGTACTTACATACGTGCTCGTATATCATATGCCCGATACTATGATGCAATATACGTGCATGTGTTTAAGTAGTATATGGATGTATGCAAGTATTGGTGGATGACTGTTTTGTGAGTGGTCGAGCGCATTTATGCAATTGTACATCGCATTTATACACACAATCGGAGCATATAGGTCATAATGAAATATATTGAAAATAACAAGTTGCATCCCTTACATTAGTAATTCTCAAATTATCAATTAATGTAAGTGTGAGCTATGTGTAGAAGAGCCTGGGTCTAATGATTAGAACATTTAAAATATTCTAAACGCACCCAGATAATCGAATTCTACACATTGTGGTTATACTGTATAAGTTTTATTTTTAAAAATCGTCAAAATAAAATTTTCTTTTATCAAATTCTATCAAATTAAATCAATTAAATAATATGCAAATGAGTTATAATTATTGCTGATACATTAATAATATATATACTACCGGGAATGACAATGCACGGAAACCCCGTGTGCCAAGTATACCATTAATATGTATCAAATATTTCTTCTACAATAACAGTAAATTTGTGATAATCTTGTTAATTGAAGTAATTAATATGGAAATGAGGTATAAATATTCGTGATATAAGAAAAATGATACTGCCATCATGTGTTCCATGCTCGACCCCCCACTGGTTAATGTATATAAATATTTAATAAATCACAGTTAAATATATTTTCTTTATTCAAGTAGTGGTATATTTCTCCTATGATGGTGAATCCAATAGGCTTAATATAAAGAGAGTGAAGAGAAATTGTAATTTTTTATTCTTGTTGCTACTTACATATTCAAGAGCATTCTGGCAACACATCCCATTATTACAAATGGCAGAAAACTTACCTCAGAGATACGGCACTCGCTTTAGAGACAAGACGGGGGAGGGGGGAGAGAATGGGGTTGTGGGATGGCACGGAGAAGAGTGGTGAGGGGGGGGGGAGAACAAATGTAGAGGGGGGATATTAGAAATAGGGGATTATTAGAGGAGAAGTTGGTGAAAATGAATGCAAATAAAGGATAATGTCAGTAAATAAATTAAACTCAAAAATGAGGGCGAAAGGGTACATGCCACAATGTGATATAAGATATGCCAAAGGAGAAGAACATAGGCCATAAAAATAGAACACATTCTAATTAAGAGACAGCGAAACAAAGAGTGGGATTGTAAAGGCAGGGGAAACAGGTAGGGACAGAAATAAAAATATAAAGGAGCACGGAGTGGAGAGATCTAAAAAGAACGCGAGGCTTGCAACCATCAGGGATAAATAGAAACAGGGAGTGATGACGCAACAAGTGTGACAGGTATAAAGAATAAGCTCATCCGTTACAACAAACGCTTTCATGAAGGCAGAAGAAATACAAATCTGTCCACATCTACGTGAAACATTAAAATTGTGTTTTGACAAATGTATATATCGCAGATCCTTATACTCCCCGAGTGATACTTTTGGACTGAATAAAGTCTGCATTATTGCTGGATGATTGTTTTTCACATCTTTTTTTATTAAGGCCCTAGTCCACTAAGCCGATTCTCATGCGATTTAGCGCCGCAGAGGACTCTTTTCCACTAACTTATGTGAGAATCGCATAAGAATCGGCTTAGTGGACAAGGCCCTTAATGAATAACTTTGAATTTCTAACTAATTATCGGTAAAATTGAATTAATTTGTTGATGAACTGTTCTGTGTTGAACCCTGAACCAGTACTTCTTATTGACATCTTGCAGACACAGAAATCCTTTAGGAAATAATGATCTGGCTCTTCCAAATTAAAGATCAGTGCTTCTTCTATTCACATGAATTCTGGATTTTTTAAATCTTCAGGGTACTGAAATACCATATGTTATAACCAAAGAACCCAACAAAATAACGGGCTAAAAGTCAATATATGACAATGAACAAAGAAAATGTAATTAAATGCCTTCAGTCAGACTTTTCAAACCAGTGTACCGATAACATTGACGAAATATCTTTGTGTAACCATCATTCTGTTGCTTTTTTGAAACAATAGAAATAATGTAGGAGGTATTGGGTGAAACGACCGGATAACACGTTTCCACATTGTGGTCAGGAATACAAAATGCTCATCCTTCAGTCCCAGCCAAAACCTCGAACTGTATTTTTTCAGACATACCGTTTATGCTTCTTTAACAAATACAGTAACCGGATAGCTTCCATTATTCCCTCCACCCAAAAAGTGAACTATTTCTCTGTGAGATTTCCTCTACGAAGCTCGAAATAGTGGGGGATCTTGCTTAGTTTTAGATATCATATTTTGGCAGGGTTTATCAATGTGAAACAGTTACATTTCTATCACTTTAATTTACATTCATGAATAACTTTAAAGACAGAATGTACATTGTTGTATAGGAACAATGATGACAAAAGGATACTTGTACTATAGAAAACAAAACGATCTGAGAACGTGGACTAGAAAACAAACTATGATAATAAGAAAGAACACAAATCGTTAAGGGTGATCATATATTGTATAAATATACCTGAATTGAAGTCTGTTTATTTTAATAAAAAAAAACATGACACTGATATGGAGAGAATTGTTTATTCAGGCGTTAACACTGATGAATGACCATAGCAAACATCGCAATAACGAGTATCATCTGCGCATTAACAATGCTTCTTATATGTATGACATATACTCAGTCAGAGATAGAGAGAAAGAGAGAGAGAGAGAGAGAGAGAGAGGTCGCAGGAAGGTACAATCAGGAATAAAAAGCAAAGGCCTCTCATTTTTTAAAAATTTAAAAACAGCTATAGCTGGGAGCGAATAGTGGGCTTTGTAGGCGTTATGTAAACATTATCTCATGTCAAATGAACTCACAATTAGATTCTAGGCTGCATGGGATACTCAGACATAACAGAAGCACTCTTAAGCTGCAACTACTGTACCTGCCAATACCATATACTAAGTGGAAAATGAAACCTTATATTTATCAAATATTAATCTCTTCTTTAATCATATGAGTTGGTTTACATCATCGTAGACCCATTTACATTGTCACCATACAGCCTGACAGGGATGCTTAGATCCTCTCGCTCAGTTCAGAGGCCTGTCCATCAACTTGGGGATAAGACTGTTAGTCGCAAAAACCACATAGGTATGCTTAATTGCCATAGACGAGTTCGAGTCCGAAACCCTTTTGAAATTTGACTTTGGTATGGGAAGTACATCTATAGCCCCGCGGTATCAATATAGCCTCCCTTCATTCATTCCTAATATGGGACTCAGTATTTCCCCAGGTGCAGCAAAGCATGGAGGGTAATGTCGTAACGAGTTCGTGTGTGAATAGTCTTAAGAACCCATAGAGAACCTAAGGGGCAATTAGGAATTATTTGGAGTACTCCACCGGTCTGTATGGTACAATAAATGACCTTAACGTTCTGCTCTTTTGATTACCAACTTATATTTAGATGGAGTGCACCGAGGGATTGATTAAGGGTTAGAAACTGACATGTTTTCTGGTCAAAGTCGTTGTTTGTTTTGGATTACCGAGGCGTAAGGCCAAGGTCATCCAAAATAAACAAAGAACAAGAGCAGAAAACATGTCAGTTTCAAACCCGTTTAGGATATGTTTGGGTCATTTATACATGTATTAAACTATTCCCACTTTCGTTTCCTTAATATTGGATCCAGAACATGCCTAAATCCTTTGGTTAACATTTGAAGTCTGATTGGTTCACATTTACATGTTTCAAAAAACCAGATATAAGGAGGCGTGACAACGAAACTGACAAAGAAATATTTCTTCTTTTCGTTTTGTTTCACTTCATGAATGAATTGAAAATTTTCACCAATAATTCGTTATAAGGTAAATGAATGAATTTAGTGGAAATTTCATTATTCAGCTATATATTATACTCTCTGTTTCAATGACTGGGGTACTAAAGCTTATTGCAACTAACCAATCACAGGGGGAAAAAGGCCCAAAACATATTCTAATCTAATCTAAAATAGCGTATCAGACACATGAGAAAATGTATCTGATACACTACTTTAGAACAATGACCGTGAGAGACAATGTTTAAATGGTAATATTAACTTGTTCGATCGTCCCGACATTGTTTAGGCCTACATGAAACTAAGAAATTAACAACGCCTTTGCATCTCTGCAAAGCTCGTCTGTGACGTCACTCTGAAGAAATCATGTGCTTTTGTAAAACAAAACGCATAGCAAAGTTAGTTGCGGAGTTTGTAAGTACGGAAGTGTAAAAGCAAGATTTAAAGGATGCAAGATCTAACGAGATTTCATGTCTAACAAATGGAAAATGTGTGACGAATATGAAAAGGTATAAACGAGACTTCCAACGAGATGAGATCTCATGAGATTTCACGCACAAGATGGCGACTCCCATGGTCACCGCTATCTTGGATTCCTTCCTCAAGTGAAGTGCAAAGTTTTAGTCATGAAACCAGTATGCAATAATGGTGCTATGAATATGGTATTTTCAACAATGATAGCACAGCATAGAGCAGCACTGTCTTGTGCAGCACAACGGTCCAGCAGCACATTGCAGCCAATTCAGCACACAGCAGATCACTGTCAAACAGCACTATGCAGCACTGAACAGCATAGCAGAGTGCAGCACAGTACAACATGTAAGAGTGAAGCAATGTGCTATGCAACACTGTGGTTCACAACACTATCTAGCACACAGCAACACTTCACAGTGCAGAATTATGCAGCATATTTGAGTGTTAATGCAGCACATGTTCTGCAGCACAGAGTACAGCACTGTTCTGCACAGTACTGTGCAGCACTTTAGAGTGCAAAATTATACAGCATATTAAGGTGTTAATGCAGCACATTAGAGTGTAGCAGTGCTGATCAGCACAGTGCTGCACTGCACAGTGCTGACATTGCTGCACTGCACAGTTCTGTGCTGCATATTGCTGCACTGCACAGTGCTGAGCATTGCTGTGCTGCACTGCACAGTGCTGAGCATTGCTGAACTTTGCAGTGGTGCATAGTGATGCGGTGCACTGCGGTGCACTATTAAACAGTGCTGGACTAAACAGTGCTACACTAAACATTACTGCACATTGCTACACTGCACAATGCAGCAGTGCACAGTGCTGCACATTGCTACACTACACACTGCTGTGCTGCACACTGCTGCACCGGAAATTCGGAGTAGCACAATGCTGCAGGAACAGGAGCAAAACCAATCCAACATGGTGGCACTGCATTTTGTCAGTGAGATCTCATGAGATCTCTTTCCGTTTAAAATCTTGTTCCTACACTTTAAAATTCTTTACTCATTTTGCATTTGTTAGGAATGACATTTTGTGAGATCTCATTAAGTTTCATTCCTAAACTAAACCTAAACCATCTACCAAACAGATATATACCGTTTCCTATTTTTTTTACCATTTTCAAAAGTATATTTAGTGAACATTCTGGGGTAGTTAACAAGCTAAGTTGTGATATAATTTGTGATAACTTTTATCTATATATGCATCGCTAGAAATTGTTTAATACTTTCTCCTCAATGTCAGCTTGAGAAGAAAGTGGTGGGCATGGCTGAGTATTAAAGATAGCCCAATCTGAGGGAGAGCAGTCATGCAGTGGCAATCGGGGTTTAGAAGAAAAAGGAATGAGCTGCTAATTGAATACCGCCATACATGTTCACCCACCATTCAAGGTTAATGTGGACTCCCCACATATTAACAGTTGGTTTTTAATCGTTTTTGGAAACGCTGGATTAATATGTGTGCCTATGAGGAAAAATGAATGGGAATTCCATCCTACAAAGGCAGGGCGAGATTCTCCATGCACATCTGACTGAGTATAAGCGACAGAAGGGACGGCCTGGTGTTGGGAGGATGAGGTATAATATACTATGCCTCACCTACAGGTTTAAACCTATATGGAAGAAACCCAATGTTATGTGAACCACACAGAGAAAATCTTAATCTTGGGAACCTAAACGCTCTATTATGGACAGTAAATTAAGGGGGGGGGGGGTCTCCACTTGCGGCGGTAAGCTCTGTGGTAAGCCTTGTGATCGTGTTGTGCTGGTTCTGTAGGTGGAGTGGAATGACGAGGTCCTGCCCTGCCTACATGGTTCACTGGTCATGTAGGCAGGACCTCGCCTCCTCTCCATCACAGCACCTTACATCACAGCAAGCCTTACCGCTGAGCTTACAACAGAGTTTACCGCAGCCAGTGGACCTCCCTTTACGATTACCCTAATGTCATATGGCACAGATTTAGCTATACAATTATGCTAAGAGAAACCTGAGGAACAGGTTCTTGACAAATGTATTATACACGGATTCAATTAATTCATTATCACTTAGGCTGGCTATATGTATATAGTTGGACCATAATTAGATTCCTGTCATACATATATTACAGTTTACCTTAGAGGCACAATATTGCCGCCCGTTTAATTGCACTTATTTTAATAATTAACAGTTTTTATGCATGAGACTATGCTGGAGAAAAAGGGACTACTGTGCCTCTTCGCACTAAATTGTGATTTGGAAGGTATCCTAAAGATCTTCATTAATGATATTATCCAATTAGGGACTGACCTATATGTGCATGAGCTAGCCTGATAATCGTTCACGTTGGTTGTATCTATATTGACTATGATGAGGGCTTGGTACAAAGATTTCTGTGGTTATGATGAGGGATAAGTACGAAGATCTCCGTGGTCATGATGCATTGTTTAACAATTGGGGTACTCTTTTCTGCGCAGCGAATCTGATTTAGTCATTGAATGTATGGAATTTGAATAGAACGTTTCACGGAATGGTTTCCAGAACTTGAAGAGACATTTAGCTTTGTCTGGCTACCGCATTGAAGACCTTATTTGCAACCACTCCTCCACATTGGACATTCCTGGCAAAAGGTCCATCAGAATACATTCTCCTGGTCGTACGCACGCTAGCAAAACACATTGAGCAACAAATCTATACTTCCTTGTAGTATTATGCACATTGAATTATTTTCTCTTTATGTTTATAACACAGGTTTTTATAGGGCGACCTAACTCGAATAAAGAATGTTCAACACGTTATACCTTCCTATAGATTATTAGATTGGAATATCTAAATATCTATTCTGGAAGACTAGAGGTCTAGTTTCCTATTCATGTATTATCATTAATATGTCAGCATGTGAATAAAAGTCTATATTATATATGTATATATAACTAATTTACGTCTCTTAAATTCGAACAGGTAATGCTAGGTTCTAGTCTGAATAATATTTGACTTTGAAAGATTTCTAAATTACATTCTGTTAAAATAATTAGCTATTGTGTTTTCAATGTTGGATATCCCTCCAGGATAATGTCAATGCTCGAAAACTGGCCTGAGGGAAGAAAACAATGTAAGGTACATGTACACTCAAGGAGTTTTCATTCTTGACGGTATAGAAGATGATGGTATATGGGCGGTATGCCACCCATTGGATACGTCAGTTTGTACACTTCCACGTAGTAAAGCAATCTAGGTATATATATTCTATTGGGATTTATCTTTATTATGATTAGAAATTGCATCCCCCAAACGACAGAGATTTCTTACTAGTCGAAGAAAAGTAGGAAAATGACATTGCGTATATAGAAACTATCCAATTACCCTCACTTAAAATTTGCTTTTTGAGCATTTCACTACTAGTATACTCCCTTCGAACGGATTGGTGATCTTATTGTGCGTGACTACATTTGAGTCATTTTACTTCCCATTACTCCGATGTTCATAATTTAAGGAAGACGAAGAGTTATTCAGAAAATACTTGCACTATTTTGTAATTCATATCTCTCCCCCCCCCCCCCCCTTGCGCCCTCTGTATGATATTTACATGTATCATATGTAACTAAATAATTGTATATCATACATTATAGAGGAAGACAGAGGAGAAGAAAGGGGGAGTGAAACGTTGAACGTGTGTGCTAATTAATCATACTGCACTATTTGTTATTACGTATATTATATTGACAGCAGGAGGAGTCCGGTACACACCACCTACCATCCACCACCTATTACTTCCTCTTCTCCCACAGTATTCTAGCCCTCATCTAGCCCTCTCGTTCTCTCTTCAGAGAAACACATGACAATTGACATAACACGAATATAAAGATCAGTAAAAATGCAATGGGCGGGGTGCAACATTACTCGCCTACATTACATTACATAATTATAGAATCATAAATACAAGCCATGTTTATCAATTGAATGGGCCCAGGTTGTAACAGCCGAAAAGACCTTTGCAGACAAGCTGGGGTAGCGAAGGATTTTGGAATACTTGCTGACAATAATAGGTATAATTTCAACTAAAAGGGGCAGGTAAATGTGGGGCCTCCCCACCTCCCTCCCTCCCACCCAATTTTTTGCAAAATGATTGCAATTAAAGCAAATTTGAAGTCTAGAGCGGTCTGGAGACCTTAGTTAGGCCTACACCACTATGTAACACAGTAATAATGCATCATGCTGTATGTGCCTTAACTTGTTAAATTATAGTGATGATACTATTTAAAAAAAAAAAAAAAAAAAAAATAGTTGAATGCAAATACATGTACATGAAAATACTGATTTCTCTATAATTATATTTCTAGTTAAATATCCTGCAAAAGTTGTCATCATGATCTATATCGATAAATGTTAAAATTTAAATTGTACTTGTATGATAATGACTATGATTTTGAAATGGGTGTTATGAGGTTACCCTTGTGTATGCAAAGGAATTGGACTCAATAAAATGTCTTAAAAAAAAATTCAATTGCAATGTAATACCACCAATTTATTTTATATCTGAAGACGTATTGAGTATGACAACTTAATATATTTTCATTTATTTAAGATATTGAAAATTTCAATAGGCAATGCGAAATAATCATAAAAGAGCAAATACATCTTATACATTTGACTGATTTAACGTGAATATGGGTTGGAAAATAAGAGAAGTGAATGGACAATAGCAATACTGAATATAGGAATTAAACACTTAAATAATCTGCTCTCATAATAATCAAATAATATATTGAATATCTCGTATATCTCGTCTTATCTGTCCATTGATCACCTGTGTAATATAAAACTTAGTGCGCATGCCGAGAGTATTTTGACTTCTATTCTGACAAGCTCTCCCCAAGCATTGATATCTATCATGCCTACCATGTTCTTTTCATCATTTTAAACTATTTAACATTAACTCTAATCATTCTCCTAATATCAATTAACAAATTTCCTTTTGGATGTAACAGACACTTCAGTAAGACGATAATGAAATTAACAGTCGATTTCTTTGTTTTGTAGTTCACTGGAAGATGGTATTATGCGCGGATGCTGCACTTCTCGTTCCTGCCTGATATCTATAGCGACTTATTCGTACAGTATACACAAACCCGGGAAGGATTCAATGTACAGTGGTGGGCCAGGTAAAACAATAACTTACCCTATAGATATCACCTCTTAATCATTCGGTCAAAAACCACCATTAGAGCGAAGGCAAAAAAGTGGTGGTTTCTATACAGGCTGAAATCATGTGTATAAATTATGATGATAGATCTTTCCATCTGGAAATGAAATCTTGTGATTAGAGAATGAAATTGAAACACTGCCTTTCCTTAGATTAGTTAAACCGAGACTAATAAAAATTGCACGCTTTCTAAATAAATTTCATGAATAAAGAATCATAAGCATAATGCGTCCACAGGGACATCTTCTGCCTATAGGTAGACCAATGCATGGCCATGTCACGCTCTCTGCCTCTAGCCTCTTTGGTCTGAAGTATACATGTATGTATATAGACAGGTAACCCCCAGTACACCTGCAGTTTAGAGGCGACATGTCACTCCAGTGAAACTTAGCGATTGTTGATTTTGCATCATAAAAAACACAGTGGATTTATTTAGGATCTGGGCAGATGCCCTCTAAGGAAACATCTAAATTATCTGTCGGCATTATCTTTTCCGTGCAGATATCTGACATTTGTACATGTATTATCATATATGCTGCACGAATTCTATGAGATTTCCATCAAGCCCCGCTGTCCTAAATGTGAGTCCTTTTTTAACAGACTATTTATTCAGGTAATACATATCGAAGTGTCTCACTGCATACAGTGGTTTTCGTCCTGTCCTAACATACATGTATACAGTTTTATATATAGAGAGAGACATTAGTTTATGACGACAAAATTCCTGATGATACCGTAGTTATCTCGAATTTCGTGTCGTTATGCACATGAAAACATAACTGATATATATTATATTTCAATATAGATCATTTCCTCATCTATATCCTTTCAGGAAGTCATTTTTATTCACCAAATCAACCTATATACCTCGAAACAGCATGTAATACGTACGTGTGATTGAATAATTGAAACATGTGGAAAACGTAAACTAAAGCATATTATTATGTTTACATTGTACTATTGATCGTTTCCAAGAAAGTGTACATATCAAAAAAGTATATGAAATGTTTAAACATTCGCAGATGTTTGAGATGAATGTGAGTCCTCGTGATGGCGCGAGATAATCATGTATTCACCCCGTACCTTTTACCCAGTATCCAATATGTTCCACCTTCTCTAAATTGATATATTTTTCTTTCACCCACTTCGCCCCTGTAGGGGGTGTGGAATGGGGGGGGGGGGGGTATGGAGAGAATAGCTCAACCACCCGTTAGCAGAAGGATCAATATGAGAATCTGTTCCGAACCACTTCAATTTGATCATTGATATCTGGCGATAGTTGATGATGCCTCGAATATAAATACTTTGCACTTTTTGTATTTTATTATGGAATATCAACAATAATATTACGATGGGCATTTTCAGAATACTAGGATTAGATGATTGCCAAAGTGGTTCATCCACAGTCTACTCAACAAATACAAAGGGAAAATACCTCGTCACCCAACAGGTTAATGCTACTTGTAAGTACAGTAATTTATTTGATTAAATTCACAATCTTTTTTGCGGCTTTGGAATCTTAAGATCATAAAACCTCCCGTTCTGGGAGAGTAGACTTTCCCGTTATTATCTGTACGCAAAATAAAGGTATAGCCAAAATACAGTTGCCAGTCTTTCACAATTTAAGAAAATATAATATCCATATACAAAAGAGACCTTCTCGACGTATGCTAGTGGCCAGAGATTCCCGTATTACTGTGTCTATGAAAATACAACTACTTTCCGACTCATAGTAAAAGGACAGACTAAACATCAATTGAAGAAATACCTTCCCAATTCGTATTTGCCCAGAATAAATATTGCCGGAATAACTGTCTTCTTTGGGAACAGAGATAGTCTAGACACGGGGGCGAAGAATGCATTTATAAGGGAAGATTTCATTGAATACAGTGAACCGACCATGGTGGATCCATCAGGGGAATGGGTCCTGCATGTATGATAACGAAGGCCTTTATAATTCACCTTCATCTATTTCCAAGCATTATGGAGTAGATGAAATTAAGCATTGTGGCTAATTATTTCTAGTAGAAGGATCGCATCTATTTTCCATTATAGTGCCAAATCATGGAATTATGTGTTAACGCGAGTCCATTAGATAACTCTCATAGTTCCTAACCCTTCCTTCGATCACTTCTATCTAGGTGATACTATGGTAAGCAGTGGAACCTTGCATACAGATCATGCACTCTGCAATTAAGACCAGTTGTTCTCAGATCCCATTTCGCCGCTATTTGATGTTCATTTTTTTTTGTAAAACACCCGCAATAGCGACCATTTACTATGGCAGCCCTTGGTGACGCTTGTCAATCAAAATGAATCTGCAATAGCAAAAAGGCTAGTCTTCACTCAATGAGGGTGAAGGGTTAGAAGCCACGCCACCAGTTCCAGTCCCCAGAACTAATACTCTTTCTCTCCTCCTTAAAGTAGCCTGGAAAGTTTCGCTTGCTTTTGATTTTCATGAATAATCGATTTTATTTTAAAGGAGAAAATTCGCACGGTTGCCAGCCATGGGATTGCTATTCATGATCTTGTAAATAATGTATAATTCGTATTTTGTGTTATACATGTAGTAAAGAAAAGTACGGACAAGGACATGGTCTGTTTCTACCATCTTCCAGCTATAAAAAGTTCGATGGCAAACCCCAAAGCCCCGCTAATGTGACCATACCGCTATGTGAACGAAAATCGCTCATTCCCAAGGGTGGTCGCCTAAGCAGGGTTCTGATAAAGTGTGTAATTAACGTGTGTCCGAATATAGAATAATCAATATCTCTGTTTTTTATGTATACAGACTCTATCAATGCCACAAATTGGGTGATTTCCACTGACTATGCAAACTATGCTCTCCTCTACGGCTGTGCTCAGACTAACTTCCGAGGTGAATGCACGGATCCAGGGATCGTGATGTGGACCCGAAGTAGACAACCTGATTCTTCACATTTAGCGGCAATGCAGAACCTGCTTTCGGGACTGTGCCTTGGAAGCAAGGTGGATGACTTGGTCGACATTGAACAGGATCAAGGTAAAGCAATATTTGTACAGTGCTTGTATGTTCCTGTGACAGCTAAGAGCTTCAATACTACGGTGTTGTCATGAGATTCACTATAAGTACGTACTTACATCCATATGTAGTGAGCCGAAAATTAAGCTTGTTTCGGACGGTAAGGAAAACAAATACACAAACACTGTTCATTCAGTTTAATACATACGCCGTACGTGACGGCTGGACGAGTACAAAGATACTCTGGGATTGTTAGTCCACAGAGGGAAATTCAAGAGAGAGACAATTAACCCCTTGCTGTATACTATAACTGCAAAGGGGTATACCGGCAGCTGCTGGCCTGGGTCATCATAGTCTTGAACAGGAACCAGCAGCAGTCTTGTCCCTTCATCCTGTGTGTCTACTCCTGGTCCTGTGGAGCGTATGGAGCAGTGTCCTTCTCTGTGAAGTCCTGGTTGGGCCTGTCCCCTGGAGGACTGCGGTGGTGCTGACTGGCAGCAACCACTGGTACTATGGAGTTCACAGTCAATATTGACAGATACATCACTTCAATTGCATGCCACTGTACTTCATGCATGGAAATGGAACTTTCACATTTCCATGTTTAACATGAATGAAATTGTCCCATTGTATTTTCATTGACAACGTCCCTAGCTAGGTTTTAGCAAACTGGTCATTATTGCTTCTCTACCTCCAACCAATCACAGGCAGGTAGTCGATCACTAATTATTGACCAGTATATAGGGTTCAAAAAAGTTCCCAACACATTCTAATGTGGGATAAGTTGCATACATAAGTTGTATAGTCGTGTACAGAACCCCACCAAACTCCCTTTCTTCATATAGCGAATGTGGGCCTATATATATCCTCATGGAGGAGAGAGGATGGGTTATGTACAATTTGTATTATTCTTTCAGAGGGTGGATTTATAATTCCCAGAAATTAAGAATCGTTCAAAGGGTGTTTTAATCAAACACTAAAACAACACCCTTTTGGACCATCGCAGCTATATTATCGCGGACTGGATACATTATTCTCTCTCCCTCTCTATATATTATCATATTTGTGTGTGGGTGCACGCGTGGCAGCCAGTAACCGTAATGACAATTTCCCGAAAAGCTAATACTTTTGACATCATTCCTTCACCATTTTATTATGATGAACAGACGATACAGATACTACTATGCAAAATAATGAAATATAACAATATTTTTACATTCGATTTCAGAATGCTTCACTGGTATGTATGAACGTCACTCGCAATGTATGCCAACAGCCAGTTCAGGAGCATAGTATACTGTAAATATATCCCATATAGTAAAACGCATGCTTGCATCCATGGTAAAGTGACGAACTTTGTATCATTTTTATCTATGATGTTTTACCATAATATCTATAACCTAAATAATTGAATGTGTTGGCTTGGGGGTTGTTAGAAGATGTCCTGCGTATAAGAAACATAGGTAGCCTTGAAAATCATATCACATTTTAGTGTATGTTAAGATTTTTTATCATTTCTGAGGCAAAGGCCTAATCATTGCCGTCTATACACAAAGAGAGCAACGAAATTATTTCATTTAGATTATAAAATAAATTAAACGATTAGAATCGACATGGGTTATGAGGATGGGGGAAACTAAAACCCCAGCGTCAGTTGTCAATTTTCCATAGTTTTCAAAGTTAAAATATACATGTAATAGAGTGTAAATGAACTTGCCACTTCTCAAACATTGGCTTTATTTTTTGTTCATATATCAGCTTCTATGTAGTTGCATTTGATCCATTCCAGGCTTCCCATGTACATTTTTTTTTTAATTATTTTTATTTCATTGACAGTAATTAAAATTCATGGTGTGTACATGGTAAGATCGTCAGAAAAATTTAATGTACAATTTGTCTTCACCAATCCTTTCAAATAACCCAAATTTCAGACGAAAATAAAGTTCAAAATACAGTTCAACCTAACCAAACATTGCTAGAGTCAATGCAATGCCAAATGTACTCGAATTTATCTAGTATTGACCTAATTGCAGCTTATTTAGCAGAATTTACTAAATGTGTAGGTTTGCCGATTATACATTTTCTGAAAATCTGACCCATGTGCTGTTCGCCTATACACTTATAAAAGATCCTCACGGCAAGGCAATCTAAATGTCTGCAGCTGGCACCGTGCCATATACAAAGATATACTTTCCTTTTTATACATTACCACGACGCCCAAGCCAACATTAAAACCTTGTAATTAACTTTCAATTGTAGGATAATGAACCACTTTCACTGACAATCTGTCAATATATGTGCCTAATTTAATGTCTATTTCCATTTTGTTGTTTTATTTGCTAGTGTCAAGTCAAACTTACTTTAGATTAATTGAGTCGCGACTGTCCTGTGAAACACTAACGCAGGTTCTTCATTGAAGTATCGCCGATAATATAAAATTTACTTGCTAGAAATATTTATCTCATAATGATGTTGATTTAGGTAGTCTTAACCTTTAACACTCTCTTCTAATATTATGCGATCTATAAATTGTCCATGACTTGACACTAGTTGTAGGCCATCAATATGTGAATTACTCCCCTGCAAGTAGAGCAACCACACATTGACATGGAGGTGTTACAGTTAAATGAGTAGATATATGAATATTTGAAACATGAAATTAAAAATATCAAAATATCTGAGATTGTTTTAATACCCGGTGCCTATTACCTAATATCAACAATTTGCCACTAGTAACACCTTCATCTGTAATTCTCACGAATGTATAGATCACAGATCACAGCGCTAACTCTGAGACAGACAGTTAATAGATTTTCTAAGATGATCTACCCAGACTACATTTTCAAATATGCATAGTAAAAGTAAAACAGGCGCAGCGCACACAACGAACAAAAGTTGATTTGGTTTCACATCTAAATTAAGTGTAAAAAGGATGTTGCAGATCATACTACGGACATTGCTCAACTTTATAGGTCATTGGTAGATATTACAAACAAAGGAGCTATCTTAATCTCTTTCCTTAAAGAACGCTGTCAGTCTGACTCAAGTGTTCATGAGAATTGACCCCGTTCAATCGATATATATTTTCGATTAATAACTTATTGTTGCCATGCATATCATAACCCAAATACCTTGCTGCTACTCAAAACCCCAGCCTGCGACAAAAGTCCTTGTATGAACGGAGCGACGTGCAACGATTGGCAATTTGCCCCTGGATATTACTGTTGGTGCTTACAAGGTTACACTGGCTTCAACTGCTCTAATCGTGTGCTTGATGAAAGTACCACTTCCACCTCTACTACACCAGGTAGCAGTCGCATTTTCTTAATATTTCTTCCTTTTGGAAACATTAAGAAAATGTTTTACGCGTTTCATTTCAGTCCGCTCTCTACGGGGACAAGCGGACTTCAAACTATATATTATATAACTATATATATATATAACTATATATTAAAGGGGGCCTCTATCAATTAATTTAGATTGCAAATAATTGATTAAACGTGTAGATTTAAATAAATAAAACAATAATGTTGGATCATTTAATATTAAATGACCGAATTGAACGTGTTGCTAATAGTTTATCCAAAGCGAACTAGAATAAAGCTGCACAAAAAGGGAAATTTCAATATAGATATATAGACATTTATTGCATTTCTATCATTAACGATTTCACATGAATTCCGGAAATCAGATATCTGATACTGTACCCATTAGCTATAGTAATGCAGAATTAAGTTAATAAGTATATGTCTACTTCTTAAATTCACCTCATTCATTCGAAAATTGTATAGGTCTACTTCAAAATATGATGCTGTATGCTATTAGAAAATACTTTGTCAAATAGATGATTGCGAACCAAAAATGTGTTATCTCTTTGGTTAGTCGTATCACCATCTTGGGTTCTGACATGATATATGTAAGGTACACAACTATCTTTCATAGCTTACAGACACATGAGGAACATGGCTGCCAAATATGTGGGCTCTAATTCCTTACCTTTGACATATATCCAACACAATCACCATTATGCTAACCTTTGGTATTATACTGTGAATACACCTTTCTATATAGGGATCCTTTCCAGACTACAAGCCTTCCCCTTTGTAAATTACTTCCACCATGTACTCACAGTACACATCATTATACATATACATAACTACCATTAGAACCACCTTTACCTCCCCACCACTCACACCAATGTAGATCACTCTAACCGATGTAGACAGCAAACACATTTTATGAGAGCAGGCCCTTACTGCGCCAACTTAATTGCAATTGGATGAAAGTGCTTTTGTTCCAGAAAAGACTTTATAAAGAACTTGTTCAACCCGAGACATTTTTAACCAAATTACTTAAAAACTGACTTAAAATGACACTTGCGATCAAAAGGAGGTTCATGCCAAGACACAAATATAATGATATATACATCATTGCAAAAATAAAATTGGGCGGCCTGTGGTTCATACTAAAAAGAAAAAGAAAAAAATTGCAACTTCCCGCATTACAACAAGCTAATTGGCCTAGTTCGGACAGCTCTGCGTATTGAATATTATAAAATATATTTTCCTTTCCTAATTCTAAATACAGCTGTACAAATATGCCAGATATACATATTGCTTTCCCAAAGCATGTAAACATCTTTTTCCAACAACTTAGCTTTTTTTTAATGTCTAATATATTCGCTACTCATCGAACAATAAATATTTTTTCCCTTTAAGATACCATATCTCTGGTTTGTTTATTCATAATGTTTTTTTGTTTTTAAATAAAGTTTTATTCATGGTAACCTGCATATTGGTTTTGTTTGTATTTCTAGTTTGTAAGATTTTATTTTGTAACACTGTACCGTTATATTTTTTGTTGACTTAGATAGAGCATGGGTCTTATTTGAAACAAATGGGTACTTAAGCCTCTAACAATCTTAACTGCAGCTCTAAACTTTTTCTTCGATGAACACAAATGCAGAGAGAACGATCGGTAAATTATGTGCAAGTCTTTTGAAATACTTTGTATTTTATTCTCTCTGTGATTTCTTTCTTTCCATAATTGATCACCAGGTGTCAGCAATGCATGTGTGGCACAACCATGTGTCAATGGCGCTACTTGTCTTGTGAGAGACGACTATGATGTTGGCTATGAGTGCAGATGTGCCAGAGGATACAGAGGTTCTCGCTGCGAAGAGTCTGAAGGTCAGTCAGTTTAATCATAATACGTTCAGATCTTTTATTTGAATAAGTATTGCTTCATCATGTTAAAACTACCAGCATGTATTCTTCCTCTTTGGTATGTGCGCCAGGATACAGTGGGGAATTGCGCATGAAACACGTCGTTGAACTACAATTGCATATTTTGATAACTAATGATAAAGTTTAATGACTTGGCCTATAAATGAATTTTTAAAAAATATTTAGGTTGTCAGTTTAAATAGCTATATGCCTATAGTTCAATCAAGTGGTTCAGGAGTATAGACCTTTCCTAATTTTATTTGAAATTCATATCATTAAACTATTTTATATTTTCTTATTTTACATTTATCGTGTATTTTTATTTCAGCTACAGACTTCCGGGCTGATTGTCCATTGAACCCATGCTTCTATGGCGCAAGTTGTAAACTGAACTCTGATGAGGATCTTGCATATACGTGTGTGTGCAGACCAGGAACAAGTGGCCAGTTTTGCAGGACAGTCGATGATGGTGAGCATTCATTGATAACCAGTATTTTGAAAGAATTATTGCAGGAAAAGTACATGCAGTGTTGTCGCCTTTAACAGTTACATTTGTTCATAAGGCTGAGCTGGTAGATTCTAAACGAAAGCGTTTTGATTAATTTTTCATACTGTAGGTTCATATTTAATGCATTATCTAGTATTCTAACTAGGTACTCGTAGTTATTTGTGTACTCAATAATGATATCCTCAATTTTTATCCCAGGATATACAATAACTTTACATATATATACCAGTATATATAATTTATTTCACGGGGTTGACTTTTACGCAGACCTAGGAATTAGTGACCGAAGGACAGCTAGAGGGCCTGATCGCCACTCTTGTAAGGAAACTTAACAGACTTGACGCACAATCGTTTTGGACAGTCATACACATACAGTTTCCTAATGTCCTATATGGATGAGATTGACATAGTGATATTGTCCTTCAAGAGACAATTGTTCAGCAGGCGCGCACATAAAGAAGAGACAATTAAAACGAGACAATTTTTAGCAAATCTAGACAAAACCGCGCTCATAAAAAATTTGTCCTTATAGCCATTCTCAGGCAGTTTTGTCTCGAAATGTTGAAGTTTTGTCTCTAAATTCATAATTTGGAGATAATTTTGCCATAGATTTGAATTTGACTTGGGCAATCAAGTAAGTAATCAGTGATGAACAAAGGTTTTTTGAAACTTTCAAGAAATTAGACAATGTCTAGGCAAAAATCTTCAATAAAATCCCTGGCTTCAAGGACAATCTCAAAAGGTGTGCACATAAAGTCAGATTGTCCTTGTCCTTGAAGCCTGATTTTGTCTTTGTCTCCAGTCTCTGAAAATTAGACAATATATTGCCTCTTCAGCTTTTGTCCTAATTTGTGGTAGTTTTCTGGTGGCAGGCGGTAGTTTTTGGCGGTCAAGTCAGCCTGAAATGTAAAGCAACCAAAATTTTCTCCAAATTGTGACTTTAGTGACAAATTCAATATTTTGAGACAAAACCACCTAAGGACAGCTATCTGAGTTGTCCTTAATTCATTTTTCTTTCAGCCTCAAAATTGTCCCAGAGACAATAGAATTGTCCCAGAGACAATAGATGAACTGCATTCAATGTAAAACAACTAAAATTGTCTCCAAATTGTGAATTTAGTGACAAAACTCCAACATTTCAAGACAAAACCACCTAAGGACAGCTATTGGAGCTGTCCTTAGTTTTTGGTCTTTCGGCCTCCTAATTGTCACAGAGACTGCAAAATTGTCCCAGAGACAATAGACAAACTGCTTTATGAACAAGATATATATTGTCTAGAACTACTTAAAATTGTCTCGTTTTGATTGTCTCTCCATTATCTGGGCACCTGCTGCAAATCTTACAAAATAGCATGTATCTCTATGCAAAAAACTACCGCCAGCCGCCAGAAAACTACCGCAGATAAGGACAAAAATTGAAGAGACAATTATATTGTCTAATTTTTTAGAGACCGGAGACAAAAACAAAATCAGACTTCAAGATTGTCCTTGAAGCCGGGGATTTTATTGAAGATTTTCGCCTAGACATTGTCTAAAGTCTAGTTTTTTATGTGCGCGGGCCCAGGTGCGATGTTTATAGAGAGACCATTTTTTCAATCATTGATCTTTTTTCAGAGGATCAACTTGATAACAGCCTCTGCGTCAGCAATCCTTGCGGTTTCGGAGCTACTTGTCTCCAAAGCCGTAATACACAAGGATACATTTGCATATGTGCGCCAGGATACAGTGGGGACTTGTGTAATATCGACGATAACAGGGGTAAGTTGAGCAAGTAAATTACTTGCGGTGACTACTTTTGAGTTTTCGGCGGGGGATTATTGTAATTGATTATTGGTCGCACGTTTCATAAACCTTTATTGATATGGTAACGGTAAAATGGCATATTTTCCTCCAGCCCAGCGAACCCCATGTATGAGCCGGCCATGCCAGAATGGAGCGATATGTATAGATGTCAGTTTCTCAGAGTACCTTTGTAACTGTACCTCCAATTTTGTTGGAACTACTTGTGAAGAACGGAGACCAGGTGAGGCGAGCGGCCGTTTGCTCATTCATCAGTCACACTGGTACATTTTATATATATATGGGTGAAATCGCCGGAAAATGAACAATTCGCCTTTACCAATCCTCTCAAAAAATCTAAATTTAAGACAAAAATGACTTTCAAAATGCAGTTTAACATAACCAAACGAATTTTCTGAATCAAATATACTCAGATATGCCTAGTAGGCCTAGTATTGACAATTTTTTAGTCTAATTTAGCAGAAATTGTTAAATGTGTACAGCTGTCGATTGTACATTTTCTGATGATCTGATCCACATAACTTATACATTCAATCAGCACACAGTCGGAGTACTAAGTGGCAGTTCTATCTATGTTGACTCAATGCTTTTCTTCATGTAGTGAAGTAAATGATGTAGACCCGAATTTTGGATATGTGATGGCGGACACCTCGGGCAACGTAGACCCTGAAATGTTTCCCTCCGGGGAATGATACTTCCCAAGATATTGATATTTTCACGAAATTGTCATAGAAAAGGCATTACATGTCGTCTTATAGATAATCCTGGACGTTTGGTGGAAAAAGCAAAAAATTATAAAGACTGTGATTATGAAAGTAGATAACAATAGGAGGACTCAAACGTACATGAAAGTGAATTCTGTATCTTACCCTAGTCGCAATTACTTATTCCTTACTTTCAGACCCCTGTGATAGGAACAGATGTATGAATGGTGCCACATGTGTCAACGTGAACCTTAATAACTACAGGTGCACTTGCACTGATGACTATGAGGGCAGCAGATGTGATGTCTATAGAGGTCAGTTCGATATAAATATAATATATCTAATACACTAAGTCCCGCTAAGTTTATACTAAATGCAGGTTGGATCTTAGGGTTCCTTAAATGGTCTGCATTGGTTAAGCTTGATGTCTCCTCTGTGCTAGAAGGCTCTTACTACAAAGTATCCGTGTGCCATGGATTGGCATGGGACTGCTGTTAGAAAGCAAAGTCTTGGATCCCTTGCAGAGATGGTATATCCTAGGGCTATTCTGCCTGCCTTCAGTGTGTCGCCACTTACGGAATCTGCTCTAGCAGAGAAGCCCTTGGACGCCGCGGCGTCAGTGATATATTTACAACTTTTAATTTTTCATCATTATTAGGCCTATAGATACTAGTGTAGATTTATGGACGGTTGATTATAAAGGGAAATTTAGCCGAAGACACCTTAACCCAAATGGAATCTAAAATTTCAGATGCCAGCTTTACAAATAACAGAATTGTCCAATTTATTTCATTTTTATCTAGATCCTTGTGACAGTCGACCATGTCTGAACAATGCTTTCTGCAACCGACTATCAGGCTCCAACTTCGAATGTCAGTGTGCGGCTGGTTACTCTGGCAGCCTATGTGATGTCATCCAGGGTAGGTTTGTTATCAATTTCACCCCAGTCTTAAAGAATGTTCAAACTTTGCATGGAGACTACTTCTGTTGCAGTATGTGTTTCCAAAGAATAAAGATGACAGAGTAGGCTTTTAAGTGGCCAACTAGTTTGACAGGGGATTTATGAGATCATATTTAACACGAATGGAATATTGACACTAAATAATATCACAATATTGCATATAAATGATATAAAATGGATTCAAATTTTGTAATTTGAACCAGATCATGATTATTAATTCGTGAATTCTTGAGAATGTATACAAGTTTATTCATTATCAGTATGTTATTTATTCCTAAACCACTATTGAAATTATGGCTTTCCCTCTGTAGATCCATGCAGAAATCAGCCTTGTCTAAATGGTGGCTTGTGCACTCCTAATGGAATCAATTATATTTGTATCTGCTCCAACGGCTTTTCTGGTCGTTCATGTCAAGACACACTGAGTAAGTGTTTTATCACTGGGGCTACATTGATGATAATAATTGAAAAAATATATTAAAAGGCCTCATTAGTGAGGCCATGCGAAGTTCCAAGCAGTTGGCAGACTGTACCACCAACCATTTTTAGGACTGATTTTGAAGAATAAGTCCTAAGCGTTTGTACTACATATCTGCCAATCATTGATTTCATATTGTATGTCACTATTCTCCCTATCGTTGTGAACGTTGTGATTATATCAGTGGCACCCCTTCATTGTTTGTGATATGAATCAGTGTCACGCTGCCCATGACTGGGAAGGGGTGGGGGTGGGGTGAGGTTGGCATAAGTGGCTGCATAAAACTTAAAGGAACAGTGGCTGCATAAACCTTAAAGGAACACTTAAAGGGGCCAAGGGAGAGTACTCAGTGGAATGAGATGGGTCACACAACTTTCTGATAAGCTCTGTCTAGTTCATGTCTACTACAATTCTTGCAATCCCGGTTAAGGTTTGTGGTGCGCCAATTTAACACCAGTGATAATTGTCGCCACCACCACTAGCCAGAAACTGTGAAGGAAGCTTCCGGTTTCAGTGCTAGAACTAAACATTTCTTAGGAAATGGATTCCCATCTGGCTAATTCTAAATCAATCTGGATAATCTAAATACCTGCATGATGCTGACATCGTTGTGAATTGTTTGATATATATGATATCATGCATGGTAATTGCAATGATTGCTGTAATTATGTTATCACAGCTACACATGTCAATCCAGATTCTCTATGTGTTTTTTTGTGTCAGATCCATGTGACGCCCGGCCATGTGAAAATGGTGGCACATGCACAGTATCTGGGAGAAGCTACTATTGTACATGCCTACCTAGCTTCAGGGGGTCTTCTTGTAATGAAAGAGGTAAGTAGAGCAGTACACTGTATATTCCTTTTTGGATCATTTAGAACAGATCGAGCACCTATGTGAAATCCTCTCAATTTGATTCAGAATCAAAAGAGGCAGAGAAAGCTGGAAATGTAGGAACTTCACTAGCCAACACAGACGACCCCATATATAATATTGTATATATGGGGTCGTCATGAAGCTAGAATTGGGGAAGTTCAAAGTTCTCTAGTTTGTCCACACTGTACTCGTTGTGCATGTAAAACTATGGCGCAGGACGGGCAGCACATGTTTCAAAAACGTAATTCACCCCGCCATAAATCTACATTTGTCCCGTAAAGCATGCTCCGTAATTCGTGAGGTGTAATTCATGGTAGCGTAGCTCAGATTCCGCTACAAGGGTATGAAAAAAAAACTGTAAGGCTAGAGCTAGATTCGAGCCCTCAATGCCTGTTCTGTGGACTAGTGTGCTAACCACTACACTACAACAGCTGGATGAAATGCAAGGAAGAAATGTGATGTCAGGAAGTCAGGAATAAACTGATATAAATTTTCCCTAATTATTTTGCCTTAATAGACAAAATATTTCAGAACATAGTTTTTAAAAGTTATGGTGTAGATGTCGTTTCCCAGACACTGCTATTTTGTTCATCAATACTACAATAAAATGTGTATTCATTTCCACACCTTCATGCTTTGTTATAGCTAGTGCTATATTATAGCCATTGGTTAAGACAAAAGCTACACAAGCTTTCCCACATGGGCGCTAATCTACGGCGCTGCACTGTATATCTAGCCAATGTGAGGGTGGCCCAAAGCCAAGGCCAATTACACTTATCTTTAAGGTGCGCCGCCACAGTTCTACACTTTTTTAGGACAGAGTTGAGAGGTAACAAGTAGGGACATAAGATATTAAACATCAATTTTATTTTCATAGTAAAGGGTTACAACTTTCTACAACTCTCCACAAACTGCCGCAACCCTAGCTGCCCAGTTTGAATGGCGTCTTTGCTATAGCCCCATATGAGGTTGTGTTTATAGCTAGAATCTCACTAAATAATTAATGATAATATTTGGACACAAAAACGCATAGATCAATCTGGACCTGCACCAATGGCACCTCCACAAAGTATAATAAGAGTGACTTTTCTCCCGCATCACCATGCATCCGAACAAATGGGATACTAACTTAGTACTGCTACCCTAAAAAAATATCCATCCGTGTCATTATAGTCCTTTGGTGAATGAATCACATTTATTTTTCCCCCGATTCCTCCGAAATCAACTAAACATACTGAATCTTCTTCCTATACATTTCTGATTACTTTGGAATAAAGGTGTCACTCTTTATATGCTTAAATATGTCATATTCTCTTAATATATACAGCGGACCCATGTGCTTCGCGGCCATGTCAGAATGCAGGAACGTGCACGAGCAATGGAGATTTTTATTTCTGTTCGTGCAGACCAAACTTTAGTGGACCATTTTGCCAAAATAGAAGTAAGTCGACTTTGAAACTGAGCTACAATGTTAGCTTAATTTTTTTTTATTAAGCTTCTACTTTGTACCATATATTCGCAGTATTGGCAAAAACGTAAAAAAAAATATACTGTGAATATATGCATGTCTTTACATATTTCATATTTCATTAAATTGTCAGTTCTATAATCTTTAAATTTCAGATTTTATATTTTCAACTCAAGTCTACGTCATCGCAAATCATGTAAACATCATGCATTCCTTCAGCATAAAGCTGGAATATTCAGTCTGTAGTC
Organism: Sthenelais limicola; assembly: GCA_942159475.1. Taxonomy (NCBI): domain Eukaryota; kingdom Metazoa; phylum Annelida; class Polychaeta; order Phyllodocida; family Sigalionidae; genus Sthenelais; species Sthenelais limicola. The sequence goes on from OW804098.1 coordinate 75,765,030, forward strand.
CTAATGGATTAGGCCACTTTCTATAAAACTATTTGCTAGTCAATCTGATCTCTTGAAACCCAAATGAATTATGAGGCAAAACTAGGGAGGTGGCTTTAGTTATATGTAGGAAAACCTTTCATGGATTCAATATGACATTCTATCGGAAAATAAGTGAAATGTGCATGTCAAAGCAGACATTGAGTGCTTACCCGGATGGAGAATAGCCAAGATATGCAATAATTGTTTCCTCTATCCACTTAATTCTCCTCTTGCGCATACTGCCGTTAACATGCAACGATATTCTATTGGGGATGTATTGATAATGAAAAAGAACCCAAGGAATACCAATCATTGGCTTAAATGCATGGTAATGACCAGAATTGACGAGAAGTCTTAAATCTAGACATATATAATTATCATATAATCATCATATTCACAATTATAACTTCAAAGTTTCATGCATTTGAATTCCATAGTATCTGATCCATGTGAAAGGCGTCCATGTTTAAATGGAGGATCGTGTGTACCTGATGGTCTGTCCTTCTACTGTACGTGTCTCAATGGTTTCAATGGTTCTATTTGTGAAACACCTGGTGAGTGAGAACTATATAACTGCGGATATTCTGGCCTGCCAGAAGCAGTGTAGAATTCTTTGTACATTACGGTTTTCTGGTTTAACAATAGCAGTTTGAATGCTCTAGAAATGTTGGACAATACACCTTTAACAACAATGAGACACTTGAGAGTACGTGAATATAGCATATTATGTCATATTCACTCCAAGAATACTTTAACAAGTTCACAACTGGCTAAGACCCAGCTAAGACAAACCGGTCTGTCTTAGTCAGTTGCGAACACTTTGCAGTTGTCAGATCTGATGTATGTCCCCTACCATCTAATACTGCCTTATTTTAAACTGTCCAGTATAATAACCTTGACAGCGTGATGTCAGCCTATCTGTGTCGCCACTCTTATGTCATACACAACCCGATACTCTAGTTAAAATGTTGACCTACAGGCTAAGCCTTTAAACTGGCGATCACTTATGATCAGCAATTATTATCAGCAATCATTATACTATTTTCACTTCCTATCCAAACCCATGTGTACACTGAATGTGATGTGCTGCAACCCTGATGTCCATTCCCCAACACTTTCATGTTTCAGCTGGTGGTGTCTGTGGAAACAGCCCATGTATGAACAGTGGTACATGTGTACCAACTGGTTCCTCCTTTTTCTGCCAATGCAGATCAGAGTACAGAGGTGCAAGATGTGAAGCCAGAGGTCAGTTACCTCATGCATTTGTATGCATTATATATGAATGCATCTAATAATTATATACGTACATAATAATATATGCAATCAATTGCTTTTGAGTTTAAATAGGAGTAGGGCTTTCAGATGCTGTCTCTAATAATTAAGCTTTATGCTATGTACTCACAATTGCTGTAGTTAATACAATTATAATAAATACGTAAGAAAGCCTAAAACCCGGATTACAGTATATAATTTATATATGAATATAGATATAGATCTATATGTATATACTACACTTAATATAAAGGGAACCTGCGGTGGATGAGTTTATGGCTAGTTTCAGTAAATAAGGATGAGAAGAGAAAGTGCTCTTGAACCTTACTACTACGTTAAAATTGGTACCCATAGGGCATGGTGCGGATTACAGAGAATCCTATAGACAAGGGGGAGTGCGTGTCTGAGAAGGATAATTGAGTACTAAGAGGACTGCTTGCTGTACTGCAAGCACCTTAACCGATAACAGCTGGAGACTTGGTTGTCTTTGTGTTGGCAGCTGCTGACAAGGCCGGTTGTGACCTTGCCTCCTGTCCTTTTTCGGACCAGTTCTGGATGGATCCCTGATCCTGGATTTCGATGATCGATCACCAGATATGATGGGTGCTAGATGGGGACACCCTCTGGAGTGACTGACCAGTACTAAGTCAGTAGAGTATATCTAGATAGACACAGAGGTGGGTGGAAGACCATGGTTATTCTGTATTGAATTATATCATCTGTGAGCCCATATCTCAATGTTAATGTCCTCAATTGATTATTAGAACTTCATTGTACAATGTACTTGTTTGTTGATAACTCAACTGTCGTTATTACAGAAGATGTGCTGTATAAAAATACTAAATAAATACTAAAAGAAAAAGTCAGCTCCAGATGGCAGCGACTGGGTGTTTAATAAAAGATGAATGAATCATGGAATTTTCTTTAATTTCCTTGATAAAGGGCTAATGAGCCTGAAACGTCGGACCCCTGAATTAACAAACCTACAACTCATCCCTCCGTCCCTGTCCTTCTTCTGTTCTGGGCTAAATCCTTACCTTGAGATTAATTTTCTTTAAACTTTGGATTTAGAAAGAACATGGTTGTGGGAACCCAAAAAGCCCCCCAAAACCATATGTCATTGGATTATAGTTACCAGAGATGAGAGAAAAGAACCCAGTCAATGTGGAAAATGATTATTGAGACGATCGGTTTATATTCCAGAGTGATAATTTTAATTCTGTTTGGATCCTATTTTCCTGAGTCGCCAACAAATAGTTTCACTACAATCTTGTATTACAACACCGGAGATGTATGTTTGCAATATTCTACTCCTACTTCAACTTTGAAGCACGTTGTTAAGAGAGTTGCATTGATTGACCCTATAACTGCAGCAAATTAATGAGTGCATCATCAATGGAGTATGTGCTGGCATGGCAATGGCTCCTCCATGATATGTCATCCCATAGGTAGCTAAATCGTATGGGATGACGCTGTCCTTTAATTCTGTGTTGGTTTTGTTGATTTCCCCTTCTTTTTTCTTGTGTGTGCGGTATTCTTGTCTGGGGATGGGATCTGATACCTCAGTTATTATAATTATGTCTAGAAGTTTTGCCCTGTATACCCGGTCCTTAGGGTTTTGTGGAAGTTAAACGCAGATTGCTTGGGAAGAATGTCTTTGGTTGCCTCGGGTCTGTTACAACTATCTGATCCTTTTATGGGTATGATTATGGACTAAATAACATGTGATTGTCTCTGTAAGGTACGACCATAAAGACTCCGATGGGATGGCGTGGGTTCTGTTGCTAATAGAGGTGATCCATTTTAGTAATGCAAACCCATAGGAAGTTGAATCTTGAAATAAGGGTATTGAGATTTAACCCAAAAGTTCTGTTAAATTCTATTTTTATTCATGCGCGCCTGTTTGCTTGCATGCATTTGGGTATTGCTACCCTTCACCGGGCAATTTCAGCATTTCATTTCACTTGGGTATACATTATATTGATATTTCGTGCCGCTGATTAGTTACCATCAGTTTCCAGAGATGAGAGAAAAAAATGTATATTTAATATTATATATACATGTATGTGTATATCATTATATATACAAATATACACACAGAGTAGGGTGCCATTGGTTTTTTTCACATGTATACATTACATAGTACGTTACAGATGCCTATAGTAATCCCTGTCATCAACATTCTTATTGGTCTTCGAGGAGATGCATGGTTATACTGATGGTATATGTCGGGGAATACGTACTGATAGTTGTAATTATCGTATTAGGAGCTGCTTCTAAAATTAATTATAAGCTAAACATAGCTTTTCCCTGTATATATGTGGTAAAAAGCTAGAAATACGGATAGTTCGTTGCTTATTGTAATAACACATTCGGTCCTTCGTATCCCAGTTCTTTTAACCACAGGTGTTCGACCCTTATACGATAGACAGAACTTTGTACAAAGACCTGGAGCTCTGGCGAGACAAAGGAGTCATTTTTGCCTATCTAACTTTCAACATTTAATATATTTCATTAATTCCCATAGTCAAGACTTATCAATATCCTTAGAACTTCTAACACATGTGTCTACCCCTATCGTAGTCAGAAAAAACGATTTCATTGCTACCCATGTCCTGAATGATTTTATTCGTTTTTAATTTGTAATTCAAACCATTATGTTGCATGCTTTTTTTCATAAAACAAAAGCAAATAATTTGACATCTTATCAACTCATTCCTATATATGATATACATTTCCCTTGATTTATATAATTTGATTCATTTGCTAAAGCCTTCAACTGGCAAATGGTGAGACCAGATTTTCATTCAAAAATGATAAATGAAGGAATTGTATTGAAGAACAAAATTGTTTAAGTATGTGTAAGTTTGAATTTGGGTTGCGGAACCGGGTCTCGCTTTATTTATACACGTTTACGGCTGAGTGCGATGTCTGGTGAGCCAATCTGATGAGCCAACGAGTATAATTGTATTCTCATAGGCAGCACTTACTTTCAAAGAAGCAATTTCGTTGAGTTCAGAAGCTAACCCTCGTTTCGTAATTAGGCTGCCGTTTATTGCCCGAAAAACATACAGTGTAAACAACAAAGGGAAAAATATAAACGCATGAAATAGTTGGCCACGACTAAATCGAAATTACAGAAAGGACTTTCATTATTACCAAAGTAGTATCGGAAAAGTTAGCACCAGATGCTGTTGAACATATTCAGCATAATACTGCCTTTAATCGTTAATACATCTATAGGTCTCTCAGAGAGGTTCTGACCGGAGAAGGCAAATAATTCATGTCCATGTAAACTATTCATTATTTCAGTCATGCCGTGCGATAGCTTCCCTTGTAGAAACGCTGCTACTTGTACAAATGATGGCTCCAACTACATCTGCTCCTGTTCAAACCAGTGGACTGGCAGAACCTGTAATATATTCCAGCCAACCCTAGCTCCTACTCCTGCACCTACACCTGCTCCAACTACTCCAGGTAATTGATTGGGAAATATCTATAACTGTATTCAACTTATAAACCCATGCACAATCTGGATTAATATTGGTATACATGATAAGGTTAGTTTGACTCCTAGATTATGTCGAAGATTTAATATTTCTTTGAATTTCATATAACATCTTTGATTTTTGAAGGGTCTGGAGGTCGTTCCCCTGGAGCAGATATAGCCTTTGTCATTGATACTTCTAGCAGTGTGACAGACTACAATTTTAGAAACAGGATCCTTCCATTCATTGTTCAAATTGTTGAGAATCTTGATATCGGACAACGCGCCAGTCAGGTATCCCTGGATTTCTTATGCAATATTTCACAACAGTATAAAATAAAATTTAAAATTCTTCAATTTCTTATGAAGCTGCCCTATTAAGGCAAATCCAGCTTTCAATTAAATTACAGCTTGGTGTGATGGTTTGCATGGTGTTATATAATGTATATATTTATTGTTACAGTAATAGTGTCATATCCGGCCTTGTATGATTATGTAACAAGGCATAACCTTAATTAATATGATTTATGATTATGAATAACTAATGATTATAATGATAATAAAGGTAACGGTTTAATTAATTCTTTAATATACATCATGTCAACCTTATGTTGACCGGTACTTCTACCATGATCTAGAACCTTCATGTACATTGCATCATCAATGATCAGGATCCTTCTGGATCATTGCATCATCTATCACATGGATCTCCCCTCTGGAAAGATCCACATGATAGACCTGGATCCAACTAGAACATTCCAAACGTTGCTAGAACATTGCTTGCATGCAACAGTATATATAGTTCACATGTACCCATGTCAGTAAGCATACCTTACTACACTTCATTCTACAATGTTAATTGTAACTGAACTATTTAGGCCATATTTAGGCTTTATTCTGGTGGGAAGTGTAAAGCTTGTTACGCCTTCAACTAATGAAATAATTCTGATCCTAATATCCTAAAATCAAAATTGGATAACACTTTTCATACTCGACTATACTTTTACTATTGTTTCGTTTGATTATATTATTTTCCGTTTGAGCATACATGTGGTGTTATATTATATTTTTTTATCAATTGCTATTCTAGGTCGGCATAGTTACCTTCAATACACAATCGAGGATTGTAATCGAACTTGATGATTACTCTGACCGTCAGTCAC